>JACVVK020000441.1:470000-510000 GCA_018292915.2 Batillaria attramentaria
ACCCCCTAACAGGCGGGGAGCCGGGGTGGTCGAATGGTAGAGCGTTGGACTTCTAATGCTCGGGACGTGAGTTCGATCCCGGCTGGAGCCAAATATTTGTGCTGGCTTTTACATCGTTGCCCCGTCTCTGAAATCACCCTATGTGGTGGAAAAGGACCTTAAAACCCCAAACACCCACCCACCCACCCACCCCTAACAGGCGAACTGTACCACGTGAGCTATAGTATATAGTTCTGTTCGGACTGCATCAGGGCCATTTGCGTCATTCGGTCAATCTGGCGTTGTGCGGTAAATCTGGCTAGTACGGCTCATGTTTCATCCCGTGCAATCCGTCCTCAGACCTGAGGGGACTGCGTGCTGTCCTTACACCCCGCTGTGCGTCAGAGAGCGCGTGATTCGTCGGGCTAAACGCTAGACTGAGTAATCCGTTTCGAGGGATGGTCAGGGTACAAGCCTGTTCAGTCTGTGTTAGTGGCTGCTTTCTCCGTGATTAGTTGATGTAACTCTGGCTAGTAGTCTGGGGCTGTTGTGAAAGGCTGCACAGTTTGTGTTAGTGACTATTTTGTACTGTCGGTACTGTTCGGCTGGTCTAATGGCTTGTGCAGGAGTGGCGGCCGTCCGCAGCCGGTGTACAATAATAATAATGAGTATTGTATAGGCGCTTTACCCAATTTCGTGAATTGGCTCAAAGCGCCGCGAACTGAACCCACCACGCACGCTCACGTGAATCACACGCATTCTCTCGCACGCCGGACATAAACACATTACAATCACGTGGTGCGAAGGGTCAGCTCAGCTATTTAAATTTCGGAATTTAGAATTGCATTTATTTTTCAACTTTGGTGGGCTGAACATTTCCAAAGCAGAGGGGGAGGAAGCCGGAGTACCCAGAGAGAACCCCCCGACGATCGGCCTGAATGAACGGTGCCACATACGAGAAGGAAACTTTCTTTGCCCCGAGCGGTACTCGAACCCCCGACCTCTTGCATTGGTGACAAGTCTCTTAACCACTAGACCACCGACCGCCCCGATAGCTGTGTTCGGACTGCTTTAGGTCCATTTTGCTTCAAGTGGTAAATCTGGCTTGTCTGGAGGCACTGTCAGGTTGCAAGGTTTGGTAGTTTCTGTTAGTGGCTATTTTGTATTTGTAATGTTGTATTATATGCAGCTTAATCAGTCATCTTTAGTAGTATGGTGAGTGGATCTTCTGTGGTCTGTGAACTGCATTAGGTCCATTTACGTCATGTGCTAACTCTGGCTTGTCTGGAGATACTATCAGGTTGAAGGCTGGGCATTTCTGTGTGTGGCTAGTTTATCTTTATATTGTTGTATTGCATACAGAGTCAGCTTGAGCAGTAGTGGTGACCGTTTGTATCTTCTGTGGTTTGTGTTCGAACAGCATTAGATCCATTTACGTCATGTGGTAAATCTAGTTTGTCTGGAGATACCGCCAGGTTGAACTGAAGGTTGGGAAGTTTCTGTTTGTGGCTATTTTGTATTTATATTGTTGTATTGCACACAGAGTCAGCTTGAGCAGTAGTGGTGACCGTCTGTATCTTCTGTGGTTTATGCTCGAACTGCATTAGGTTCATTTACGTCATCTGTCTGGAGATACTGCCAGGTTCCAAGGCTGGGCAGTTTCTGTTAGTGGCCATTTTGTATTCGAATTGTTGTCTTACGTGTAGCTCAGTCAGTCAGCTTGAGCAGTAGTGGTGACCGTCTGTATCTTCTGTTGTCTGTGTTCGAACTGCATTAGGTTCATTTACGTCATGTGCTAAATTTGGCTTGTCTGGAGATACCGTCAGGTTGCAAGGTTGGGCAGTTTCTGTTTGTGGCTATTTTATAGTTATATTGTTGTACTACACGCAGAGTCAGCTTGAGTAGAAGTGATGACCGTCTGTATCTTCTGTGGTTTGTGCTCGAACAGGATTAGATCCATTTACGTCATGTGCTAAATCTGGCTTGTCTGGATATACCGTCAGGTTGCAAGGCTGGGCCGTTTCTGTTAGTGGCTATTGTTGTCTTACGTGCAGCTCAGTCAGTCAGCTTGAGCAGTAGTGGTGACCGTCTGTGTATTCTGTGGTTTCTGTTCTGCATTAGGTCCATTTACGTCATGTGGTAAATCTGGCTTGTCTTGAGATACTGTCAGGTTGCAAGGCTGGCCAGTTTCTGTTTCTTTATATTGCCGTATTACATGCAGAGTCGGGCTTGAGTAGTAGTGCTTGATCGTCTGCATCTTCTATGGTTTGTTTACGAATTGCAGTAGGTTCGTTTACGTCATGAGGTAAATCCGGTAATGCCGTCGGTTCTTTCGGGTTACAAGGCTATTTTGAACCGTCGATACTATGCATGTCGATGCAGTGTGTGTGTGTGTGTGTGTGTGTGTGTGTGTGTGTGTGTGTGTGTGTGTGTGCGTGCGTGCGTGTGTGTGTGTGTGTGTGTGTGTGTGTGTGTGTGTGTGTGTGTGTAGAGGTTGTTTCCAAGGATACTAATGTCTTGATCAGTTGATGTTATACTGCTGGCTACCATTATGTTACTGCGTTTTGTGGCTTGTCTGGAGGTAATGACAGATTACAGGTTTGCACAGTTAATGTTAGTGGCTGTTTGGTACTGTCGGTACCAAGCAGGTCAATGCATCTCCAGGGATCTTGAGGCATTGGTCAGTTGATGCCAATGCTCCTTGCGCGCTGTGTAGCTTCTTGTAGTGTGGGGCTTTGAATGTCTGCCACAGAGAGAGAGAGAGACAGACAGACAGACAGACAGACAGACAGACAGAGACAGACAGACAGAGGTAAACAGAGGCAATCACATCGTTTCACCTCCTACCCCTGTACCCGCCTGACTGTGTTTGTTTGTTTGTTTTTTGCCAGCACCAGACATGCTGACCTGTTGTATATCAAGAGAGACCACTTTAAACTGAACTGAAGCAACAACAAAACCTCAGAGATACCACTTTAAACTGAACTGAGGCAACAACAAAAACTCAGAGATACCATTTTAAACTGAACTGAGGCAACACCAAAACTTCAGAGATGCCACTTTAAACTGAACTGAGGCAACAACAAAATTTCAGAGATACCGCTTTAAACTGAACTGAGGCAACAACAAAATTTCAGAGATACCACTTTAAACTGAACTGAGGCAACAACAAATATTCAGACTTACTTACTTAGGCCCTTGGCTCCACGTGGAGCATAGGCCATCGACAACCCTTCGCCATCGCACTCTGTTCTGGGCTAGTCTTGCCACTCCAGTCCAGTTGGTCCCCTGCTTACATAGCTCTGCCTCAGTGTCCCGCCTCCAGCTGTTGCGAGGCCGGCCTCTCTTCCTTTTCCCCTGCGGGTTCCATGTCAGGGCTTGGCGTGTGGTGCTGGATGCTGGTTTCCTGAGGGTGTGTCCAATCCAGCCCCACTTCCTCCGCAGGATCTGCTTGGCCACTGGTTCCTGCCCCGCTCGCTCCCACAGCTCTTCATTCCGAATCTTCTCTGGCCATCGGATGTTGAAGATGCGCCTCAGACAGGTGTTGAGAAATGTCTGGATCTTCTGCTGCATCGTCTTCGTTGTCCTCCATGTTTCGCATCCGTAGAGCAGAACTGACTTCACGTTGGAGTTGAAGATGCGAAGTTTGGTTCTTATGCTGACAACTTTGGATGCCCAGACGTTCTTCAGCATGACCATTGCTGCCCTTGCCTTGCCGATTCTGGCTGTGACGTCTCGGTCTGTGCCTCCCTGTCCATCAACCACACTCCCCAGGTAGACAAAAGACTCCACCTCCCTGATGGGCTCTCCACCGACTGTGACTGGTGTGTTGGCAGTGGTGTTGATCTTCATCAGCTCAGTTTTCTTCCTGTTGATCTTGAGCCCTGTTCCGGCTGATGTGGCTTCCAGGCACGTAGTCTTGTCCTGCATCTGGCTGTGGCTGTGAGACAGGAGCGCCAGGTCGTCCGCGAAGTCGAGGTCATCCAGCTGCGTCCAGAGTGTCCACTGTATCCCGTTTTTCCTGCCTGCTGTAGTGGTCTTCATGATCCAGTCGATGACCAGGAGGAAGAGAAACGGGGACAACAGACATCCCTGGCGGACTCCGGTCTTCACCTCGAAGCTTTCTGACAACTGGCCGGCATGGGCAATCCTGCAGCTCATGTCTTGGTAGGTGCACTGGATCAGGGAGATGATCTTCCCGGGAACTCCATAGTGCCTTAGCAGCTTCCACAGCGCCTCTCTGTCTACACTGTCGAAGGCCTTCTCATAGTCTATGAAGTTGATGTAGAGGGGGGAGTTCCACTCCAGTGACTGCTCCACAATGATGCGTAGGCTGGCAATCTGGTCAGCGCAGGACCTGTTCCTGCGAAAGCCTGCCTGCTGGTCTCGGAGCATGGGGTCGACTGCCTCTCTCATCCTCTCCAGTAGAATTCTGTTGAGAACCTTGCCTGGCACTGACAGGAGCATGATCCCTCGGTAGTTGCTGCAGTCCCTGAGGTCCCCTTTCTTTGGCAGCTTGATGACGATCCCTTCTTTCCACTGGGCTGGCACCTCTTCCTTCTCCCAGATCTTGCTGAACAGGCTGTGCAGCATGTTGACGGCTGTCTCTGTGTCTGCTTTAATGGCTTCTGCTGGTATCTCGTCCGGCCCTGCAGCTTTCCCATTTCTCAGTGTCATGATGGCTTTCCTGATCTCCGCCTTAGAGGGCTTGTCACAGTTGATGGGTAGTTCTGTCTCAGCTGGTGGGATGTCTGGTGGTGTTTCAGGGATGGGGCGATTTAACAGCTCCCTGAAGTGTTCTGCCCATCGCTTCAGCTGTTCCTCAGTTGTTGTCAGTGGGTGCCCGTTCTTGTCCTTCACTGGTTTGTCTGTCTGCTGAAATTTGCCCGTGAGCTTCTTGGTCACCTGGTACAAGTCTTTTAGATTCCCTTGTCGGGCTGCTTCCTCTGCTTGACTGGCCAGGTTGTCGATGTAGTCCCTCTTGTCCTTCCTGGTGCTCCTCTTCACTTCTCTGTCAGCTGCTGTGTATTCCTCTTGTGCCTTTGCCTTAGCTCTTCTTGTTCGGCTCGTGTTCAGTGCAGTTTTCTTCTCTTTCCTAACTTCCAGCTTCTGGATGGTATCAGCAGAGATCCATTCCTTATGTTGGGTCTTTCTCTTGCCAAGGACCTCTTCGCATGTGTCGTGCCAGAGTTTCTTGCTGTGTTCCCACTGTGTCTCGATGTCCATTTCACTGTCTTCTATCAGGTCTTGCAGTGGCTGGAACCTGTTGGAAAGGCTGATCCGGAATGCTGCTTGTGTGTCTGTGTTCCTGAGAAGTCCAACGTTGTACCTGGTCCGTGTGCTGTTGGCGTTGGTGTGCCTCTTGAGCCGAAGTCTCAATGTTGTTGCAAGAAGGTGGTGGTCTGATGGTACATCGGCACCCCTCATCACGCGCACATCCCGCCACGATCTCCTGAACTTCCGGCTGATGCAGATGTGATCAATCTGGTTCTCCGTGACATGGTCCGGCGATCTCCATGTGGCCTTGTGGATGCGCTTGTGTGGGAAGATGCTGCCTCCTATCACTAGCTGGTTCAGGGCACAAAAGTCTGCAAAGCGCTCGCCATTTTCGTTCATCTGTCCCAGTCCGTGTGTTCCCATGGTGTCCTCATAGCCTGTGTTGTCTGATCCAATCTTGGCGTTGAAGTCTCCCATCAGTATGGTCATGTCCTTGGCTCCTCCTCTATCTATCACTGTCTGCAGTTGTTGGTAGAAGTCATCTTTTTTCTCCTCTTCCGCATCATTGGTGGGAGCGTAGCACTGGATGATGTTCAGCTTGATGTCTTTTTTCTTGGTGATGAATTTGGCTGTGATGATGCGGGAGTTGACAGGTTCCCAGCCGATGAGTGCCCGCTGTGCCTCCGGTGCCAACATCAGGGCCACGCCCTCAGTGTGGGGGGCTCCATCCTCTGTGTGTCCAGAGTACAGCAATTGCTCTCCCGATGAAAATCTCAGCTGTCCTGTCTGTAGCCACCTTGTCTCACTCAGTCCCAGTACTCCTATCTTGTAGTTCTTCATCTCTCTTGCTACTTGTATGGTCCTTCCTACTTCATACATTGTCCTGATGTTCCATGTGGCTACTCTCGTTGTTGTCCTGGGTGTTAGAAGGGGGGTCGGCCTTGCAGCTTCCTTTCGGCTTTCACTGCAATGCGTCATAGGTCTCCGGGATGGAGACCCTTCCTCGCCCAGGTGAATGTCTCGGTTTGTTGCTGTCGATGCTTCAGTAACTTAGTGTTTTTTACAGGTAGGGCTGTTAACCCTACGCAAACCCGTTTAGCCTCTTGGAGAGGTGGTCCACATTCGTCTGACCTCTACCCTTCGACCTGTCCAGCTTGGGTGACCCTGCCAGGAGCATGTGCTCCTGCTGGCATAGTTCTCTGGGTCATTGAGGTACACAAGCCACTACCCCACGACAAGGGTTGGACCATGTAGGGAAATATTCAGAGATACCACTTTAAACTGAACTCAGACAACAACAAGAATTAATTGACGTGGTCTGGAGTGCAAACCACACGCACCCACACTACTTAACCGAGAATATTCAAAGCTGCATCCACTTCTACTTCGCCCAGAATATTCAAATAAAAGCGAGTTGAAGGGAGACAAAAGGGAAAACATGGATCAAGGAGCATCCGGCATTCAAGTCCTGTCTTCCTGCCTACTCCGTCATGGTCGGAAACAAACAGCAGACTCGCACTGCCAGCCACCTGTGACATTTCAACGCTTGGTGCCTGGAAGACAGACGGCATCCTTGTAACAATGGGACAGGAATCAATCTACCTTTATTTTTTTGTTGTTTCTTAAAGGTGCTATTGCTGCCATTAGTAGGTTGTATCTGGGCAGACTTGGGGTGGTCGGTGGTCTAGTGGTTAAGACTTAGACACCTATGCGAGAGGTCAGGTTCGTGTCCCACTCGGGGCGAAGAATTGTTCTTTCTCGTTTGTGGCACCGTTCATTCGGGCCGACCGTCGGGAGTTCTCTCCTGGTATTCCGGCTTCCTCCCCCACTGCTTTGGAAATGTTCAGCCCACAAAATTCAAAAATAAATGTAATTCTCAACCCAACTTCGAGGATAGTCGAGGTCGAGGATAGTCCGTATTACTTAAATTTCATAGAACAGATTTGACTCTTTCAAGAAGCTAAAGATGCTGTCAGAGGGAACATCCCGGAACAACACCTTCACAGAATCTGCGCAGTCTGTGCGCTCGTAATAGTCTTAGAGATTAGTAGTGTTTCGAATGCAACACATGGCGTTTGATGGCCGTGCAAACGAATAAAACTCAACCACATGGTCGAGAGTGGTAACCAGGCTGTCACAGGCTACTGCGTTTTGACTTCAATCAGTTGATCTAGTGAGCTTCAGTTTAGTGATCACTCTCTATTTTGCTGAAAAGGAGATAATTGCGGGGCATCTGCAATGTTTTTGCGGGTGCAAAGTTTACCGTCAGTCAGAAAAAACAGTTGTTTTGTTGCTGTTGTTATTGTTTTCTGTTGGTGGTGATGTTTGTTGTTGCTGCTGTTGTTGTTGTTGTTTGTATGTTTGTTTGTTGCTGTTTTGTTGTTGTTGTTTGTTTTGCTTTTCTTGTTTGTTTTTGTTCAAAGATGCGGGGAGCCGGGGTGGTCGAATGGTAAGAGCGTTGGACTTCTAATGCTCGGGTCGTGAGTTCGATCCCGGTTGGAGCCAAATATTTGTGCTGGCTTTTTCATCGTTGCCCCGTCTTTGATATCACCCTATGTGGTGGAAAAGGACGTTAAACCCCCAAACACCCACCCACCCTTGTTCAAAGATGCAAACTGCGGCTGTTGTTTGCCATTTAATTAGGAAAGGTAAAAATATCCTTGCCACTTTTTTCTCCTTGTTTGTGATTGGGAATGCACGAAGAAACAAACACGAAGGCTGGAAGACAAGGATGGGTTTTAAGGGAAAGATATATGAACCAAATGAGACGCACCTCCAAACACCGCGTTTAGTATCCAAGGTCGAGGCTCCGTACGAGTACACCTAGAAAGACTGGTAAACTCACAAAGGAGAGAGGCAAAATGCCTCGCAAACACGGCAAAGCAAAACAAAACAAAAAGACTAGCTGACAGAAATTCGATATTTACGAGGTAGGGGTTCCTTCTCTAAATAAAACGGAGAACGCTGTTTTCTCCTTATCTCTTCTCATTTTCTCATTTACACGTAAATCTGACTGGATTGTTGAAGAGAGACAGAGGGTGGGGAATGGGCTCTCTCTCTCTCTCTCTCTCTCTCTCTCTCTCTCTCTCTCTGTTATTCCACATTTTTTCTCTTTGATCCTCAGTAGATTAGTTTGTACCGCAGCAAAGGCAAACATGAAACATTGGCTACGAAGTCGATCACCGGCTACTATTGTAAAATGGAGTTTCTCTCTCTCTCTCTCTCTCTCTCTCTCTCTCTCTCTCTCACGCCCCCCCCCCCTCCCTCTTTCCGTACTTCATTTTGACGTCTAACTCTTGTGACACGTTGCTATTATTTCACGTAAAACTGCTCACTCCCATTGTCCATTACAAGAAAATGTCTCATTCTGAATCCCCCCCCCCTCTCTCTCTCTCTCTCTCTCTCTCTCACACACACACACACACACACACACACACACACACACACACACACACACACACACACATTCATCCCGGCTGGGGCCAAATGTTTGGCTGGCCTTTTTCTCGTTGTCCCGTCTTTCATATCACCCATACGTGGTGGAAAAGAACGTTAAACTTCAAACACCCACCCACCCACTCTCTCTCTCTCTCTCTCTCTCTCTCTCTTTAAGGTGTTCGTCTTGGTCTAGGTCTAATGAGACCTTATGCGTTAGCCGGCTGTGTCGTAGACCAGCCTTTGTCTATTGCCCAGATGAACCTCCGGCTCCGGGAAGCATGTACGCGATGTGGATGCTTTGCACGTGCGGCTCGCTAATCAGACGACGCCGGACTCGTGCTCTGGTCACTGTAAACCTGATCAGCACTGGCCAAGTCCGAACAACGCGACCGGAAACATTGTGGGTAAAAGCCCTTGGTTTGGTGTGACGCCGTGCAGTGGCGATACGTAAGGTTAAAAACATACTAGCTTGCTATTTAGGCTAGTATCTGACAAAGTAGAAGTCAGCGAGGCATATATTATTATGCATCTACTGTGCTCTAAGAGGCTGGCGCAAACACACGTGGCAGATAAAGCTAAAATAAAAAATAAAAAAAGTGACGGTCAGTAGGTATAATTTGACGACTCGAAATCGGCGAGAATGTAGTGTGCAATCTTCGATCCGCGCGTGGGTGCGCCAGTTTCTTAGAATGTAGTAGATGCTGACAGTGTGCGTCATGGACTTTTAGTTTGTGAGATACATGTACAAGCCTAAATAGCATGCTAGTGTGTTTCTCCTACGTGTCACCACAGCACAGCGTATCACCATATCAAGGGCGTTTACCCACCCTCTGTTCTTCAGTCCCCCTCTCCGCGAACTTGTAGCGCTTGTATGTCGCGCGTCATGTACTATACTATACTATACTATACTATACTATACTATACTATACTATACTATACTATACTATACTATACTATTCCTCGGGTCGTGAGTTCGAATCCCGGCTTGGGCCAAATATTTGTGCTGGACGCCCAAACACCCATCCACCCCACAATACTATGCTATGCCATACTATACCATACTATGCCATAGTATACTATAGCATACTACACCATACCCACACCATACCATACCATACCATACCATACCATACCATACCATACCATACCTCCAACCGGGTATGAACTATAACAGAAAGCCACACCCTGCATCAGCGATGACTTCACCATTCTGGGGGGCGTGGCTCGTTGTGTAACCAGACCACGTGGCCGACTTGTCTGCAGCTGCAACCCGAGCCTGCGCTTATTGTTATGCAATTCAGAGCATCACGGAGAATTGTTTGTGGCTTTGTTAATATCGAGTTCCCGCCACAGCTTACGCCGCAGATTTGATCCTGGCATACCGCCTGTGCAGTCTGTGCAGCGGGTTCGTTGGGGCTACGCACCACAAATAGGATTTCAAAGAAACTGCTATATATTCCTATTAAACATAACGCAGCGTATGACACCCTAGAGATGCTTTAAAATTCACTCCCAAAAGGGGGAGCCGGGGTGGTCGAATGGTAGAGCGTTGAACTTCTAATGCTCGGGTCGTGAGTTCGATCCCGGCTGGGGCCAAATATTTGTGCTGGCTTTTTCATCGTTGCCCTGTCTTTGATATCACCCTATGTGGTGGAAAAGGACGTTAAATCCCCAAACACCCTCCCTCCCCACTCCAAAAAAAAAAATCACAAAAATCCAGCAGCCAAAGTCTCATGTGTGGAGTAAATTTCAACAAATTCCAATATTCCGGGGTTTTTTGGGGTTTTTTTTTATTTGTTTGTTTGTTTTGGTTTTTTTTTGCAGTGCTAGCAGCGACCACATACTCCCTAATTCCTCTGTCGTCTGCTAGCGCTTGTGCCAGCCGCGCATGAATACAAATAGTCCACATGCCAGGCTCATTGTTTTACTATTACCTGGCATGAAACTTATTTACAAAGCCAACAAACAGCCCCAGATTGCCTTTTTTTTTTTTTTTTTTTACTCTGCACACAAATTTTAAAAAGGGGCAGAAATTCTGTACTATATTGAGCGGAATTCTTACTAAATGACCCGAAAGCTATTGTGTAAACTGTATCGCTGTATCTGTCCCCGATGGCACACTGGATATTTGATTTTCGATCCGGGTCCTGATTCCAGCCTGTCATTTCCTGTTCCGTTCAGGATGGCATCTCTGCGATCGGAAAAGTCCATACCCACTTCACCCCATTTCTCAGTAATAACTGAGTATCGTGTGGGCGCTTTACCCAATTCAGTTCTCGGATTCGCTCAATGCGCTGCGAACTGAACCCGACATGCACTCTCACGTGAATCACACGCATTCTCTCACACACTGAACATGACCGAATTACAGTCACTTGGTGCGAAGGGTCAGCTCGGCCGTGAGTCTTAGACATATCTGTTAACATTGGTAGCAGGCGCTAGTCCGTCTGTAGTATGTTATCGTAAAAACAACAACAACAAAAAACGAATATCTGTTTCTTTTACTATAGTGAAGCGTGCTATGGACTGTCTTTCAGTTTTTTGTCCGTGTTGAAATACATGAATACTTATCATGAAATGTTTGTGACTGTTTATTTACCTGTGTGTTTTATGGTGCCTCCCTCCCCCCCCCCTCCCCTGCCCTTCCCCTCCCCTTTTTACCGCAACATATAATACTAATGTGCATTCTAGTTTAGTTTGTGTACCGATAACCAGGCAGATGTGAGTGCACATAGAACCTCTCTCTCTCTCTCTCTCTCTCTCTCTCCCTCTCTCTCTCTCTCTCTCTCCCTCTCTCTCTCCCTCTCTCTCTCTCTCTCTCTCTCTCTCTCTCTCTTCTGTAGTTTTAATCTATCATAATTACTTACCAGCCTGGTCTGCTGTTTCAGTGCTGTCAGTATGTACTTTTTCCCCTGAGCATTAACATAAGCGGTGCCGCTTGTTTATGCTCACTATCTCCGGGAGAGGAGGAGGGAGTGGGGGGGGGGGGGTAGTGCCGCGTAGGCAGACATTCGTTCTAGATGCTAATCCTTGTAATCGACATGTCTGACTCTACCATCTCGTCTGGTCTTCCTATTCCTGTCTAATTGAGAGTCCTGCTTCCCACAGTATCTGTTTTACTGCGTAGCATGTCTGCAGGTCAAAGAATACAGACGCACGAAGCCTCAAAAATGCCTGTATATTCCATATTAGCCTCAGGCTTCATAGTCACCCCTAAAAATGCTTCAATCTGGAAACAAAAATTACCATTCACAGACCATTCAAGCGCACGTGCCTGGAAGGAGTTTCAAAAAACAAAATACTGAATGTGTCCTTTCCGCTCAGGCCTCACTGGAGTAATGCTAGTCTACTTTCTGTTTAGGTTTGCCTCCTCTCGCTGCCTCTGGCATCCACCTTGCCCTACGCTCAATTTGTGTCCTTACGCCTGCACGCTTGAGTATGTACGAGGTCGAAATTTCTGCAAAGACAAGGATGGGTGGGTGTTTTGGGGGTTTAACGTCCTTTTCCACCACATACGGTTGATATCAAAGACGGGGTAACGATGAGAAAGCCAGCACAAATATTTGGCCCCAGCCGGGATACGAACTCACGACCCGAGCATTAGAAGTCCAACGCTCTACCATTCGGCCACCCCGGCTCCCCCCTGCAAAGACAAAAATTCCACATCTTCATATCAGTGCCGTGATATGAAAAGACCAACAACAAACAGGCCACACTTATGCTTGGATTACCTACATCTCTTTGTAAGCCTGTCATGCAGACTAAATTTGTACATTTCAGTCCACCAAACGTTGCTTTGAAACACGGAGGTACCGTCGGCCTTTTCTTGAAGTCCTGTTTTTATGTCCCCTTGTCCTGCAGATACCCGAAGCATCGTAGTTCTTGGGTAGGGAACTCTCGTTTTATGCAAACTAAATTGTGTAGAGTTCAGTCCATCAATTGGAGGTATCCCTCCTCTTGTACGAACTAAATTTCAGTCCACCAATTCGCTACCATCTTCCTGTACATGAAATCTCCCCATTCCCCACGCTTCTAGATCAGTGTCTGGTATGGTTTGCCAGATAGGCCATGGATCCTCCAAAACCTACGAAGGCCCGCGGACCATTCTGGCCTGAAGTGTTAATACGTCAGTATTCAAGACGAGCGCCTAATCTCAAAGCTCAAAGCTCAAAGATGAAGCGGGGAAAAGAAAAGATGAAAGGAAAAAAAAAAAACACGCTGCTGTCACCAGCACGTTATGAGAGCCGCCGGCCATTTGGGTGGTATAATTAAGGGGTTTCAATGGGAAGAGCTTACTGGGGAGATTTTTTTGTTCAGGCCCATGACCTCCCCAGGCAGGGTTTCCTGATTGCTTTTCCGATAATAAAATGCAGCAGGGGGAAAAAAGATTAGCTGCTGTTTGCAGTGCAGTCGATTTTGTTAAAAGTGGAACAGGGTTTTTTTCTGTTGGTGGTGGTGTTTGTTTTGTTTTGTGATGATGGAAAAGGTTAGCTCGTGCTTCTGAAGGGGCGTGACCCAGTTTATTGAGGTCTTTGCTTGGCCTGAGCTAGTCCGGGTGACCCTCTCCCCTGCTAGAGGGTAAATATCGTTTTGGAAGCTGGACGAATATTAATATAAGAACAGGACGCAAGTGAAGCTGAATAACCCTCCTTAAAAAACATGCGCCATACCCAAGCTTATTCAAGCAGCAGCGTAGTTCAGTTGAAAGAGTGCAACTTTATCACTGTGACCTGCGCCATAGGGGATCCCATCCTTACTTCCGGTGATTATCAGTTGGAGTCGTTACACATTTCTAGTTATTATCAACAGAGAGAGTAGTTGAGCTGTTATTATTCTTACATCAGCCTGACGTTTCAAGATACAAGATATTTTATTCCTGTAGCCCCTTGGGGTATGGAGGATATCAGAAAAAAAAGTACAAGTGGTAGTTGCATGGAAACAAAGTAGGGGTGGGTGGGTGTTTGAGAGTTTAACGTCCTTTTTCCACCACATAAGGGTGATATCAAAGACGGGGCAACGAGAAAAAAGGCCAGCACAAATATTTGGCCCCAGCCGGCTGGAAACAAAGTAATCAGAAAAAAACCAGCATAATGTATAAAGAACAAGAGTCTATAAATCCAGCTGTAACACGGAACAACGTTCACATCATAGTAATAATTATGTACACAACGATGCCAAAGATAATGAATGATGAACAGACAGATTAATGGGGTGCGCAGCCAACTAATCAAAACACGCGCTGAACAGGTACAAGAAAACAGCGCAGTCCACACACTGTGCTTAGCCTCCAGGAAAAAAGGATTAGCTTTGAAAAGTTGATATCGATGCGAGCCCATACCCTCGTGCATGAGCCAAAGAGGGTTGCTAAGACTAGGCCTAACGTGGAAACAGACGACGGCGGGAAGACTTGTGAGAGATGGGTTGGAGCGCGTGTGGGTTTTACTGAGCACAGAGATCCTAGGCTTAAAGGTGATGAGAAGCAGATTGAAAAAGTGCAAAGAAGAGAAACAAAACTGATACCAGAATTTCACCGGTTGACCTTCGAGGAAAGACGACAACAACTGGATGTGCCTAGTCTGTACGACAGGAGAGGTCGAGGGGACATGGTCGCGTGCTGCAAGCACCTCAGAAGCATTTACAAGACTTCACGAGATCTACTTCCTCGTGACACTGAATCTACTACCCGCGACCATAGTTTCAAACTCAAGAAGCCATCTGCCAAGAGCAGTATCAGACGCAAGTTCTTTTCAGTCCGCACAGTGAATGCATGGAACTCACTCCCAGAGTTTGTGTCTCCTCGCCCACTCAAAACACCTTGAAGAGCAGACTAGACAATGCATGGCAACATGATAAGTACGCTCCAGAATCAGACTGGTTTAAGGTCCCCAAACCCGCGCAGATAACAGCACATTCAGCAAGAAAATTGCTTTGGAAATGTTCAGCCCACAAAATGAAAAAAAAAATACATGCAATTCTACAAATTCCGAAACTTAAACTGCTGAGCTGGCCCTTCGGACCACGTGATTGCAATGTGTTCATGTCCAGTGTGTGAGAGAATCCGTGTGATTCATGTGAGCGTGCGTGTTGGCTTTAGCTCGCGGCGCTTTGAGCCAAATATTTGGGATAAAGCGCTTGTATTAATGAGCTTATTATTATTATTATAAGTAGATGTTACTCATGACGACAGCAGCGAAAGACTGATAGGCGAACCCGTAAAGTAGAGATGCCAACTTGAACTGATTGAACTGAACTGACTGAACTAAACTGAACTGACCATACTGATTTCGAAGCATGAAATGTACGCGTGCATAATTATAGTCTTTGCTGAGCGCAGAACTGAATCTACGCATGAAATATTCGTATTTTATTCTATCGACAAACCTACACCACAGACACCATTTCAGGTCTAGTAATATGAGCCTGTGTGTGGGCTTTGCGAATTTATGTACGTGCAGGAAATTCCTCTCGTCTGCTTTCATAATACATCCCCATTGCTTTCCCCACAGCAGCGCGTTGTGTGTTTTCCCTTTTATAATGTCTCCGCCGCACTGCAATCATATCACCAAGATTTTAGCTGCAACCTTTACGACGGAGGCAACCTAAAACAGACATACGGATGCGGCATTCCATCATTCGCTGCGTCGGGGACATTTTGATGGTGGAAATATTTATGAGGCAATCGGATGTGTATATCCCTCATGCCTATTCATGCAACCAGGGCTGGAGGAATAAAAGACGAGGATGTTTTGGTAAGCCTAGATTTCGTCCTGTTTGCTGTGGGAAACCATTTCTACACGGCGCTCAGAATTGGTTCCGACAGATCGTGACAACTGCAATTTATCAGGGACGTTTGTGGAAGCTGTGTTCCTACCGGGATACACAAAAAAGGCTGGATGGGTGAATTCTTATGCTGGTCCTTTTATCTTTTCGAGGTTGGGGGGGGGGGGCTTCTCTGGTGAAACCATCCCCAACAGCCGCCCCCCCCCCCCCCACACACACTCACACACGCAAGCACGCACGTACACACACACACACACACACACACACACACACACACACACACACGCACGCACGCACGCACACAACCACCAGCCCGCCCCCCCCCCTTACCCACAAACACACACACACACTCACGCACACACACACACACACACACACACACACACGCACACACATCCACACGCACGCACTCACGCGCGCGTGCGCGCGCACACACACACTGACACACACACACACACACACACACACACACACACACGCCAAAAAATTAATGGTAATATAGCACAAAATATACAATCAGGGATTTTGCGAGGACTAGGACAACGTTTGGTAAGCCCAGATTTCATCCTGTTTGCGTCGGGGGAATCATTATGGAACTCCATTCCCTTCACCGTGGACAAAAAAGACGCGATACAAAATAACAGAAGCCGCAGTGTGACTCTAGTTTTGGCTCTGTGTCAAAGTTCACGTTTCTTGCACATGTTTTTCCCCCCTAGTATTAATTATTTCCACAGATATTCACCCCAAACATGTGAAGATCTGTGAAACATTCTCCAGCCCGAACCCCTGACAGTGACGCTAAGCAGACCAGAACCTCCAGTCAGGAGGAGAGGGAGGAGGGGGGGGGGAGTAAAAAATGTCTCGGGTCAAATCCATTAAATAAAGAAAAAAAACCGCTTCCATCAGGTCATTTGTTTTTAACGGACAAGGGGAAAGACTCATGTCGATTGGATTTGTGCGTGTAGCGGCCGTAACGCCTGACTTGTCTGAAAGCCTGCAGCCTCTTAGTGCTTCCGTTTTCTTTCCCTCTTTCCTCTTCGAGGGGTGGGAAAGTGGGGGGGGGGGGGGGGGTAGGACGGGAGGGGGTATGTGGGGAAAAGAAAGAACAATACCAACAGGATTTCATTGATTTTGGGAGTACTTGTGCTTAAAGTGACATACTGGCATCGCATTATAGGAACGTGAATAATTCATCGAAATGCATGAATTTAATTGTGTGGATGCGGGTTGGGTTTTTTTTAACCGTTGCGCCGTCTTTGATATCAGCCTTACAGCCTCGTAGTCAAGGGTAACCCGTGCGTCTTCGTGGACTCCCCCCCCCCCCCCTTAATGTTCAAGCAGTTTTCTGTTTTCGTTTCGTCTGTTTCTTTCTTGTTTGTTGTTGTTGTTCTTGTTGTTTTCGTTGTGGTTGTTTTTTGTTGTTGATGTTGTTGTTTGCTTGCGTGCGTGCGTGCGTGCGTGCATGCGTGCATGTGTGTGTGTGTGTGTGTGTGTGCGTGCGTGCGTGCGTGCGTGCGTGCGTGCGTGCGTGCGTGCGTGCGTGTGTGTGTGTGTGTGTGTGTGTGTGTGTGTGTGTGTGTGTGTGTGTGCGTGTGTGTGTGTGTTGTTTCTTTTTGTTTTAGTTTTTTTTAGAAACGCTTTTAAGATGTTAGAAATGCTTCACAAGCACGACAGATTTCTTCAAATAAAACGACCCGTACACAGCCGGACCGCACTCCAAAACCTGGTGCTGTGCTTTGAGGATCGTTGCATGCATCTCGATCAGAATCAATCACCAAAGTACATTATGGACAGACACCGCGAGTGATTTTCAAAGCGACTGCCAGCACTGTCCTCTGGGACTTCGCTCTCTCTCTCTCTTTTGTTTTTGTTCCATCAGAATTGAATCTGATGTAGACGCCCGCCGTAGCGAGGCGGGCATTAGTGTGACGGGAAGGTCTCATGGGCTACAGAAAAATATTAGTCTGTGACTTCTAGCCGTCATGTAGGCATACAGGAACTAAGTAATGTTCTTTACCCAGTTTTTGGCTCAAGGTGTCCCATACTGGGCCCGTATGTAAAACTCGAGGTTAATTTAACCCACGTCTACGGGCCTAACCCAGACTAGGACAAAAGAAACCCCAAAACAAAAAAAAACGAAGAAGAAAAGGCAAAAATCTTTCTATAACACCGGTCCCCTTAGTGTAGTGGTTAGCACTTCGGACCATGGACCGGGAGACCCGGGTTCGAGTCCCAGCCGAGGCAAGCGGGATTTTTCCTACCTAGGTCGGCTCCTACCCAGAGCGGGTGTGCTATGGGCCCAATGGGGAGGCTGTTGCCACACAGCCGAGATTCACCCACTTCACGGGTGCGACTTTGGGGGGTGCTTCCCGACATGCACGTTCACGTGGATCGCGTGCATTCACTCACACACTGGATATAAACACATTAGAAATACTTGTGACGGGAAGGTCTCATGGGTTACAGAAGACTTCTGGCCACCTACATACCCGAAGATTGTAATGTTCTTTACCCAGTTTTGGGCTCAATGTGCCACATACTGAACCCAACATGCACGTTTACGTGGATCACGTGCATTCACTCACACATTAGAAGTACTGGGTGCGATGGGTCAGCTCAGCTATTTACGTTTCGGAATTTAGAATTACGTTTTTGTGTGGGCTGAACATTTTCAAGGGCACAAGGCGTGAATGAGTCCGCTATCAAATGCCTCTGGGTCAATTCAAGAAATGCAGAACCTCTGCTGGCAGAAATAGCGGCCAGGCTTCAGCTCAGTCCCCGCCTGTTGGCCCTCCGAAAGCCTCATTAAGTTTCTACTCCCACTTTTTGTAAATGGAGTATTGAACCGTTGTGGCGTTCCTCGGGAGGAAAAGGCAAGTTTAATGCCCCGATAGAATCCTCGGCATGCAGGAGTTTTTCCCTCCTAATAATGGCGTAGATTGGGTCGGTTCGGGGGCTGCAACCGACTTGGATAGCTGTTGGGAAAAAGGATTTGGTGCGTGTGCCCTTCAACGCCGACAGATTTCGGTCTTTAGATTTTTCCCGCGCCTTGCCAGGTTGGCCAATTTGCGGGCAGGGCCCGGTTCTTCATCATGGCTGTTTGCGTCCAGATCGTCGGAGTGACGGAGGCACACGGCTTGGGTGTGGAAGACGTTGACCTGCTCTGACAGAGCCGGAAGAAGTGGGATTAGCCGGAGAGCGCTGCTTGACAAAGCCGTGTGACCGAGAAAAATACGCACGTAGCAAAGTTGTTCTTTTTTCTCCTGCACTCTTCTCTCTTCCAGCGACAGGTTTAATTTTGTAGCTGTGTTCGACACGAAAGCTGGAGAAGCAAGGGCTAACAAAAAGTGGTGTTTCTTTGTTTTTCGTTTTCTTGCTTCGCATGCTAGAATTGCGAGTTTGTTTTTTATGTATAGAATGGCTGATAAACCAGTTCGGCGCGTTTGTGGGAGAGAAGAGAAGTCATTTCCACCACCACTGTATTAACAGATACAGATATAGATAACTTTATTGTCCATAGAAGAAATTTGTCGTCGGCTTCACTGACAAGTAAACAAATAAAGATATGAGATCAAACAAGGAGTGTTGGCTTATAAAATCTCTCTCTCTCTCTCTCTCTCTCTCTCTCTCTCTCTCTCTCTCTCTCCTCATGCCTGCAGCTGCAGCAGCACCAGAGTTAATAAATTACATTAAGACACCAGTAATAACCATAGTAAATTCAGACGTAATGACTAAAACATTTTGTAAAACAGCTCGTCAGACGATTGACGTAATCCCTAGTGAATACAGAAATACATTACAGCCTACAGTTCTACGCTTCGTCGCAATTTGTCATGTTCCTCTGGGTTGTCTTTGCCTGTCTTCCTTGGTGTCTGTTAAACGCAGTTACAAGGAGTTACAATTTTTCAGTAAGACCGTACCTGTCAGTTTTCTTTGTAAATTATGGTCATCAGGTTCCTGCACGTGCAGCTGAGTTCGCCACAGTAAAGACATTTTGAACTGCATCATAAGTCAAGCGGTGGGTGCGTGTTTGAGGGTTTAACGTCCTTTTCCACCACCTAAGGGTGACATGAAAGACGGGGAAACGAGAAAATGTCGGCACAAAATATCTGGCCCCACGATTCGAGCATTGAAAGCGCAACGCTCTAACGCTTGGCACTCCCTGCTCCCCTCCAGAATAAGTTAAGGATGAAAGCATGTATTATAGTGGGTGGGTGTTGGGGAGTTTAACGTCCTTTTCCATCACGCGTGTAGCCGCGAAACAGTATTTGATGCTTGCGCGGCGTAAAGCCCAAAATAACTAACTTTCGTCACGCATGGGTGATATCAAAGACGGGGCAACGAGAAAAAAGGCCAGGACAAATATTTGACCCCGGCACGAATACAAAGTTAAATAAAGAAAACATCCACAATACACAACAAGAAACATGCACGTATCACAGACAGGGACAGCAAAACCAAATTTCTCTTCTGTAAAATAGGCTGTGTCGAAGGGTATGCGCCTACGATAGTTGGGATTATCCTATTCTTGCGGTGGTTTCGGCCTTGACCCCTGCCTCGAAGTCACGCGAGAAAACGGGATTAGCTCGAGTTTTGATGGGGGATTCTGGCCCGCCAGCGAAAGAGCTTAGCCCTGTCAAAGTCCACGAGATGTTCCCACAGGGACGGCTTCGGTCCAGGGAAATCCATTTATGTGTTCATCTTGTAGGCCTCGTCTTCAGTCTGAATGGGTTCTGGTCTTAGTTACCTGACAGTGATGTGTGACGTACGTGTGCCTGTTTTCCGACCAACAGGCCAAGTTTTGCATCACACGATGCGGCCGTTTTGCTAGCCGAGGAAATTTACGGCTAGTTAGTTATTTGTGGCTTACGCCGCGCAAGCAACAAAGACTAGTTCGCGGCTAAAAGGAAATTTACGGTAATAACAAATGAAATAATGAATGGTATTTGTAGGGCGTATTTCTTTAGACTAAAATTCAATGCTCCGATCACTCACCGACACTCACGCACATTTTACAAAGATGGACAGACGTACACTGAGAAGTTACACAGGAAATTACTGGGAAGCTTTGCGGAACAGGAACGTTTGAAGATTGCTCTTAAAAACAGACAGAGTGGGCGCATTTCTCAGATTCGCAGGCAGGGAGTTCCATACGGTTGATGCGACAAAACTGGGGTACCCCCCCCCCCCTCTTTCCAGGCGTGAGCCTTGACTGTTTGACATCATAATCATTGTGCAAAGTGTATTTTCCCTTAAATTAGTATACCACAATCCTTCTCACGTTTGTTTGTTTGTTTGCTTGCTTTTTATTTTTTGTTGTTGTTTTTTCTGGGGGGATGTTGTTGTTGTTGTTGTTGCCGTTGTTGTTGTTGTTTTTTCAAGTCAGGAAACAAATGTATGAGTGTGTGCACTTTGAAAAAATCTGCAAAAAATAAAGATAACAAAAACAATTACTCAAATTGTCAGAAAACGTAAATCCTTTGACCCCCAGCATGGGTCCACAGCACTGGTGAATACCACAGCTGTTCCCAAAGACAGGGTCGGAGACATCTGCCAGACGAAAGCTGTGGAAGTGACCTTTTGAGCAGGCGCAACACAGACAGGGTGAAAATTTGCCTCCTTAATTTGTAAATCAGCGGCTGCTATTTGCGGGCACGCCAGACGGAACAAAACGTGAGCAGGGTGACAGAAAAACAGAAATTCAGTTGCTAATGGCGATAACCGTTTTCACAGGTCAAAAGCAGTGTAAAAAAAGAGTGTCTGTCCAGTTATACCGTAAAGTTGTGTAGAAGATTATCCCTGTTTCTCGACAGTCGCTCGTAATTCACGTGTATGATAACGTGAGCCGTGTCTACATTATACATGCATTATGTCCTTTCGTGATCTGTCGACTGTTGTCTGTGTGTGACAAATATTCACACTGGCTTTTTCTTTGGAAATACAACCAGTAGAAACACCAACACCAGCACACTTGTGGCTGGTGATCAGGGCCCGCATGTGAAAGTCGAGGTTAGGGATTTTAGCCCTGTATTAGAGTCTAACCTCGAACTAAACTAGCTCTAGGGTTCAATTTTCTGTTGTTTTGTTGTTTAACCAGGCAGCGGGTCCATTCCACCATGGTGCCTAAGACGTTAGAGAAGGCTTTTTTCCTACCTTTCTTCGCTTCCTTTTTTTAATTTAATTTTGTTGTGGGGTTTCTTTTGTCCTAGTCTGGGTTAGGCCCGTAGCCGTGGGTTAAGGTAACCTCGAGTTTTACATACGGGCCCAGGCCTTTACGAGCATATATCATTCTGAATGACCTCTCTGAAGGTCGAAGTCGTAGGGTCATTTCCAATTTTTTCTTTTACTCAGCAAATACAGATATCAGCCAACCAAAACTTGGCACATTTAGATGGTTGACATGAAGGGTTTTGTGCTCGCATTTTTGATGACCTTGCCTAGAGGTCAAGGTCACAGGGAAATGGCTTAGTTATGAAAATCGTTGTTTTTGCAAAACATACGCCTTTTGCACAGTAAGGGTCGGTAACACTGGGGTTTTTTTGAGTGACCTTTCCTAAGGGTCAAGGTCACACGTGAGTAATAAAGATTTTTGTCGTTCTGGGTGCCTGCGCGGTCACTCAGTTTCTGAAAATGGAACAGCAGATGCCGTCCGATACATCATCTTCATTATCTCTCCTGCCGTGTCAGTTGTCTCGAGTTCCGCTTCGATACAAGTCGGTCTCCACTCATCCGTGCCGAGACGGGGGAAAAAAATATGGACAAATTATTCCTATCAACCTTCAAAGCGCTGGCACAATTGGAGGCTGCAAATGGCCGTTGCGTTGCAAGCGGTCGTTATCGACGTCCAGAAATAAAGTGAATGACAGGGTTGCGGGGCAGGAGAGGATGTTACATGTCTCTGGATATCCACAGGATGATAGGGGATTTGTGTGTTGCGTGGGTGCCTGGATACGGCACTTGGGGGGGGGGGGTAGTCAAAATGGCGGGGAGTTGTTCCGGTGCTAACACCATTCAAAAGTTTTTCACGGCTTATATGTTTGCAAGCAGCAGAGACCATCTTCCGGCTAACTCACCGCTCATCGGTAATCAGCTAAGGAGAGTTGGCAGACTTGTTACAGTCCTTTGTCTGTCTTGGTGCATATATCTATGCACACGACAATGAACACGTTGCTTTATACTTTATTACGTGACTGCACTAGTCGTCAAAACTTTTGAATCGGACCGTAGTAGCACCAGAAAAAACTTAGGCCATTTTGACTGACACCCTTGGAGAAGCGGTTCAACGTTGTCTGTCTTAGAACAGTACCTTCGATCAATCCCTTTTCTTAGAACTGTCTCTAGCCGTCTGGATCAGGTCTCGATTAGGTCGTTTTCCTCGTACTGTCAGCTTGCCAAGCCTTCTTCTTTGTATTTCCCTCGTGTCCGAGGACATAATTATCGCCCGTTCTGTGAAAAGGGGTTTACATCGGAGAATTTGTGATGCTGTAGATGTCAGATTTTGGAAACATTTGCTGTTGTTAGGTAATAGGACCTCGGCGCCGTAGATTTGATAAGCGCTTACTTCCTTTTACTAATCAAGTGGCGGTATATGTTAAGCAGCCCTGGTATTGCTACCTGTAGAAAATTTCATCAGAGTTTCCTGCATGCTGTTTCCTGTGCTAATGTGTGTGTGTGTGTGTGTGTGTGTGTGTGTGTGTGTGTGTGTGTGTGTGTGTGTGTGTGTGCAAAATATCTCAAGAACGGGTGAACCAAACAACACCAAAGAAGCCTGTTTGTTTTGGTTAACCTTGAACTGGGCTAAGGTCACAGGGCTTTGTTAAAATGCTACGTAAAACCATCCTATGTCTACCGTAGCTAAGGCAGCTCAAGGGAGGCAACTAAGCTCAGCTCAAGGAATGATGACTTGTTTATCTTCTCGCAGGAAAAGGAAAATGTCTGGGCAGTGGCTTTTATAAACTAGTTGTTCTTGTTATTTGCACAGAGTCCCCCTACCCCCACCCTACCCCCACCCCTACCCCCACCCTACCCCCGCCCTACCCCCACCCTACCCCCACCCTACCCCCGCCCCTCACCCTCCATTCTTTAGTCCCCCTTTGGCTTTTCTCTCCTCTCCTCTGTAAAACTGGAAGAAAACCAGAACGAAGTCACATTTATTAAAGTTCACTAGTATCTAGGTTCTTGTACACACACAGCGCCCCCACCCCCTCCCCCTTCTGCACGCCCCAAACCCCACCTCTCCTTCCTGAAGAAAAAGGTCAGCCCCCTAATGGACGAAGAAACTGACAACCGCTCTGAAATTGGCATCGCTCGGTTACGTTGTACACAATTATCCTCGACCAGAAGCTGTTGACTGACGGAGTGCCCCGTCAGACGACTGGAAGTGGCATGTCCGTGATGACAAGCTAAAGTCATGTCCAGCGGCTGGTGAAGACTTGAGATGGTCGTGTCCGTCAATAGCGTCTATCAGGAACAGAGGATGGGCGCACCCAATCATTGTGGGGACCGTATCCGGCCACGAGGGCAATTTGTGTAACTCGACCACGATCGATACCAGCTCGACCAGACGAGCCTCGGTCGTCGCATTCTCCGTTTGCTGAGACTGTTTGATTGGGAGGAATAGATCTGCCCAGCTTTCTGGATTCCTTATGATTGAGAGTAAATCTATAGGACTGATTCGTAATCAAGTTTCTTTGACTTTTTTCTTTTTCTAAACGGGCTAATTCCATGTTTGCTTAGCCAACTTATGTTTTGGAACAGTTTCGCTCGTGAATACGCCTGTACGCTTGAAATGCTCTATCTTGATGATTAGTACAGCTCTTAATGCGATACAATGTTTTTTTTTACACTTTGCGCGAACGGTCAAACATTCAGATTCTACGACTGTTGTTACACTACTGGAGCGGCGCTCAGTAATGCATCAAGTATGCTTCTGTCGGCTCAGTGCCAGTATTACAGACACTGTCACTGTCCAGGTGTCTAGAGAACGATCTGTGAACACAAAAATCATAGCATTATCCCCTTTAGCACACGGACAAGAAACAGTCAACATTGGTACAAGATGACAACTTCACCCATTTCCTCGTGTCTTTTGTGAATAAGGCCTGTTCTTGCCCACAGTCAAGGGAAAAAGTCAAATGTCGTCGGCCTGACAGACTATCTGGATTGGACAGTGTTCAGATGGACTATTCAGTTAGGGTCGCGCTTTCTCTCCCTCGTAACATGCTGGCTATGGCAGTATACAAGCACTCTTGTGACTGAGGCGTTAAACTCCAACCACCCAGCGTCAATTCATTTGATTCAAATTACTTCATTCATCTTGAAACGGGACACTAACGCCATTACAGATAAAACAATACAGATCACGTAAAAAAATGAATGGATAAAGGAAGTCTAAAACACCCACACACAGACAAAGCACGGAATGGCACACGGAGGGCGTCATCGTGGTTAACTCCGAAACGAGCCTCCAGCTGAAAGTCGGTGGTGCAGTGGTGAAGACTTTGTCACCAGTGCGAGAGGTCAGGTTCTAGTCCCACTCGGGGCGAAGAACTTTTCTTTCTCGGCTGTGGCACCGTTTTTTTTTTTGTTGTTGTTTGTTTTTTGGGGTTTTTTTTTTGGTTTGGTTTTTTGGTTGTGGTTGTTGTTTGGGTTTGTTTGTTTGTTTGTTTGTTGTTGGTGGTGGTTGTTTTTTGTTTGTTTGTTGTTTTGTTTTGTGTTTTTTGCTTTTTTGTTGTTGTTGATGTTGTTGTTTTGTTTTGTTTTGTTTTGTTTTTTTGGGGGGGGGCGACCGTCGCGGGGTTCTCTCCGGGTACTCCGGCTTCCTCCCCCTCTACTTTGGAAATGTTCAGCCCTCAATTTTTTTTTAAAGTGCAATTCTAATATTCCGAAACTTAAATTCCTGAGCTGGCCTTTCGCACCACGTGATTGTTATGTGTTCATGCCCAGAGTGTGAGAGAATGCGTGTGATTCCCGTAAGCGTGCGTGTTGGGTTTAGCTCGGGCGCTTTGAGCCAAATATCTGGGAAAAGGCGCCTGTATCAATGCGAGTATTACAGTGAACACTGCCAAAGAGACGTCACTGGCGTGGTTCACGAGGTGTGTCGTGGTCTGCTGTGGTCGCAGAGTGCGTGATAATCAAATAGCCACACGTGCATTCACCGAATGGGAGAATGGATCGAGGGGAAACTCTAGGTCACTCAGTATGCTGAAGAGCCATGAGGGAAAGGAAAGGGATTACCGGGACACAAAGAGAATTTCTACTAGAGATAAACTCATAAAGAAAAGAGACTGAGGGAGACGGACATATATTTCCGTGCTGGAAATGTCCGGAGCCATTTGGGTGCATAGCAGCAATTTTCCTGCGCAAAAACAACTTCACTAAGGAGATTTCCAAGTCCGAACAGTTCGTGTTCCATATTTATCGAACAGAGCTTATAATTTAGCACAGCCAAGGAGTAAGCAAGCCTTGTTTTACGCGATACGGTTCATGCTTTTGTTGTTCATCAGCCCTCATTTCGCGCACTGAAACAACCTGTCGTATATCTCTGATGGCTGCAACGCCGTAAAGGTCTTTAAATTACAAAGCAAATGTCGGCGCAATTTCAGATAATCAGCCCCGCCATCTCCGCTAGTCCTTTCAACGATCGCTTGTCTTATTTCGTAAGCCGTTCGTCTAAGGTGAACCGTGGCAAATCTACAGTTCCTGCCGTGCTGGGGGGATTTTCATTCATTTCTTTCTGGCGTCTGCTCGCGTTTTGTCCTTTCTCTCATCAGGGTTACGAGGGATGATTACGAGTGGGGAACTCTTCGATTTTGCTTTCTGTCTTTCTTTCTTTCCATGCCATCGAGTACAACAAATGCGTAGGACATTGTAGTGATCCCTGACTAACAAATTCGTTGAATTGCTGTCTGCACTGAACTTGGCGGGATGAACAATTCCGTAACTTATTTGGCAAGACCAGCGGTTGATGTTTAAAGGCTTACCACCGAGTGAAAAATCCAACAATTTAGAAAATTATATACGGAATTCTCTTGCGGCAAATCCCCGGGGCTGCTGATTTTGTTATACGCATTTGCTGAGTACAGTAGATTATAATTTTGCGAAAACCAGTCGGGCGAGTCTTTTCTAAGCTAATTCAGTAGATGTGCAGGAATACCAAACCAATGACCTGAAATTTACTTGCCCGAAGTTGTACAAAGACTTGTGGTCGATGACTGAGCCAGCAATTAAGTCAACGGTTTGGAAAATTATATACGGAGTATTGACTTGGCAAATCCCCTGCACTTCTGCTGATCATTTTTTTTTTTTTCTTTTCCCTTGCTGCTGACAACGACTGGCTGTAATTATGCGACAATCATTTGGGCAAGTCTTTTCTAAGCTGATTCTGTGGATGTGCAGGAAATCCCAAACCAGTGACCTGAAACTTCTTTGTTCCAATTTGTTCAAAGACTAGTGGTCGATGACCGAGCAAGCAAGTGAACAATTTGGGAAATTGTATATATGAAATATTGTCTCAACAAATCCCCTGAACCTCTCATGATCGATTTCTTCCCATGCAGCTGACTTCGACAGACTGTAATCATGCGACAATCATTTGGGCAAGTATTTTCTAAGCTGATTCTGTAGATGTGCAGGAAATCCCAAACCAGTGACCTGAAATTTTCTTGCCCCAGTTTGTTCAAAGACCAGTGTTCGATGACCGACCGAGCAAGTCAACAATTTGGAAAATTATATACGGAATATTGTCTTGACAAATCCTCTACCACACTTCTGATCACTGTTTGTTGTTGTTGTTGTTGTTGTTGTTTTGTCTGCCTTGTTACCGCCATTTGTTCAGAGACTAGTGGTTATTGCGTAAGTATTGATTACCAGCGAGGAAAAAAGTCAGCCAGTTGGAAAATTGTACAAACGGAATCTTTTCTTCACAAATCCCCTTGACTAAACACCGCTGGTTATTATTTAAAACGTCAGTTTTGAACTAATTTCGCTAGTGTGCTGAAAATGCCAAACCAGTGACTTAAAATTGATTTGTCCCAGTTTGTTCAAAGCTTCACGACAAAGTACCTTTGAAAAATGGTACGGTATGCTCTATGCCAAACCAGTGACCTGAAACTGATTTCTTCCAGTTTGTTCATGAACTGCCTTCGTAAACTGTATGGGAAAATATTTCAAAATACTGTAACGGTTTTAAACACACACACTCTCCCTCCCTCCCTCTCTCTCTCTCTCCTGGGTATAAATTTGTATGCGGTTCTATATGCGTTCACATGTCGATGTTATCATCTGATGTGAACAAGATTTGACGCTTTACTGGTTCCGAATACACATCCCAGTGGACAGGTTTGCGCTATCCTGTCTCCACGCAGAGAGGCAGACACAGAGAGAGAAAGGTAGGGTTGGTGAATGGATGGGGTGGGTGGGGGTTTGGGGGTTTAACGTCCTTTTCCACTACAAATGGGCGATCATTATCCAGGAGGGTGCATGGAGAAAAGGTCGCAGCAAAATATATTTGCCCCCGGCCGGGATTCGAACTCAGGACCCGAGCTTTCAAGTTGAAGACCAACGCTGTACCGCTTGGCTATCCCGGCTCCCTCACCGAGAGAGAGAGGACGGTGCGTGCGTGCGTGCGTGTGTGTGTGTGTGCGTGAGAGAGAGAGAGAGAGATGTGTGTGTGTGTGTGTGTGTGTGTGTGTGTGTGTGTGTGTGTGTGTGTGTGTGCGCGCGCGCGCGCGGGCGTGCGAGAGAGAGTGACAGAGAGAGAGAGAGAGAGAGAGAGAGAGCCTCGGGCAAAGAGGGAGAGAGAGAGAGAACCGCCCAAGGGAGAGAGAGAGGGAGGGCTTAAATTTCTGTTTTCCCATCATCACCTCTGTAGCCGGGCCGCTGACAACATAATCCAAAGAAAACAGGATAATCAAACGTTTGCCAATCGACCATTCCACTTGAATATCCGCTAGACGGCCACACATGTAAACACTCCACACCTCTCTAGCGCGCTAAACGTGTTCGCGCCAATTTGACAAATGACTACAGCAAGGGACATCATTACAGGCACAAAATTGAATTAGTCCCCCCTGATATTAAATCGGGTCACAGTCGCCCGGGAAACTGCACAGTTGCACGAGGCTGTCAGGAAGAGAGATTGGGCGCCGGAATATGACGTCAGCAGAAGTTTTAAATCGTTCATATTTCAAGTTCACTAAAGGCTTTACGGAAACCAATTTGTGTTGTGACACTGTTGCGTCTGTGAGTGCGACCGTGCATACGAAAAAAAAAAAAAAAAAGTGTGTGTATGTGTGTGTGTGTGTGGGGGGGGGGGGGCACGGTGGTCTAATACGTAGCGCGTCGGACTTAACTGCTGCGCAACTGAACTGCCGTCACCGCTGTCACGGCTAAGCGTGGGTTCGAGCCAAGATCGAGCTGTGATTATGTGATACCGGTTTTTCCTGGCTACCGGGCTGCTTATCGGGGGTTTCTCTCCGGGTTATCCGGCTTTCTTCCCCCAGCAAAATTGAAAAAAAATGCGATAGGTATTGCGTGGCGCTGCACCGCGGCGACGCGCTTCCCTCGGAAGGAATCAGCCAGAATTTCCCGAAAGGGATAATAAAGTAGAAAAAAAAATAGCCGTGCTTAATTAATGAATAGTACAGCTCTGAATGCGGTACGGGGAGCCGGGGTGGTAGAGCGTTGGACTTCTAAAGCTCGGGTCGTGAGTTCGATCCCGGCTGGGGCCAAATATTTGTGCTGGCTTTTTCATCGTTGCCCCGTCTTTGATATCACCCGTATGTGGTGGAAAAGGACGTTAAACCCCCAAACACTCACCCACCCTCTGAATGCAGTACACTTCCGTAGCAGGCTGTGCGGTCGGAAATTTGAATTTCTTCTACTCCACGGTTGCCCGCAACGTTGACTTGTTGACTCCTCGACTGATATTCTTCGCCTCTTCTCCTTCGACTCTTGCATATCTTAAGCCCGCTTGCTGGATCAGCGCTCACAAACCGCTGTGGCTTTTGGAGTCGACGGCCGGATAGTCTGGCATAGCAGAAACAGCGGAACCGCTGTGCACAGTCTCTCCACATAGATGGTAATTTCTCCTAATGCGGTTGAGCAGTGGTGAACCGCGGTCACCATAGAGCGTGCATAGTATATGCGGGTATACATCACAGCAGTATCGCCAGCAGTGCTCTAAACGACGTACTGAAGTGTTCCCTCGGGTGATTCCCGATAATGCGCAGCACGCTCGTTTCCTGGCCCGCAATGCAGGTCGTAAATCCCCCAGAACATGGAGAATACGCAATTAGACCGGCGCCGGAGCCGAACTGAATGCTTACTCCGGGGTTCCCTCGCTCCGCGCGGTATTTTTGCCCCACGTACGTGCAGACTAGGAGTACTTGATGAACTTCCCTGGGTAACTTTAAATAACCTGTGATATTTGAATTTATATCGCTTGAAGCGCTTGGGGGACAGACAAGTTCGTCCCCTCCCCCCCCCCCGAGCGAAACATGGAGTTTAGTCGGTTATTTGGATGTCAGGAGGGTTTGCTTGACAAGGGTAATTAAGAAGGGACATCACCGAGTGCATGTCTTGGAGTTGGGGGCATGGGGGTGGTGGGGGGGGGGTGGAGGTGAGAGCTGGAGTAAATTTAAGCGCACCCGTGGCAGTGTGGTGAGTGGGTGGGTGTTTGGGGGGTTTAACGTCCTTTTCCACCACATAGGGTGATATCAAAGACGGGGCAACGATGAAAAAACCACCACAAATATTTGGCCCCAACCGGAATCGAACTCACGACCCGAGCATTAGAAGTCCAACGCTCTACCATTCGACCACCCCGGCTCCCCGGCAGTGTGGTGAAGGAAAGATGGGCTTGATTTTTTTTTTTCTTCGTCCGTTCAATTTTGTTCAATTTGACCGATCACAAGTGTATTTGTCAGCGTAAATGTTTTGGTAACCATCCGAATTTTGCGGACATGCGAACAATGTCTTGTGGTAAGATACCTCAACTTTATGCAGAGGTAACAATTTTCGGGTTGTTTTCGCTATGACACTTTGGTGAGATTACCATGAAACTGGGCACACACAAGACAATTTTCAACATTTCGACTTCACCGCTTTGATGAGAATACTTGAATTTTTTTTCTCCCCAAAAGAGACATATTTCTGGTAATGAAGTTATGCTGCTATGATGAGATTGCCTGAAACTGTTCACACAAGAAGTCAAGTTTCAGCTTATGGGCTTATGGTGGGAATACTTGAAATGTTTTGTTGATGTACTTGTTAGCTAGCAAAGCTGTATGTGTGTGCGGGTATGTGTGAGTGATAGAATATAGGGGTGTGCGTGCGTGCGTGCGTGTGTGTGTGTGTGTGTGTGTGTGTGTGTGTGTGTGTGTGTGTGTGTGTGTGTGTGTGTGTGTGTGTTGTACCAGTCTGTATACGTCATGTGTGCATATAGTATAACTGCCAGTATCTATGTATACCATATATCTGCAAGGGTGAAAGTTTTCCGTGTGGAGCACGGAATCCATGTTTTTCTCGACCCATTTTTTTTTTTTTTTTTTTTAGTTTTCCGTGTAATATTCCGTTCGGCATTATCGCGTGACCGAAACCGGATGAGAAAAAAACTTGTTTGGCCAATGGCTGTCGTCCGATCTCGTCAGTCAGCCAATCAAAAGCGTCATAGACCAGCGCGCGCGGTTGCCGTTCAGTTCACGAATGTTAGCATTAATGCGATCTTCGCGCCGATGAAGCATTCAGCGGGATTTTTTGATTATCGGATACTTTAAACCAACAGAAAAAAATGCAATGCCAACAGAAAGAAAAACACAGTCTGTGTATTGTGTGTGAATGTATGTCTTATGTAAAATGCCAAAAAGAAGAACTCAAAAAAGTTTCCATATAAAAAAGACCATTTTGCGTTTTCTGGAAGTTATGCCGCCGTGATAAGATTGCCTGAAATTGTCACAGAAAAAAAAAGACAATTTTCGGCTTTTGTGGTGATGCTGATGCACCGTTTTTACGACCAATCATACACTCTCGATCGTCTGTCATCACTGCCCTACTTTCCCGTGACATAACTGCCGCCACAAAATGAGGTTATCTGGGGATCTTTTGAACGCTGAATTACCTCCGTAATTTTGTGATATCTCTCAACTCGCTGCGACGGTGGCAATTATAAAGACTGTCTGCTTGCCTGGGGCCTCATTATCCGACCAAAGACCGATTCCAGAAACGACGTAGTTTTGGTGGCTAGTGATTTACCTCGCTAACTAGGCCTGTTTGTTGGTTGCCGGGAGCATATCGCGGAAAAATATTGCCTCGTTAAATCAAACAAAGCTCGTTGTTTTGTGCAAGATTTAGGGGAAATTATTTTCCTAGAATTTGCTGATGCGGTAGCCATTTCGGAACGTGTCTTCAAGTAGTAAAATGGTTGAATGGTCAGATGAAAACCGAAGTGATTTAGTTTGTTTGGTTGGTTGATTGTCTTTGTTGTTGTTGTTATTGTTTGGGTTTTTTGTTTTGTTGATTTGTTTTGTTTCTTGTTTTATGTTGCTTTTATTGTTGTTATTTAAGTTGTTCATACAGTTTTGTGTGATTCGTTTAAGGCTGGGTTGTTAACTATATGTTAGAACTTTGACAGAGTAATGTAATTCCTTACAATTTCACCTTCACTTTTGCAGTTTCACGAAGTCGAAGCAAAAGTCACATACATATGCGGGTTGGGTGAATGGGTGGGTGTTTAAGAATTTAACGTCCTTTTCCACCACGTAAGGGTGATATCAAAGACAGGGCAACGAGGAAAAAGGCCAGCACAATATTTTAGCCCCAGCCAGGATTCGAACTCACGGCCCGAGCATTGAAAGTCCAACTCTCCACAATTCGGATGTCCTGGCTCCCCCAGAGATATAATTATATATATGAGAGAGAGATAGAGAGATAGATATGCGAGTCTTGGTCAAAACAATAGACTAATACACAGTATCCCACTGATGTAGTGATCATGGCGTGGGCAGTGACATATAATCACAAAAGTCATAACCACTACAACACAAGACCAGTTCTGTTTCCTTCCTGCGCTCCCAGACAGATGGCCAGCGTCTGTCTCACAAAGCGAAATCAGCATGCAGCATTCATTGTGTGAGGCTGACAGTGCAAATTAGCCTGTAGGCGTTTGTATGGTGAGCACACACCTACATGCATTTATTTCCGGCTTCATTCTTCCTTATATAGATCAGCAACTCTTGATCCTTGTATATACTATGATGCTTGGTTCAGGGTACTTTGGGACTGAGCTGAATGCGGCCGTGTATCACGTGCAATGGACACGAAAGCCTACACGTGGATTTGGAAAGTGACAGCTTCTTTGCAAAAGCTTCTTTTTATGTCCGGCTGAAATCCCTTGGTTTACGTGAGCTGGTCAGCTGATGACGTAGGCAATTGAAGCTTATCTTTCTTTTTTTATTTATTTTTTTGCTGTGCGTCTTTTGTATCCCAGTTCAAATTAATTCGATTCTATTTATTCCAGCGTAGATATTCAGCTTCGTAATCAATACTTGAAATGATATTACCTGGACAAAGAACGATCCTGGCTACTCTCTCTCTCTCTCTCTCTCTCTCACACACACACACACACACACACACACACACACACACACACACACACACACACACACACACACACACACACACACACACACACACACACACACACACACACACACACACACACACACACACACACTCGCACACTTATACAATGTAAAATGCATTGATCACTTGCTTACAAATTAAATCATGTTCAGCTGGCATTTTTTATTTTTCCCTGGAGAGAGAGAGGGAGGGAGGGGGGGGAACACACACACACACACACACACACACACACACACACACACACACACACACACACACACACACACACACACACACAAACCGCTTACGTAATATGCAGAGCAGAATAAAGAATCCGGGCTGACGTTTTCACGCCTTCTTTGGGCAATAAAATGCTGTCGCTCCCGTCGGGCCTTGCGCGCCTTATCAGCTGTCTCACATTCGCGGGAAATATTGCCTGGCTTCTAATCGCTGGCTTGCAGTCATGGATTCATCAAACCAAACGGAACTGAAGAGGTAGTTTGCGTATTGAGCTGTCGTCTGAAAAGGTCTCTCTCTCTCTCTCTCTCTCTGGGAAAAATACAAATGTCAGTTGGACATGGTTTCATTTGTAAGCAAGTGATCACAGCATATCCATCTCTCTTGAAATAGTCGTGGCGCCGCAGGGCTGGAGGACGAAGCAGTGAAAGCCTGCTGCCGCAGAGCGCTACTTTACGTGCAAACCTTCACCCTGCTATTCACTCTGGTGCGTGCTACAGTATTTCTGTTTACTACTGACCACGTCGCCGGCCACAGCCTACTCTTCTTCGAAAGATGGACGTGGGATTTTTAGCTATTTTTGTTATTGTTTAAAGAACCGAAAAAGGAACAAATCTCAAACAAAACAAAAAAAAATTGACCCCCCCCCCCCACACACACACACACACCACCACCACCACCACCAGTTTTTTTCATATCGTTTTTCTTCAGGTTTTTTTTCTTTTTCTTTTCTTTCTTTAGGATTTTCTATAGGTATTTAAGGTTTTTTAAAACTTTGTTTTAGTTTAGTTTTTGTTGTTGTTGTTGTTGTTGTTGTTGTTTTAAGGGTTTTTACAGGGGGGGGGGAGGTTTAAGGGGGGGGGGGTAGTTTGTTTTGGTTTTGTTGTTGTTGTTTTTGTGTGTTTTTTTGTGTGTTTTTTTGTGTTTTTTTTTTGGGGGGGGGGTGGTTGTTGTGAAGGATTGTCTTTTATTTTTCAGTTTTTTTTCAAGAGTGGTGTCCGACTTTGTCTCCCTTTCGTGTTATCCCGTCACCTACTGTTAGTACATCCTCATGACGACTGCTTCAGTTTCTCGTGAGACTGCATTACCCATTATTATGATATATTTTACATTTGCCGGTTCTCTGTCTCTGCAGTTATATCGGGAGTCTAGCTCTCACCCTTCGCCTTCAAAATCACATAAATCTGGCATTGCTGCTGCGCCGACCCCATTGATTTTTTTCCCCACAAGTTATGATGATTTACGCGATACTTCCCGAAGTAATCTGTCGTTACTGTTGTTAGTTTCGCTGGTAATCTCTCCCCCACCCCACCCCCCTCTCTCTCTCTCTCTCTCTCTCGTTTTTCTTTTGTCTCGTCTAAGATTCTGGATCCACTATGGTTTAGCGGATCTTGTGTCTTCGGTAGATCTTACAGATTTGAAAGAGGGGTGAGCGGTGGTCTAATGGGGTGAGCGGTGGTCTAATAGGTAGCGCGTCGGATTTAGCCGCTGCGCTGCTGAACGGGCTGTCACCAATGTCATGGCGATGAAGCGTGGGTTCGAGCCCAGGTCGAGCTTGTGATACATGTATGTGATACCGGTTTTTCCTGGCTACCGGGCTGCTCATCGGGGGGTTTCTGTCCGGGTTATCCGGCTTTCCTCCCCCAGCAAAATTGTAAAAAATAAAATAAAATAAATAAATAGGATAGGTATTGGGTGGCGCTGCACCGCGGCGACGCGCTTCCCCCGGGGGAAGCAGCCCGAATTTCCCGAAAGGGTATGAAGTAGTAGTAAAAAAAAAAAAAAAAAAAAAAGCACAGGCAACAATAACTGACAACAAAAGAGCACGAAATAAGGAGAAACAACTTTATGGGATGGGGCCAATCCTCCTTGGTCTTTTCACCATCAATTTGATGTTACTGCGCTTGAATTTGGAGAGAGAAAGGGAGAGTTTGTGTAGTACAATGTAGCAAGGACAAGATAGAAGAAAGGACGCTGTACCTAATCTTACATCCTAGAAAAATAAAGTGTCATTGTCTTTGCCATAGTCATTGTCCTCTCTCTCTCTCTCTCTCTCTCTCTCTCTCTCTCTCTCTCTCTCTCTCTCTCTCTCTCTCTCTGTGAATTTGTAGAATAAGGTTTTGTAGCTTAGCAACGGCAAGATCGGTTTTGTGTCGTGTTGGCTGAAATCATTAACCGTCGGTAAATAAAGGTTTGCCATTGTCAGTGTGTGTGTGTGTGTGTGTGTGTGTGTGTGTGTGTGTGTGTGTGTGTGTGTGTGTGTGTCTCTCTCTCTCTCTCTCTCTCTCTCTCTCTTTCTCTCTCTCTCTGATTACAGCGGAGATGAAGGTTGCAGATTGTGCCTACGCATGTGCTTGCGCACGCGGATCTGAAATTGACACTTTGTGTGACGAAACGCCAGCTTGTGAACAGAGGACTGTTGACTGTTTTGAAGTTTGGACTCGAGATGTGAAGAGCGTGGGAGTTCGAATCCTGATCTGGCATTTTTTTTTTTTTTTTTTTTTTTTGGGGGGGGGGGGGGGGAGGGGTGTTTGTTTTGGGTTTTTCTTTTTGGTGTTTTTGGGTTTGTTTTTTTACTTTTTTTTTTTTACAGCAGCACGCTGTCGTTGTCCATGTATCTACGTGATGTGATGACAAATACCACGAAAACAGCTAAGAACGATCTGCGAGCATAAAAAATGGTAGCCTCAGCCCCTTTAAGGTCCCTCCGCGACCGAGATAGACAGGGCGATTTTCTAGGACACTATCAATCTGGCCTCGGGTTTGGAGAGACAACTTGCGCCACAAAAGGAGTCCAGAAAACCAATGTTTATCCCAACACCCAACCACGTCATCAGACTGCGAAGCGTCAGAGCGCCTCCGCAGAAAAGAATGGGGGAAAAAAAATGTTTTCTCACCGCATCACCAGAGCGGCGGGCAAATGATAGTCTCTGATTGCTCGGGAAGGAAGAAGATGATTGGTTGTAAGACCCCTGGCCCCGTGGTTTCTTTTTGCGGTCGAGTTTTGCCCAGCAGGGTTTCTGCGACGGAGTTGGGGATGGGGGGGGGGGGGGGAAGGGGGACAAAGAAAGAAATGTCAACGTGATGTATATTGCGTGCAGCTGTCTTCAGAAGTGCTAGAGTCGTTCACAGTGTGTATGTAATATAAATGATTATGTTAAGTCGTACATTGTTGATTTTATGCTATTGATTCTTAAGTGTTGCCATGTCTTGTTGTTGTCTTTTATGCTTCTTGTGTGATTGCGTGTGTTTCGGGCAAAAGCAATTTCTCTTTTAGGGATGAATAAAGTATTTCAGTTCAATTCCAAATGAATGTTAGAATCACCAAGCAGGGTATCATATTCAGGGGAACTACAATGGGAAAAATGTCCTGGTTGACTCTAACAGTATAGGACATTTGTCCTAAAAATTGTCCACTGTGGTACAGAAATGATAGGACATGTCTACCTTGGTAAGAAAGTAATCGGACAATTCAAAATTGAATCGGTCCATGACCGATATCTGGCGCGGATATGGAGGCCTGACCAGGGAAATTTGTATTGCTCTTTTTGTTTCGATCCACTAGACGACTCTACTCGGCAAGCCCCGAGGCCAGAGCCCCGCTCCTTTACTCTGCCGTGTATTCGGAAAACATGAGTACGTCCCACAGACCTAAAAAAAAAAAAGATAGACCCACCACCGCACGCTGCCACCGCTGCTTGCGAGTGTCGCTATCGCGGCCATCTTGCGAATACCAGAACTCAAGAGGCTCTGTGTACAGGACGCCTCGTTCGAAATACAAAGTTCTTTAGAAAGACGTCATCAGAAATGTGACGTAAGATAAAGCGGACCAATGCTATGCGCGCTATGTAAACAGCTGATAGCGTCTGGCACTTCCAGGTACTTGCAACATGGCGCGCGGCGGCGTCACACTTCCAGCACCGCAGGGGGTCTATCTTTTTTTTTTTAGGTCTGTGGTACGTCCACGGCGTTATTTTATGGTAAACGGGGTGATTTTCAAAGTGAAAGAGATTGACGCAATGGCGTCAAATGACGTCAATGCACTTACCTCTTTCCACGTTTCATTCTTATCGAACTACATCTGCTTCCCGCTTGTAGTGTCTCGCTGTAAGCTTATGGCAGGAAAGTTTGCCAGACCTTCCCATTATGCCGCGGCACGCGATTGGCTGAATTCCGGAGCTGGCCCCTTTTGATTGACAGGCGTAGAGTCGTTTTCTTGTTTTGTTTGCTGTTTTCTGGTGAACGTAACAAGATACATGTAATTATTTTTATGAGAAAAATATTAGTATGCTCATTGTTTGCCTTGCTACGAGAGCAAAAAGGACTATTTTTCAATTACCTATCTGACACAAAAAGCGCTACCCAGACAAAATTCCTTGGTTCTCTTAAAGTTCACTATTGATATTTTTTTTTAAACAAAAAAACCCCACGGTTTTGACGTAGGTATTAGGTTTAAAACTTGTCAAGTTTGGTATTGTATACTCATAAAGAGTGAGTTCAGACGTTGAGATAGGAAAGAAGAGTACACCTTTCTTTCCCTCTCTCTCCCTCTCTCTCTCTCTCTCTCTCTCTCTCTCTCTCTTCCTCCTCCTCCTCCTCCTTCTTCTTCTTCTTCTTCTTCTTCTTCGTCTTCTTCTTCTTTTAAATTCTTTCAGGACGCCTACCCATTACACTATACCAAAAGAATATTTCAGTCGGCTTGCGTTTTTAAGTACCATTTGTCCAAAACAAAAGAACTGGATCTTGGGCAAGCGCAGGGGCACAACTCTCACGCAAAAAGAAACTCTGCTCCCCCAACAGGACCTCGTCACCTCGATAAACGGACATCACAGGGAGGACACGGGGGGTGGCGAGGGATCGATACTATTAATTACCATGTGAATAGAACCAGGTGCTAACGCGGCCTGGCTAGACAGATCCAACCGATTCAGTTACCGGCAGCGGGGCCTCGACAGGGAGGAGACGAGTCAAAACAAAGTCATTTGTGGCCAGTCCCGGGGCTCGTCACCTCTCGTCTGGTGAACTTTTCTATAGCGGTTGTCTCCCTTGATGGGGACGAGTATAGGGTTGTCGTCCGTGAATAGGAGCGAGTATAGGGTTGTCGCCCGTGAAAAGGAGTGAGTCTGGTGAAAAAACAAGGGGCGTGACCTGACATGTCTATCGCGTGGTTAGCGACCGTTGGCTGTGTTGTTGTAGAGGGAATGCTTTGCATGCAAAGGGGAGGGAGACTTAATGGTGTGTTTGCTTTGCGATGCGTCGGAGATAAGAAAGTCTGGCGCTGACACAGCATGATCAAAAGGAAAATCAGATTTAGTCTGTTCGATCCAGTTTCTAGATCCAGTTTTTCTTTGCTGTTGTTCCTGTTGTTGTTGTTTGTTTGTTTGTTTTAGAGAATTACTTCAAAACAAAAGCCGACAAAAATTACTTGTTTCAGTAAAAGTAAACCCAGGGAGAGATGAAGTCCCATAACCTTCCACAGTCTGTCCGTTCCTCACATGAAAAGTTTCATCTCTGGCGCCATAAACGACTCCACTCCCTTTCCTCTGCCGCGCACTGGCAAAACACAGTACGTCCATGATGTCATTGTATGGGAAAAGGGGTGATTTCAAGATGAAAGAGATTGACGTAATGGTCTTTTTCCTCAAATGACGTCAGTGGACTTACTGCTTTCTTTCCATGTTTTAGTTACATACTACACATGCTTCCTTCGTTGTAGGTTTGGCAAAAGTGTGCCAGACCATGTCACGTGTGCTCATTATACCGCGGGACGCGATTGGCTGGATTTAGGGGGGCTCGACCCTTCTGATTAAACAGGAGTGGAGTCGTCCATTTCAAACATGTAGCTTTATCTGAGAACAGTCATCGTCAAAAACTTTTGAACCCATGCAACACCAGAACACCACCCCCGCCATCTTCATCTACCCCCTGTGGTGTGTGGTAAATATCGTGGTCATGGGTTTGGGGAGGTCTTTCAAGGTTCCGATGTGTCCCATGGGGTAATTACTGACCGCTTTAAACCCCTCGCGCTCACTGCGCCTGTGGGACTCGAAATTCCTGTGCCCAATCCGACGTTTGTGTCGGAATAGCAAAATGGTTTGTTCGTGTTTATTGATTTTTATTCAAGATAATGGGTTTTTTTTCGGACGGCTGTGCAAGAATGCGTCAGCATGTGTGGTAAAAGTCGGACTTGTCGGTGGAATTTCGATCTCGACAGCCGACATCTCTCTCTCTCTCTCTCTCTCTCTCTCTCTCTCTCTCTCTCTCTCTCTCTCTCTCTCGTCGGTTATCAGCCTTGCTTAAGGACACCCTCTTCAAATATCAATTAGCCAACAAATAACCGACAATGATTAAAAAAGCATATATACCATAATATGTTTACATATATGCATGTACACCTACTAGATTGTGCATGTTATAACTCTGTGTGTGTGTGTGTGTGTGTGTGTGTGTGTGTGTGTGTGTGTGTGTGTGTGTGTGTGTGTGTGTGTGTGTGTCTGTGTCTGTTTCTGTGTCTGTGTCTGTGAAGTTTCATGCTCCACTTTAAACTATGTTCGAACGTTGATTTTTATTTTTATTTATTTATTTATTTATTTATTTTTGAACGGCAAGTTTGAGCATTGGTCACATGACCAAAACTTCCACCGTTTCAAATAAAGTTAGTACAATCTCTCTCTCTCTCTCTCTCTCTCTCTCTCTCTCTCTCTCTCTCTCTCTCTCTCTCTCTCTCTCT
>JACVVK020000441.1:515000-579836 GCA_018292915.2 Batillaria attramentaria
CCCAGTTTTCAGTTAAATTACGTTCCATTTGCTTCACTCGGTCAAAATACGTCCTGTTTCTTCAGTTAGTCAAAGAACGTCATGTTCCTTGACATAGTCCAGTCACGTTACATTCCTTCGCTCAGTCGATTAACGTTCAGTTATATTACGTTCCATTCCTTCACTCGGTCAAAATACGTCCTGTTTCTTCAATTAGTCAGTGAACGTCATGTTCCTTGACATAGTCCAGTCACGTTACATTCCTTTGCTCAGTCGATTTACGTTCAGTTATATTACGTTCCAATTCCTTCATTCGGTCAAAATACGTCCTGTTTCTTCAATGGGTGGTCGGTGGTCTAGTGGTTAAGAGACCTGTCACCAATGCGAGAGGTCAGGGGTTCGAGTCCCACTCGGGGCAAAGAATTTTTCCTTCTCGTATGTGGCACCGTTCATTCGGGCCGATCGTCGGGGGTTCTCTCCGGGTACTCCGGCTTCCTCCCCCTTTGGAAATGTTCAGCCCACCAAATTTGAAAAATAATTGCAATTCTGAATTCCGAAATTTAAATAGCTAAGCTGACCCTTCGCACCACGTGATTGTAATGTGTTTATGTCAAGTGTGTGAGAGAATGCGTGTGATTCACGTGAGCGTGCGTGTTGGGTTCAGTTCGCGGCGCTTTGAGCCGATTCAGGAAATTGGGTAAAGCGCCTTTACAATACTTATTATTATTATTATTATTATTATTATTATTAATTAGTCAATGAACGTCATGTTTCTTGACATAGCCCTGTCCCGTTACATTCCTTCGCTCAGTCGATTTACGTTCAGTTATAATTATTACGTTCCATTCCTTCACTCGGTCAAAATACGTCCTGTTTCTTCAATTAGTCAAAGAACGTCATGTTTCTTGACATAGTCCAGTCACGTTACATTCCTTCGCTCAGTCGATTTACGTTCAGTTATATTACGTTCCATTCCTTCATTCGGTCAAAATACGTCCTGTTTCTTCAATTAGTCAAAGAACGTCATGTTTCTTGACATAGTCCAGTCACGTTACATTTCTTCGCTCAGTCGATGTACGTTACATTCCTTCGCTCAGTCGATTTACGTTACATTTCTTCGCTCGGTCAAGTTACGTTACATGTCTTTACTCACTCCAGTTACGTCACATTTCTTCGCTCAGTCTAATTATGTTCCGTTCCTTCGTTGAGTCAAATTGTGTAGCATTCCCTCTTGTCAAATTATGTCCCATTCCTTCAATCAGTCCAGTGACGTCATCGTCCTCGCTCAGTCAGATTATGTCCCATTTACGTACCACTGCTTCACTTAGTCAAATTACGTCCCGTTTATGTCCCACTCTATCACTTAGTCAAATTACGTCCCAGTTTACGCCACTAAATCCCAGCAAACGTCGAAGTACTTTACTTTTGTGTAACTTATAAGATGTGTATGGCACATACATAGACATAGACGAAGAGAGAGAGAGAGATGATGATGATGATGATGATGATGATGATGAAACTTTATCTATCAACGGTAAGAGTTTTGACAGAAATTCGCCAGTTTGCGAACCTGCCGTTGCTAATACAACAGAGACTATCTACTAAAAAAAAATAATTAATAATTAAAATAAAATTAAATTCAGTTTAAAAGATAATTCAAGACAGAAAATTATGCACTACAGAGAGAGAGAAAGAGAGAGAGAGAGAGAGGACCATCCGTAACATTTAACGTGAAACCGTCTGCAATTTTTCGTTTGCAAGACGCATTGCCATCTCTTGTTGCATTAGCCTGCTCCTTTCTGAGGCGCTGACCTTAAAGTTTCTCGTAAAGATTAATGCAGTCACTTCGGCCTCATGACATTTGGTATCTTCTAAATTTGATAGTCACCTGACACTCGAGTTCTGAAGGCGAAGATCTTGTGCAAACGGGCATTTTTAAATGCCGTTGATCAGAGTGCCATGGAAACTCATATCTGGGTCAAGCTTGCAGTTCAGTTCAGTTCATAACGTGTGTTATTTGTAGCTTCTTTTTTTTTTTAGCGACAGAGAAGGAGATTAGAGGCGGTAAAATGTGGGCAGCAGACAATGTGGGTTTTTTTTTTTTTCATTTACTCTTTTAGGACTCTCAAGACTCTCTCTCTCTCTCTCTCTCTCTCTCTCTCTCTCTCTCTCTCTCTCTCTCTCTCTCTCTCTCTCTCTCTCTCTCTCTCTCTCTCTCTCTCTGTGTGTGTGTGTGTGTGTGTGTGTGTGTGTGTGTGTGTGTGTGTGTGTGTGTGACAGACAAACAGGTTCATTGCTATACAAAATTGCAGAGGATTTCTTTTTTCATTTTTCTCTTGAAATAGATTGTGTGTGTTGATGCGTTCGTGCGTGTGTGTGTGTGTGTGTGTGTGTGTGTGTGTGTGTGTGTGTGTGTGTGTGTGTGTGTGTGTGTGTGTGTGTGTGTGTGTGTGTGTGTGTGTGTCTGTCTGTCTGTCTGTGTGTCTGTCTGTCTGTCTGTCTGTGTGAATGTCTGTGTGCGTGCGTCTTTTCTAGAACGCCAATCGATGAAACCGTAGGCGTCTTTTCATTTTTCTCTTGAAATAGATTGTGTGTGTTGGTGCGTTCGTGCGTGCGTGCGTCTGTCTGTCTGTCTGTCTGTCTGTCTGTCTGTCTGTCTGTCTGTCTGTCTGTCTGTCTGTCTGTCTGTCTGTGTGAATGTCTGTGTGCGTGCGTCTTTTCTAGAAAGCCTATCGATGAAACCGTAGGCGTCTTTACACTGCCTTTCTGGCCTTTTTAAATTTCGCCCTCGATGGTTTCCAGACAAAGAAGATTTACATAGCTTGTCTCCAGCCTTCTCAAGTCACCCGTCACACTCTCACACACCCACTGCATTATTCAGTAGCACTTCTCTTCTTTCAGTACAGCAATAGGCTTAGTCCTGCAGGGTTTTAAAGCATCAGTAAGCCTGTCTAGAATCAACTCGTGCACCAAGCCAATGATAAATCTTGGCTTGGCGTCCGTGCCTCTACAGAACCGGTAGGAACAGGGAAATTTGTAGCTACTCAAAACGTCGTCCTTTGTAAAACAAAAGAACAGTCTGGAGTGGTCCAGAATAACGTACAGTTTACGGCAAGCATACTCTGACAGCAAAACTAGGGCTTTTGTTCCACTTGAGAAGCTAGCCGACGATTTTTCCGCGCCATGTTTGATTGCGTCATGGTAACGTGACACATCACGTGGCGTCGAAACTAGTGCCGGAGACAACCAAAAGAGAAGCAGACGGCACAAACTACACAATCGACCGCATATCCATGTGACTGGGGTTAGTCTAGAATATAACAACAATGTTGAAAACTTTTCATCAAATGCGCTCGCCTCGTTGCTTCAAAACAGTCACTTATAGCAATGTATAATGATATATTGTTTATGGTATTTAATTGCCCCTCTAGGGATAAATGATAAGTGTTTTGAACTCGAATTTGAACAACCCAGTGCGAAGCCTAGATCGTAGGAATCTCTCTCTCTCTCTCTCTCTCTCTCTCTCTCTCTCTCTCTCTCTCTCTCTCTCTCTCTCTCTCATACGCACGCACACACACACACACACACACACACACACACACACACACACACACACACACACAGTTACTTATCAATCAGTCTTGATAGCACAGTTTTCCTTCTTCACAAATTAGAAGCTTCTCTCCCAGAGAAGATGTAAACAAGTTTGTATTGTCCCCATCCACACGGCTAATGCGTGTATACTTAACGGGAAACGGGGAAGTCATGTCTATAGAAGCTAAAACGCTGGCCCCTAAGATCAGCTCCTTGGGGCACGGAGTGTAGTCAAACTGTACACGAGTGTTTGCGGTGCTACTCCGCTCCAAATAGTGGCACCTCCAAGACAGAGTGTTTCCAAGTAGTGTTTCAATTTTCAGATCAGAGTGAGGGTGGGTGGGTGTTTGGGGGTTTAACGTCCTTTTCCACCACATACGGGTGATATCAAAGACGGGGCAACGATGAAAAAGCCAGCACAAATATTTGGCCCCAGCCGGGATACGAACTCACGACCCGAGCATCAGAAGTCCAGCGCTCTACCATTCGGCCACCCCGGCTCCCCCAGATCTGAGTGATTGTCAAAACTTATTTAATAATAATAATAATAATAATAATATACTTGAACAGTGTCTGTCTTTCGATTCGCGGGCTACTGGTCCACGGGAAGTAGCTCCATGTAAGTAACTCCATTGTTTAGGTCGGCGACTTCGCATAAATTACCTCCCATCGTGCAAATTCTCGGCAAAGCCGGGCACATCCGCTAGTAATAATAATAAGGGCGCCTGTGCCTGCAGGTCAAGCTGTAAATGCATTTCAGTCAACTTTTTTTTTTAAACCAAACTAAAAAACATAAAACAGCGAACTGATGGAACTTAGACTAAAAACACTTATGAAATGTAGTAACACTGGAATAACTCCCGGCCGTCGTACCTGCTCCCCTTGTGAACTAACGCACACTTAACAGGACACACGGAAGTCGTAACTGGAAGCTAAAGTACAGACTCGTTAGAGCAGCTCGTCAGCACGCTCCGCGCGCAGGTTAAATTGAAAACTGCCTGGTGGGACGCTGCCCTGGTCTCCTGCGCCCGGCCAGGACAGAATCAAAGTATCAGCGTAATGCGGTTAATGGAAAGACTTTGCTGGCTGCCGCTTCGATCGGTGGCTTTTGCTTTCCCCTTTTACCACCTGCTTTGCCTTTCCTCCTTTTAACTCTTCCACCCCCCCCCCCCACCCCCTTTTTTTTAACACTCCCACCTCCCCTCCCTAGTCCCTTAAACGTGAGTTTAAATGTGTTCGAGATTTGACCTTTTTCGCGGTTTTACGTATGTATTTTCATGTTTTGTTTTTTGTGTTTTGTTTTTTGTTTTGTTGTTGTTGTTGTTTTGTTTGGAATTGTTGTTGTTGTTGTCGTTGTTGTTGGGGTTTTTTTTTGGTTTTTTGTTTTGTTTTTGTTTTTTGTTTGTTTGTTGTTGTTTTGGGGTTGTTGGGTTTTTTTTGTTTTTGTTTTTTGGGGGGTTGTTTTTTGTTTTTGTTTTTCTCTTTTTTAATGATGATATATTAATCTTCATTAGCAAATTGGACAAATAACCAACCAACCAACCAACCAAACAAAGAAACAAACAAAACAAACAAAGTGTAATACAAATCTTGAGTTAAAATCACTTCAAACTGTACATTTTCAATAGTCGTTTTAAAAAGCTTTTCAATCATTTACATGGTAAAATGGTTTTCGTCGTTTTCAAATTTTCTCTTTTTTTTGTTTTGTTTTACTTTTTCTTTTCTTTTTTACTTTTTACGTCAGCAGTTTTGTTTCTCTCCTCCCTCACCCCTTCCCCTCCATTAATCTTTTTTTCGACAGGCTGTGATAATCATTTACTTGTTTATTTATTTATAAGTCAAGCAACGGTTTTGAATTTACGTGGGTGTTTCTCTTCGACTTTTCCTTTTAAGCCTTTCGCGTTAATATTTTTGTGACGTTAGCAGTTTGGATTTCTCTTTCAGTTCGCGAACGGCTGAGACTTGCCCACTTCACGGGTGCCACTTTGGGGGTGCTTCCTTTTTTAGGACACATCTCATGACGTGGATGATTACACGTAGTTCCTGGGCCTGGTTAACGCCGGGATATTTATGACAGCAAGCGCTGAATGCGACCCTGTCACGCAGTCCCAAACGACATGGACCTCCGTAGCGTCCTCATACCATCATCTTCATCCCCATCATCTTGCATGGCAAGAACTGCCCCAGCTTCCGAGCTTTCCGTGGATTCCACCCATGACCTGTAAAGAACACGACTGGAACTAGCGAAGTGTTGGGGCAGCAAAGACGCTTTTGTTGTTTGTTTTGGGGGTTTTTTCCCCCTCTAAGACACGAGATTTTCTCAGGCAAACGATAACTGCATGTGACATCAAACACTAGACATCGAGAAACCTCACCACCTCATTCTCTGTGAATTCAAAAGGTCACAATGCCGTCCTTGCGCACATAATGGTGTCCCAGGAGACATATGCGCCCATGCAGCAAAGCAACAACAACAGCCAAAAACAAATTTAAAAAAAAACTCCATTTCATTTCCTCGGAATTGTTTAGCCAGTGAACCGGGATTTGGTCAATCTTTGCCTTTATTCTCGCTGCTGTTTTCACCTTCATCATGGGCCTGTTTTTTGTTGTTGCTGTTGTTGGGTTTGTTTTTTTTTTGTTTGTTTTTTTAAACATGGGGTCGTAGCAAAACAAAGAAGAAAACTCGAGGCATGAAAACGCCAATTTAGGACGATGTTTGTTTGGAGGGAACCCAGGCCGCTGCTTGCGGCTAATTCGTTCTGAAGCGTGAAAAGACATAAACACGGTGTTGAAATGGGGAAGATGGGAAACACAGAAACCTCCAGGGGACGAAGTGGTCCGAGAGGGGAACATTCACAATGCGGAGAAAGGGAAAGACGAACAGGGCGTGTTGACAATGGCTTTAAGTTCGTGCGATTTTTAACGGACACGGAAATTGGCGTATTTTGTGAAATGTTCACGTCGATGGAAAATCGAATCGCGCGCGTGTTTCTGTTTGTGTCTAAAGAGAATGTTGGGGGGGGGGGGGAGGGTTTTGTTTGGTATTGATTTTTTTGTTTTGTTTTTTTTGTTGTTGTTGTTGTTGGTTGGTGGTTTTTTTTGGGGGGGAGGGTTGTTGTTTTTGTTTTTGTTTGGTTTTTTTTTTTTTTTTGGGGGGGGGGGTGTTTTTGTTTTGTTTTTGGTCTGAAATGCTTGGGGGCGGGCGGGGCAACCAAGCTGGAAGAGCGTCGAACATTCAATGCTCTGGTCATGAGGTGTAACCCCCACTGCACGGGGGGTAACGTGGTGTTTTGAAGGTGTCCGACGAGACAGCAATTTACGATGAGAACGCAGATACTGACAAAATTGCAGTTTTTCTACCAGACAATGGACATTAAAATATATTAATGAGAATTTTTTTTTCTGCAGACAAAGCTTTTTTTCCTGCAGAAAACCCGACTTTTCTGTAGAAAACACTAGCGAGGGATGACAAAATAGCAGTTGATGGGGGGGGGGAGGGGAGGAGTTTTGTTGTTGTTGCTTTGCAGGAAAGTGTTTTCGTTTCTTTTTAAGTGCGGGAAAATAGGACTGTGTCATTTTCTGCAGTAAACCAGTTTTTCTTTTTCAATTTTTCGCAGAAAAACTGTTTCCATTGTGGGAACACGGGGGAAAAAAAACGTCGTGTTCGGTCATGTTTGATGTTTGTTCGGACGAAAACGTCCCCCCGCCTTAGCTAGCACCCTTTTCCGCCACAGAAAGGAAATATCAAAGACGAGAGCGTCGAGAGAAAAAATCCAGTCCACATTTTTACCTCCCAACCAGCCTTAATGTGCTGGAAACACCGTGGTATGAATCATCAGTAGACCTACTTTTGCTGTGTTACGAACATAATCTCCTGTAAAAGTTTGCGAAACGTTCCCAAGTACTTCTCTTTCCATTTTCCCTTTTGGCCGGTTCAACTGAGGAGCACGGTGTTTTTGAAAGTGCACGGCCAACCGATCTCGGGTGATTACAATAATGGAGCAGCCCTTTTTTTCTCTCCAAGAAGCTTTGCATTTCTGCTCGAACGACATCTGGAGTGAAATGTCCGAGGCAGTTACGAGAGAAATGGAGGAAAGTGCAGCTGAAGGTCTAGAGGGGTGGTCGAGGGCGTAATGGAAGCGGCTTTGCATTCAGAACTGCCTTTAAGGACGAGCCAACAGGGAAAGAGGGAGAGAGAGTTTCGGAAAATGGCCTGCCTGACTTTTTTTGTTGTCTTGCCGGCCGTTTCGGGACCTCCATGCGTCCTTTCTGGGCAATCTGACACGCTGCAGACCGCTAAGACGAATTCCGTTGGACATTCAAAGCTCGGGTCGTGAGTTTGAATCCCGGCTGGGGCCTGATATTTGTGCTGGCCGTTTTCTCGTTGCCCCGTCTTTGATAACACCTATACGTGGTGTGAAAGGACGTTAAACTCCCAAACAATCACCCACCGGGCACCCTTAATACGAATTCTTGGTTGGTTGGTTGGTTGGTTGGTTGGTTTGATGGAATCATGTTTTACATCCTTTTCAACAACAGAAGGGTAATATCCAGGACGGGGCAATGAGGAAGAGGCCAGCACAAATGTTTCGCTGCCAACCGGGATTCGAACCCAAGGCCCGGACATTGGCAGCTCAACGCTCTACCATTCGGCTATCCCGGCTCCCTTCGCTATAAAAATAGAACAAAGTATATGAAATGGTGTATAGCCACGCTTACTGAACAGCCCACCTAGACACTGTTCAATTAGGCAGGCTGACAGGTCGGCCACATTTGATTTATCCTTTGCTTTGAATGTGGACAAGTTTCTCAACCAGGTCAATTCACAGCCACGGGAAACGGGCAACGTGAAAAAAAAATTACGTATTTTGATTCCTGTTAGGATTCGATCCCGAGGCCTTCTCATCTCGAGTCCGACTCTGAACTTACCGAACCACCCAACACCCTGAGAGAGAGAGAGAGAGAGAGAGACAGACAGACAGACAGAGAGGAATGTGCTCTTTTTCCATCTCACACACACGCACGCACGCACGCACGCACGCACGCACGCACGCACGCACGCACGCACACACACACACACACACACAAGCACGCCTTCTCCAAAACAGACGCAAAAACATTCCGCCAAGAACAACAAGCATGCCCTGATTGGAAAGGAAGAAACGGCAATAAATGATGCCAAAAAACAAGGGGGGAAAATGCATTCCAATTTCGTTTGATTGCCTGGACTGCCGTTTCTGTCGGCCTCAGTACACTTCTAATCGGCCCCAAAGCCGTGTTAAAATTAGACTCGAGTTACGTCAGTAAACATTGACAGTTCAGGTCAGTTCAGTTCAGTTCAGGTTCCTTCCGTTCCGTTCCGTTCCGTTCCGTTCCGTTCAGTTCAATTTCAGGCCAGTTCAGTACAGTTCAGTTCGAGAGGGCATCTCTGCCTTCGGAAAAGCCCACAGGCAGTTCAGTACGATTAAAGAGGGCATCTCTGCGTTTGGAAAAGCCCACATACCGTTCACCTTAGTTCAAGAGGGCATCTGCGTTCGGAAAAGCCCTCACTCAGTTCAGTGCAGTTCAGGAGGGCATCGCTGAGTTCGGAAAAGCCCACAGGCAGTTCAGTGCAATTAAAGAGGGCATCTCTGCGTTCGGAAAATCCCACATACCGTTCACCTCAGTTCAAGAGGGCATCTGCGTTCGGAAAAGCCCTCATTCAGTTCAGTTCAGTTCAGAAGAGCATCTCTGCGTTCGGAAAAGCACACACACCGTTCACCTCAGTTCAAGAGGGCATCTGCGTTCGGAAAAGCCCTCACGCAGTTCAGTTCAAGAGGGCATCTCTGTGGTGAGAAAAGCCCACACGCAGTTCAGTTAAATTTACGAGGGTATCTTTGCGTTCGGAAAAGCCCATACACAGTTCAAGGCATTTCAGGAGGGCATCTGCGTTCGGAAAAGCCCACACGCAGTTCAGTTCAGTTCGGGGTGGGGGGTGGGGGGGGGGCATCTCTGCATTCGAAAAAGCGAGTACGCGTTCCAGAGCATCTCTCCCCAGTCAGGGGAATTCATCCCCCCCCCTCCCCCCTTGCGTTTTCTTTGAAACTGTTCCAGTGTGTATCTGGTTCACAACGACCCTGCCATGCCCTTTTAGGGTCGCTAGTCGACTCCGTGCACGCCTCTAGCCTGTTCTGCAGTGATCTAAGGTATTAAGACAGAGGCTTTTGTTCTTGCAAGATACACCTCTCAGATTCCTCACCAGCTCTGATCTGTCAAAGCGCAGGCCATCACACGGGCGGACGACCGCAATGGAGACCTGAAGGTGGATGCAACATAACCACACACAGAGCTTGATTTTCAGTCCCTCGGCTTAATCAAGAGCCATGCAGTGACCTTTAAACAGCTGCATGTACATGTGAGCCTGTCATAAGCAAACGTACCGAGCTTTTAAAACACCTCAGGCCCAACTAGCTGGAGGCATGAGAGAGAGAGAGAGAGACGGAGAGAGAGAGAGAGAGAGACACACACACACACACACACACACACACACACACACACACACACACACACACACACACACACACACACACACACACGGAGAGAGAGAGAGAGAGAGATTTTATAAGCTCGTATGTGATTTCATGATCTCCTTTACTTGTCGGTGAAGCCGAAGACAAATTTCCTGTTTTAAGGACAATAAAGTTATCTGTACGAGTATCTGTATCTGTATGTTAGGGTCAGGGGAGGGTAAGAGCAGGTATTGTGCCGCTAGAAGCCACAGTGTCACGAAAACGGTCGCGATGGTCAAATGAAACATCTTCCAATCTGGCAAACAGCATCAGAGCTTCGAAAGCGGCAGCTTTCCATCTTAGCGGCGTTGCGAACATGGAGGTGTTAAAGGTCTGCAATCTCGACAAAAAAGCCGCAAACAGCGTGTTTTTAAAAACTCTTCAACTCTGCAAAATCCACAGTCACCTCTGTCACAGTTGCAAAGTTTTCAGCGCTTCGGAGACCCTTATAAAACCAGAGAGTGAGTTTACGGTGACCTCACTGTGCTTTTGGTCAGTGAGTGAGACACATCGCTACAGTTGCTAAGCGAGTGTTGCGTGCTGCGTGCTGCACAAGACTGCAGTCTTTGTCGCTCGGTGTCAAAACGCAAACTGAGTTGTGAAATCAGGCTTTGCCTGGCTTTTATAGGTGTTTCAGAGACCGTGACGCTGAAAACTCTGTAACTGTGATAGAGGCGTTTTTCACAGTCAGGTTCAAATATAAAAAAATAAAAAAACTGTTGGTGGCTTTTTGTTGAGATCGCAGACCTTTAAAGCCCTGCCAACCAAGCCCTCTACCCCCCTCCCCCCCCCCCCCCCCCCCCCCACACACACACTTCTCTGCCCCTTTCTTTTTATTCCTATAAACGGATAGAAGAGAGAGCGAGAGAGGTGCAGGGTCTCTCTAGTACATTGTGATCATCGCCATCCGGACAGCGCCGGAGTCCGCAGCTTTCAGGGCCCATCACTCACGTTGTAAACGACCAAAGGCCCGTCACTCGGTGTCAGTCTTGAGCGATTCCCACCGTTGGGGGGTTTCCCACTCCACTTGCACAACTGTTCTCGGCAGACTAGGCCCCTGTAATGGGTTCAACTAAAATCGATACTTTCTCCCGGGATGGGATTAGGGCCAGACAATCAGAACCTCGGGTGCTTCCCACACTGAATTTGAACTGTGTTGTGCGGAATGTATTATCAGGTTGTGGTTTTCGGAAAGTGGTTGTTGTTGTTGTTGTTGTTATTGTTGTTGTTGTTAAGGCCCAATCCTTATGATTTTCACGCTCACAGATCCTCCTGAGTTGTTTCGGCGGTACGGTGTCTAGCGGCATCACACTACTGAGACACCTGCACAGTGACAGCATCTCAAGTGCTGGCACTGTGCCAACAGAAGCGTGCTCCATAACGCTGCTAACACGCTGAGCGAGAGTGCTGAACCAACACCAACCTCTCAGTCGTAGAATTTGAAAGTTCGACCGCTCGCGCAAATTGTAAACAACTTTGTTTCGCATTAGGAGCTCTACCAAGCCTCAAGTTAGTTAGTTAGTTAGTTAGTTAGTTAGTTAGTTAGTTAGTTTGGGCTTAACGCCGCGCAAGCAACAAAGACTATTTCGCGGCTAACCTCAAGAGAGATTATTTCGATACACGTATGGGGAGCCGGGGTGGCCGAATGGTAGAGCGTTGGACTTCTAATGCTCGGGTCGTGAGTTCGTATCCCGGCTGGGGCCAAATATGTGTGCTGGCTTTTTCATCCTTGCCCCTATCTTTGATATCACCCGTATGTGGTGGAAAAGGACGTTAAACCCCCAAACACCCACCCACCCACCCACCCTTCGACACACGTATAGGCGCGCTTACAAACTGTTCCAAAGCATAAGCTGGTGCAGTAGCGATGGAAACAGCGCGATTAAATTAACTTTACCCTGCCAACCCGCGGAACCTGAAGGGAAATATTGTGCAATGTTTGATGTTGAACTTGCGTAATCTGTATTGACACATCGCGTGTGTTTGTCCGCCTACACCGCTTCAGAAATGCTGTTTGTATGATGCTGTTTCCGCCTTGCAGTCGTATCAACAAGTTGTGAACATTTTATCACTGTAATCTTCTTTCGTTTAAACCCCTGTCCGCGAAGTTGGAAAGCGGGTTATTGCGATCACCTGTGTACGTGTGTGTGTGTGTGTGTGTGTGTGTGTGTGTGTGTGTGTGTGTGTGTGTGTGTGTGTGTGTGTGTGTGTGTGTGTGTGTGTGTGTGTGTGTGTGTGTGTGTGTGTGTGTGTGTGTGTGTGTGTCTGCAAAATACCTAAAGAGTGGCTGAACCAGTCAACATCATTTTTGGTATGTGTGCATTACTGGGCTCAGAAGAAGCCAATTTAATTTGGTTAACCTTGAACAGTGTCAAGGTCACAGGACTTGGTTGAAATGCTACGTAAAAATAGTCTATGCCTGGTCTACCCTTTCCGGTTTCCTATGCCTACCGTAGGTAAGGCAGCCCAAGTGAGGCAACTAAACTCAGCTAAAGGCATGAGGAGTTGCTTCCCTTCTCCCATGCAGAACGTGTACAAAGAGCCGGGGGTTGGAGAGCTTTTCTAGAAACGGAAAATGTCTGGGGATGGGCTTTTACCTCCGCCTCGACGTGGCATTTCATTCAGCTGACTATCTGTAGTCAATCGGGCTATGTATCGCGGCTTACATTACACAACCGTGTCTGTAGTTCAGTGCGCCGTGTTCGCGTCACAGAATACAACTTTTTGCTGCTCTCTGGCTCCTACAAATGTGAGGAGCACAAGTCCTTGAAAAAGATTTTGAAAAACATGTCCGCAAGCTGCATGCCAAAAATTAAGCCTGGACAGCGTAATTGTCATACTCTGCCGGTGTGGCGTCCTTCCCGACCCCGTAAACAAAACTGTGCACTCAGTTGTTCGTGCCCTGGCACACGCCCAAGGATATGGGCAAAAATAGGTCAACCTCAAGTCAACGCTCCCATTTTTCTACACATCAAACATCCCTCTTTTCACCAAAACCAAAAATCTGGGGTCAAAATGCTCTTTTAGTAACTCACAAAAACACAGGGAAAAGGGGAAAAATCATTTTAATGGTGCAGGTGCCCCTTACTCCATCGCCTGCCTCATTTGAATGATGTTCAGTGACCTGTCAGGGTTACTGCGGCTCTAAGTTCTGTGGTAAAGAATTCAAAGAAAGTGGTTCAGACAGCTGTCCGAAAGTGGGAACCTCCACCCTACCGCACAATCATGTTGAAATGCGCTGGGCTCAACTTTGCAGTGGTTTTGCGTAATTATTTTGCGGTCACGGTCCTGTTAACAACAGAAACGCCGAGTCTATGTAAATTATAGGGTTTTTTGGTTTTGGGTTTGTTTGGGTTTTTTGTGTTTGTTTGTTTGTTTGTTTGTTTTGTTGTTGTTGTTGTTGTTTTCGGAAGGGGGGGGTAGTTACCGTGCAATGTTGAGACATGTGACATTAAAAAGATTTTTAATGAGTGGTTTGTATTTATGCATATCCCGCAAAATGCTGAGATGTTCGACTTTAATAGGAGTTTTTACTGTACGTTTGTTTTTTTTTGTGGGGTTTTTGTTTTTTGTATTTTTGAGGTTTTTTTTGCATAGCCCGTCTTCTCCCTGGAGATTGCATGGTCTCCTCGTTAATGGTGACAAAGTATTGAGTGCTTAATCTGTCTCGGCCAAACCTGGGTAATTGACGTTTTTAAGTGAAGGGAGCGTGGGAAGGGGGGCGAGGTTTCGAAGCTAACGGGTCGACCATGACGAATGGACTGTCCCTCGCCACGACGATTCTGCTCCGTTTTTCTGTTCTGAAACTCTTCCACCCTCCAACTTTGTCCGTTAGAAAGGGAGGTGGAGTAGAGAAAAAGTGGGGCGGGGTGTGTTTGTGGGGGGGGGAGGGGGAACTGGGGGGGTGTAGGGGCGGTTGAGTGGACTGTCCCTCGCCACGACGATTTCTAAGACTCACCCACCTACATGTCTGTCGTTAGAAAAGGGGCTGGGGTAGGAAAAAGATTTTTTTTTTTTTTTTTGGGGGGGGGAGGAGGGGAGGGGACATGAAGAGGGGGGGGGGTAAGGAAGGGGGGGGGGTGTCCTCGCCAGGACAATTCTGCTCCGTTTTCCTGTTCTAAAAACTCGCCCACCTCCAACTTTGCCGTTAGAAAGGAAGGTTTGAGTGGGAAAAAAACAGGGGGTGGGGTGGGGGTGTTTGTAGGTGGTGGGGGGAGGGGTTAAGGCGGAGGGGATGGACAGTCTCTCGCCACCACGACTCCGGGGGGGGGGGGAGGGGGAGTAGGCGACTTTTCCTCGCCACGACGATTCTGCTTCGCTTTTCTGTTCCAAAACCCACCCGCGTCCAACTTTGTTGTGAGAAACGTTGGGGGGGGGGGGGGCTGTTAAGAAGGGGGGGGGGGGGAGGGGGCTGTCCCTCGCCTCGACGAGTCGTTCCCAAACTACTGATGAAAGAAATTTACCTGAACTGGACGAACGCTCGTTTTCAACATTCTCAGGTTTGACTGACGCAAACTCGTAAAATCCCCAGGAAACCGTGGTATTCCATTAGTGATGCAGATTTGGAATCAGGAAATGTCGTGCATGAAAATCCATGCAAAGAATTTGCAGACACATTGATTCTAACTCCCAATACCTCAGGAAAAACCCTTTTCGGTTTTGTCTTCTTTTTTTTCTTTTTTTTTTTTTACTAGTCAGCTCACTAATTCGTTAATGCTCCCTGGAGGGTTATCCGTTTTTTCGCCTTCAACTCTTAAGAGCCCAGCCTCACCACCCCCTGACCGCTATTTGACTCGTTAAAAAGACCAGGCCGCTGCACACCAGTAGGAGCAACTTCAAGCCACTATTACCGGTACGCACGGCGTGGGCCTTCACGCTAGGCCCAAGACCGCCGTTGCAGATTGCGTATTAGTGGCTTGAAGTGGCTGCTAGTGATGTGAAGTTTTCAAGTAAAAATTGCTAATTTTGCATGGGCTTGAATGAGTTTAAAAAAAATATAAAAAAAAGTAGCGCCTACTTCATTTAATGCTGCAGATAACGAAAACAACGATAGAAAGCGGAATTTCTCTACATGACAGGCTGATATCATTGTGTCCGAGAGTGTTATAACTAAGAGCTGGCCACAGGTCGGGTTCGTCTGTGTAGAACACTCATGAGGGAATTATCTACGCGGAGCGTGAATGCACTGGAGCGTGACCAGCCTCAGGACAGTCACGGACACGCCGTTCAATCAGTGCGGGACGCTGGCGATTGACCACACCATCGTTAGCGTTTTTGGCGGCTGTAGCTACCGGTCTCAAAAGTCACGCATGACTGATTTTCCCCCATTTTCGGGATTTCACAGGGTCGCGATAACTGAAAACGGGACCAGACAGACACGGAAAAGCTCGCCATTTACACGGACACTGGCCTTACGGAGCCTGTGACCAGCTCTTACTTATGCAGTTCTTGGCTGCGTCGGTTGGCCCTGGGTGGTGCACTTGACTGCTTAAAGTGACACCAGCTAACTTTTCCGAGTTCACAGATCGACCTGAGCTGCTCACGGTGACCAGAGCTTGAAGTCATTAACACGTGTGTACAATTATAGCCTTCAGTGGGCCGCGGTTGCTAAGATAGGAACTGAAATGTACGTGTACTGATAGGCCAAGGGGGCACCGATCATTTCTTCGTCCCCTTTCCGTGTAGTATTTTTAATTTCTCCTGTAAATTAAAATTTTAGCGGCATTTCTTGACTCACAGACTTACTCTTCCCAGCCTTACACTACAAAAAGTTACATCACCCGCATACCTCCATCCACCCCATCCGACATCCTTCTTCGTCTTAATTTTCCGTCTTCTTGTCTGTTTCAGCGACAGCCTCGCTTTCGCCACAGAGCCCGTGTTCTGCAGTCTTGCCAACGTGCTGGGCAATTATGAGCGGATGCCCGCCAACATTCCGCCAGAAATCAGGGTAAAGTATACAAACATACTGTTCAATGTGTTCACCACAGCAGTGAACAACCACAAGCTTCAAGGCCCATAGCCTTGTGCTCTACTGTTGTGTAAAAAGGTGTATTTCTAAGTGTGCATGTCAACGACGGAGGAAACAACCAATACTGACACCTTTAGAAAAGTATCACAAGACGTTTAGAATTGTTTGCAATTCTGGAGGGGGGTAGCCGGAACACAGATATAAGAGCATGTACGCACGCACACACGCACACACACACACACACACACACACACACACACACACACACACACACACACACACACACACACACACACACACACTCGACTGCCGTTCAAAGACATCAATACTGCAAGCATTACGCGAAGAACAAAAAATGATTCCTGTCTTTTGCAGGCACAGTGGGCTTCGCAATAGAAAATCTAGTTTGCCTTCCGAATGACATTCTCTCTCTCTCTCTCTCTCTCTCTCTCTCTCTCTCTCTCTCTCTCTCTCTTATCAAAACGCGGTCTGTTTTGTCAGCGATTTTTTTTACCTCCGGAGTCAGCGTCTTTGTCAATGACGTTTTCTCCTCTTCTTTGCAAATCGAAATCTGGTTTATCACCCTTGGTTTTCTTTTCTTTTCTTTTTTCTTTTGTTTAATCTCTTGGTCGAATTCCGGTGTATTTTGTCAATGGCCGTGGCAGTAGCGCGTATACGGGGGTAAAGATTTTTCCAAGAATATCCAGTGAAAGCCATCCCTCCAAGATGAAGTTCTTTGGAATTTGGTTTTCAAGGCAGTATCTGTGTTTTAGGATGTGCCTAAGTCCGGGAAAAAACAGCCGAGCTTGTAGACGGCTGGATTTCAATCTTCGGGTCGTGAGTTCAAATCCCTGCTGGGGGGTCAACCCTTTGTGTTTATTTAGTTAGTTATTTATTTATTTTTATTTTATTTTTATCTTTTTTTTTTTGGTGGGGGGTGTCTTTGATATCATCCTGTTGAGGTTGAAAAGAACGTTAACTGCAAATCACGTGCCTTTTACGCATATCAGGGGACACGAAAAGGAGTGAGGTCTGGGGGGGGGGGGGGGGGGCGGGTGGGGTGGTGTTTGGAGGTGTAACGTCCTTTTCCACCACATATGGGTGATATCAACAGACGGGGCAACGAGGAAACGGCCAGCACAAATATTTTGCCCCGGCCAGGATTCGAACTCACGACCCGAGCATTGAAAGTCCATCGCTGTACCGCTCTGCTGTTCCCCCGCACCCGCTTAACTCTTCAAAACCCACGCAATTTCACTTGAAATTTGCAGATCACTAGAGACCACTTCGAGCCACTATTACGCAATCTGCAGCAGTCTCGGGCCTGGCGGGGAAGGCCCACGCCTCGCGTAATAGTGGCTTGAAGTGGCTTCTACCGGTGTGCATTGGCTTGTTCTGTTTAACCAGTCTTATTGTATAGTGGGCAGTGGGTTTTCTGGTTCGAGTTAAAAGAGGGCGGGTCTGGGGACTTTGTGGCATCTCCAGTGCACAGCTACGTCATGCCGTCCACCCCACCCCCACCCCCCACCCCTTACTTCCCCTAACAACAGTCTACTCTCTCTCTCTCTCTCTCTCTCTCTCTCTCTCTCTCTCTCTCTCTCTTAGCGTACATTAAAAAAAATCTTTGGCTAATGGCTGAAAAAATCAAGTTTGCACGGTGATGTAGCGGTAGGAAATGGCTTTTCCAGGCGTCAAATTGTGCTCAGTTGCCGGCCTGTCAAAGCTGCCTGACACGGGCTTTTTGTCTTCGGCTCGAGCTCGGCTGTAAACACATTTCGGCCAGCGTGGGGTGTTTTTTTTCTCTCTCTCCTGTTCTCAGCTGTAGGAACACGGAGTAGAGCATGGCTTAGATTTTAAATTTAGGGGAGGTCGCCAACACAGACTGACATAAACGCGCGCACGCGAACACACGCACGTATGCATGCACACACACACACACACACACACACACACACACACACACACACACACACACACACACACACACACACACACACACACACACACACACACACCGTCAGCTGAACATCAGACTAGATTAGACTGTCGTGGGTTCAAACTCCGACAATGTAAAATTTGTACACCCCTCTCCACCTCCCCACCCCCCTTTGAAATTTTGGTCGCGGTGGACAAGAACTTTGAACCGGCCTGAAACACCCCCCTACCTTTTTTTTTAACAAGAAAAGAGAGAGAGAGAGAGAAAAAAAGTGCGAAAATGAACGATTTCTTTTTTCAACCCCCCCATTTCCTCGCCGCGTTTACCCACCTCCCCGAACCTTCATTGACGCTGTCCCGAATGTCTCCACACGCACGCCGCCGTTTCATCAGATTAAACGGCTTAGAGTTGCCTAAAGCTTTATTGATTTGGCATAAAAATTGACCCGACCTTAAACACGGCCGCCACCGCCAGTGTCCTCCCCAAGCACGGGGGACATCGTTCATCAAGGCTGCTGGTGTCCACTTGGGTCCCTCCTGGAACGTTTTATTACACAAAAGGATGGCAGACAGGGGGGTGCTGGGAAAGGGAAGGAGAGAGAGAAAATGGGTGGCTGTTAAAAAGAGAAAAGAATTTTCAGGCGCTGCATACTGTGTTTGCGGGTTTTTTTTTTTTTTTTTTTTTTTTTTTTTTTTTTTTTGTGGGTTTTTTTGTTTGTTTGTTTTTTGTTTTTGTTTTTTTTTGGGGGGGGGGGGGCACTAGGAGTGTTTAATGCTTACTTGTGTCGGGTTTGATTTTGTTAAGCTGCGGAATAGTCTGTAACTGTTGCTTGCTCTCAGTTGTTGTTGCTGGTGTTGGTCTTCTTCTTTTTCTAGTACTGGTTTTGTTGTTGTTGGTTGTTGTTGATGATGATGTTATTGTGTAGTTTGATTTTGTTTGTTATTGTTGGTTTGTTTTGTTTGTTGGTTGGTTTGTTTGTTTGGGGTTTTTTTTGTTTTTTGTTTTTTTGGCCGGTTTTGCCTGACAGGAGTGGAGTCGTCTGTTGGTACCCTCAGCTGCCCTTGGCCACAGCACGTGTACGTGGAGATGGCGACTGTTGGCCAACCTCACGATGAAACCTCTAGTGCAACGACCTCCTTCAAGACGATTATGATTTCACTTCGAGGTAGCAACCCCTGGGACGACCTCGGGTTCTACTACAGCCTCGCAGTTAATAATGCGGTCATCGTACATAGCGATGTAGTGTACGAAGAGTTTCATCTTGATGTCGTCTGAAGGGTTACTACATATATACTGTCCAAAACAAGTAGGGGATATTGTGTTTGGGTCTCAAATATTTATAAAATGGCCGCGTTTCAGCATAAAATGGCTATGCGCCCATGAAGCCCATCCATTGCCCTAAATGTTCGCACAACTAGTGTTGACCTCGATTTCAAGTGCTACGCATGACGGCCGTGAGCACAGATGTGGGGTCCACTGCCAATTTTCACATAGTGCTTTATTCAGCAAAAATGCGTGCAAATCGGGTGTTTTGAACACTGCTCATTACAGGCAGGTGTAAAAAGCATGGATAGTGGCGAAAAGTCCATTTCTCCACCATGCAGCGCTTTCAAGAAAATGACAGATGGATAGCCTTGGGTATGCTCCAGACCGGAAGTACCCAGGTTTATGTTGCAGAACATCTTGGTGTTTCGCAGTCGGTAGTTGGCCGACTATGGAACAGATACCAAAATCACGGAACTGTCGCTGATTTGCCTAGAAGTGGCCGGCCAAGATCCACAAGCTATCGCCAAGACAGACTCATCATCACAGAGGCCCTCAGAAATCGGACTGAAAATGCCACTCGTCTCCAGGAACGTCTTCAGCAGGTGACTGGGACCCGAGTCAGCGTACAAACAGTGAGAAACCGCCTGCACCAAGAAGAGCTCTATGCTCGCAGACCCTATGTTGTTTTGCCACTGACTGATCGTCACCGACAGGCAAGGAGAGCCTGGTGCCGACGTCACATCAGATGGACCAATCAGCAGTGGGCCATGGTGATGTTCTCTGACAAGTCCCGATTCACGCTAGACTTTAATGATGGCCGGGTACGTCTCTGGCGTTGTCGTGGGGAGCGCTACCACAATGTGGCTATGGTACCGCACAACCGGTATGGAGGAGTCAGTGTGATGATCTGGGCAGGGATCACCACAAACGGCAGAACAGACCTTCATGTGTGCCAAGGCAAAATGACAGGTGTCTACTACCGTGACAACATAGTGAAACCCATTGTTGTTCCTTTTGCCCGCCGGCAAGGCCCACGTTTTGTGTTCCAAGACGACAACGCTCGACCTCATCGGGCAAGAGTCGTCCTGAATCACCTCCAGATGCGTCGGATCAACACTTTGCCATGGCCAGTGATGTCGCCCGACCTTTCGCCAATAGAGCATCTATGGGACATCCTGGCCAGGCGTGTTCGGGCTCGCCCAGCTCCTCCTAGGACACTTCAGCAGGTGGCCCTCGCGCTTCAACAGGAGTGGCGGCAAATTCCTCAGGACGACATCCGGAGGCTCATCCTGTCCATGAGGCGTCGGTGCAATGCGTGTTTGGTGGCTGGAGGCGGTCCAACCCGATATTAGCCGCGATTGTGATGTTTGTGAAAATTCATGACTGACCCCACCTCTGTTCATGGTCAGACTGTGGTAACGTGACGTCACTGGAACTGTTTGGTTTGGCATTAAGTTTTTGTTGAGACGTTCCTCTTTCTTTCAATAATAAAATAAAACTTTTGATTCCAATCATTTGACTTGCACGCGCGTGTTTCTTTGAATATCCCCTACTTTTTTTGGACAGTATACCTTGCAATGACATCGACACGTTTCAAGTAGTAGGACTTCGTAAGGAGGACTTCGCTGAGCAGCTTAACCCATCTACATGTAAATTAGGCCAGAGGCCGCGAGCGACATGGTACCTCTAACGTGCCTAGTTTACATGTAAATGGGTTACGCTGCTCAGCGAAGTCCTCTTTACGAAGTCCTACCAAATGCCATCTTTCAGAAGGAGGTCGTAGTACCAGAGTTTCATCATGAGGTCGGCCAACAAGGTTGTCATATGTCGTTCTTAATTTTGCTAAACCGTGATTTCTATCAGTAATATCAAGTTTCTTCTATATGTGTGATTCACGTGTAACATTTCCCTCTTTCTGTTGTTTTTCCAGGATTTCGAGTTTATTGAGTTGGAGATCAAAATCGGTGTGCTGCAGGTACGTGAACTTTGTCCTTTTACTAACCGAAATATTGACTCGGCCCGCGTTTCTGTGGGTAGACATACAGGGGAAAAATATTGTGTTTTCTGGCGTGAGCTCGGGTGAAATCGAAGTGTGAGCCGGCGTAAACACGTGAAACTTGCTATGTAAATGTGACGGCGTCGCCAGCCGGTGTAAGAGCAAAATGATTTATGAGCTGCAGACGTCTGAAGTGTGTGTGTGTGTGTGTGTGTGTGTGTGTGTGTGTGTGTGTGTGCCTCTGTGTGTGTGTGTGTGCCTCTGTGTGTGTGTGTGTGTGTGTGTGTGTGCCAGTATGTGTCAGTATGTGTGTGTGTGTGTCGGTGTGTATGTGTCAGTGTGTGTGTGTGGTGTGGTGTGCCAGTGGTGTGTGTGTGTGTGTGTGTGTGTGTGTGTGTGTGTGTGTGTGTGTGTGTGTGTGTGTGTGTGTGTGTGTGTGCCAGTGGTGTGTGTGTGTGTGTGTGTGTGTGTGTGTGCCAGTGGTGTGTGTGTGTGTGTGTGTGTGTGTGTGTACATGCATGCGTGTGTGTGTGTGCTTGCATGCGTGTGAGCGTGTGCGCGATCCTGAAACGTATAAGGTATAACGCAAACATCCACGCACACGCATGCATAGGTTCGCAAAAAAACTACCTTTCTAGCCTGAAGGAGAGTTTATCGAACAATTTCCTCGCCCAGATACAATTTGAGCCCGGCCCATTGCCGACGGCAAAGGTATTTTGCCTGCCAAGGAAAGTTTAAATCAGGTTTGAGCGGCTTCTACTTTCTCGACACACTGTCCATGGCACGGATTAGTCTCCCTTGTCGTGCCGCTCACAGCAGAGTTTGACTGGCGTCAGCATGGCTTCCTTTGTTAAAACCACCTGGCTTTTTTCGTTAAAACCATCTGGTTTTACCGTTAAAACCAAGTGGCTTTTGTCGTTAAAATCACCTGACTTTAGCCATTAAAACCAAGTGTTTTTTCCTGGTAAAACCAAATGGCTTTTGTCGTTAAAACCTCCTGCCTTTGCTCTTAAAATGACCTGACTTTTCCCGTTAAAATCAAGTGGCTTTTCCTGTGAATACCACCTCTATTTTGCCGTTAAAACCACCTGGATTTTGCCCTTCTAATTACCTGGCATATCCCGTTAAAAACAAAGTGGCTTTTGCTGTTAAAACCAGTGACTTTTCCCGTGAATACCACCTCAGTATTGCCCTTAAAACCACCTGGGTTTTGCCGTTAAAACCGAGGGGCTTTTGTTTTTAAAACCACATATTGTTGGTGTGTGTTGCATGTGGTGTTTGTTTTTCAGCGCACTAATCAGTCTTCTGTTGCTGTTGCTGTTCAGTCTTCTGTTGCTGTTGTTGCAGTTAGCGGACGCGCTGAGTTACCTGCACGGTACGGAACAGTTGATACATCGAAACGTGTGTCCGCAGTCAGTGCTGCTCACGCGGCGCGGCGTCTGGAAACTGTCCGGCTTCTACTTCACGGAAAAGAAGCCTGACGGAAAGGTGAGTATCTCACGTATAATTATACAGCACAGGGTGTAGTCAAAAATTGACGGGAGTGTTTCTGGTGCTGTTCCGCTTCAACACTAGCACCGCCGGGGACACAGAGTGTTTCCAGACTGTAGCACCGAGTGTTCCCATTTTCAGATTTGAGTAGCAAGGAATGTTTCAGTCCTGCAGACTTCGGCGTCAGTGAAACTGACTGAGAAAGGCGGGAGGCCGTTTCTCAGCTGGATAAGGACTAACGCGTTACTACAATGAAAACACGTGTGTCTGCTCATAATTCAAACACATCATGGCTTTGCTTGAAAGCCATCATCGTCGAAACATTTGAAAGCATGTAGCATCTGTAACACTCGCGGCCGTTTTGATTACACCCCGTGTATAGGCCACTTGGCGAAAGGGAGATTATCCCTCTTAACCCATTTATTCCCAGTGTCTCGTCCAATAAGGGGCGCTCTGCTAAGTGCATCTGTGTGAATCTTTTTCGTTGTTGCTGTCGTTTTCGTTTTTGTTTTTGTTTGTTCGTTTGTGTTTTGTTGTTGTTGTTTTGTGGGGGTTTTAGGGTTTGTTTGTTGTTGTTGGTTTGTTTTTTTGTTGTGTTGTTGTTGTTGTTGTTTTTTTTTGGGGGGGTGTTTGTTTAGGGGGGAGGGATGTTGTTTTGTTTTGTTTTGATTTGTTTGGTTGGTTTTTGTTGTTGTTGTTGTTGTTTTGGGGGGTCTCCCTCTCTCTCAGCTAGGATTCGAACACAACCTGAGCATTTAAAGTAGAAACAAGGGAAAGACTGCTTCTCCCTCCTCTCTCATCCTACCCCTCCTCCACCCCCTCCAGCACCTCCACCATACCCCCACCCCCAAACAACCATGTAATTGAAACATGGAACTTGTTTGGATACTTTTTTTTTTCTCCTTTCTTCTGTAGCCGAGCCGGAAGCTGATGAACAAGGTTAGAAAGCTCTCTCTCTCTCTCTCTCTCTCTCTCTTTCTCTCTCTCTGAGTTTTTGTCAGTTCTTTGTGATCCCGACTGCACCCTAGCACTGTCATGTCCGCGGCTCCTCCACCCGGCGACTAATGTACTTACATTAATGTCATCACACGGTCCAAACTTCGTTTCCTATCGATTCGGTTCCGTACCACGATTTCCTCTCTCTCTCTCTCCCCCCCCCCCCACCCCCTTCCCGCTGTCACTGCACCTGATACACTTTCCTACCAATCCAGAAGGTCAGAACAGAGTACCTTCTGAGCACGTTCTGGGTTGCTGAACAACCTCTGAGTGTTTGTATCGGCTGCTCACTGCCCACAAGGTGAAAGAGTGAATGAGAATGTCCAGTTACAATGCAGCCTTGTAGCAGTAAAGTTTGTGCTAGGCGAGCCCTCGCCCCCCCCCCCCCCCCCCACACACACACACACACATCCCCCCACCCCCCCCCCACCCCCTCCTTGACGGCTCTTACTGCAGTAAACACGAGTACAATCAAAGTGCAACACTCCCACAACTTGAACCAAATTTAAATCCACGCAAATATGAATTAATAATGTGTTGTTGTTGTTGTTGTTGTTGTTGTTGTTGTTCTAGTGATGCCACTGGTGCACAACCCAAACTTACTTTGTAGGAATTGAGCTGATAATAGTCTTCTACCTTTTGTCCACATCTGGGTTTTGCATCAAGACAACTTACTTACAACGGCTTGGTGTTTGTTTCTTCGATTGTCCAGCGCCAGAGAATATCATTACGGGGGTTAACCTCGCCACGTGAATCACGAGCAGCACGAATATAAGTACAGAGGGTCTGGCAAAATAGTGCGAGGCAGGTGGGAATATTCGAGGGCGTGCGAGGAAGACTTCGGACTGAAGAGCTAAATCATCTAAAACTACCGGGGGGGGGGGAAAAATGAAACAGAAAATGTGATTTTGATACTTGTGTGTGTGCGACTACTGAGCACCAAAGCCATTCTTCACTCGGGATTAGTACCGGTGGGCAGACTCCTCAAGTTACTTTGGCAACGGATCAGTAGTGTTACCTCGACAATCCGCTCCTCAGCAAAGGTAACAAAAGTAAAGATCCCCCCCCCACCCCCCCCCGGCAATACCCAAATCATATTTTCTGTTGCATGATTTCAGTGATTTTAGATGTTTTAGCTTTTCCTCCCATTTCAAGTCTTCGCACGTCCTGGTAAATTTGCACACTCCCTCGCACTATTTGGGCAGACACCCAATTCTCTCTCCTCGCAGATTCCGGGCACCACGTAGACTTTCAAACCACGTGCTTTACCCCCGTGCTGTCCTCCCCTAGCGCGGTTTTGCTGCTGATCGAGAGATCATGGAGAAATTTGCCAAAATAGAGCGATGTCGATTTTTTCTCATCGTCAACTAGCCAAGTAAACTAGTACACCTCCAAGTCACGTGACATAGTCTGGGTCGACGTTATCCCCCGTGGTCATTCAGTGCAAGTTTAGATCAAGTCATAATTGGTTAAAAATAATAAAAATAAAAATTCTCTGTAAAAAAATAAACTGAGAGGGTTGCTGCGTTCGTGCTTAATCACAAAGCACGGGCTCGCCTCCCCCGCCCCTTCAGTGTCAGGCCGGCAATTTTATCTCAAGGCAAAAAAAAAAATAATAGTAATAATAATAATCGACTTTTCATTTTCCACGCTTTACCTGTGTCCGGAACGACCGTAAGAGTCTTAGCGACAACGTTAAGCAGCTTTTCAGGGCTCTGCACTTCTCAGACTTCTAAAAAAAATAGACAGCTATTTACGTATACACGACACTGTCAAGTAAGTGCAAACAAAAACAACAACAAAATCAGTGACGCGTTCTGTAGGATGCACGTCAATTTTCCGATGCCAAAACTGAACAGATAAAATTGGACTTTGAGAAGTATGCTGGGAAGGCGTTTTGAGTCCTTGCCTTTTCTCCCATCTTTGAAACTTACCTGACGACGATGATGATGATGATGGTGATGATGACGATGACGACGACGACGATGATGATGGAACCTTGGTACAGCGCACGGCTCAATCCTGAGTGCTCACGGCGCCTAGGGAGAGTGTTGTTTTGTTTTTTTTAAAGATAGACGTTAAACGGGCTAATTCCATCGTTAGTAAGCCAGCTTACGCCAGTTTTAGAAATTTCTTTCGTAACTGCGCGTGTAGTGTACGCTCAAAATACTCTATCTTGATGATTAGCACGGTACAGCTCTCCATGTGATACAGTCAGTGTTTACACTTCCCGCGAGCGGTCGTACGTTCAAATTCTACGACTGTTGTTACACTACTGGAACGCTAAGTGTGGTCGCCGCGTTGACGAGTGCTCTTCTGCTGGCTCAGTGTCAGACGCTGTCACTGTCCAAGTCACGGTGTCAACTTAAGTGGTGTGATCAGTGATAGATACCACGAAAACAGCTCACAACGCGGATCTGTGAGCACAAAAATAGCAGCATTAGCCCCTTCAGTAAAAAAAAAAAAAAAGTACCTGTACCTGCGGTACAATGAACAGACACTGAACTTGACAAAACAAAACAGCAGTGAAACTCAGTGAATAAGAATGAAAAGAGAGCGAGAGATGGGGAGTGCGGGAGGGGGGGGGGGGGGGGGGGGGGGGGGGGGGGGGAGGGGGGAGGTCGGTGTTTGGGAGTGTAACGTCCTTTTCCATCGTGTATGGTGATATCCGGCAAAGACGGGGCAACGAAAAAAAAAAAAAGGAAAAAAAAAAAAGGCCAGTACATATATTTGGCCCCACCGAGCCGGGATTCAAGTTCGACTGACTGAACTCACGACTGACCTGTGCATTAAAAGTCCAACGTTGTACAATTCGGCTATCCCGGGTCCTCGTGAGAGACAGGGAGGTTTGGGCGGGGACGGAGAAATGGGGGAAGGGGGTAGGGTTCGGGGGGGGGGGGGGGGACGATTGCGGAGAGAATATCAAGTTCCCCGGTTAGTTGGTCAAGTGTCCACAACTCGTTAATAACATTAAAACTACGACTCGGCATATCCCATAAACCCTCATCGTCCCGGCTACCACTGCGTTATCCCCATAACGACGCTCCACCCAGACTGCATGGAAGCAAAAAAAAAAAAAAAAAAACTACCCGGTGTGGGAAGCCGTGTCCGGTGATCGAGAGTGGGGCAGGCCGCGGCCATTCTGTGGACATGATGCATGGCGGTGATTTCAGATAATGGGCCCGGCCGATTTATTCCAGAGCAAACTCCCTTCCTCACAATGAATTTGTCGCGTAATAGCCTTGCCGCGGTTGTTCGGTGCTCAATCCGTATTTCTCGTGCTGTTCAGTCTGTACGACTGTGTTTTAGTGAAGTTCAGTCGGTGTTGGGGGGGGGGGGGGGGGTTTGGTTTGTTGTCAGACGGTTTCAGTCAGTGTTTGTTTTTTCTTCTTCTTTCAAGTTGACTTCTTCGTCTGTCTTTCTTTCTGTTTTCCATCGTTATTTCCTTGTCTAAGTGCGTGATCTTGGCCTTATTAGCACGTGGTAAACCGGCACCCACAGCATTAGTTGTGTAAGGTGAAAAAGTGGTCGCATTGGTTCACCAGCGATACCCCGGTGTTAAGATAACTCCTCCGACCTTATAAGCCTGACGCCTTGACATAGCTGTCTCCCTTTAGTCCTCCGCAAATAACTCCTGAGACCTTGTTATAGGTGCGAGTTTAGAGTGCTTCCCCTTTGGCAGGAGCCGATTTCAATCAGAGTGTTTTCCACAGCTTTTGCAGGATAAAGAGAGTACCGCATTTTAAAAAAATATATATATTTTGAAGTGTCCAGTTATGCAGAGAAAAATCTTGTGAAGGTTTATCCAAATGTGCGGTTTGTAGTGGTAGTTCCAGCATTTTATATTGAAGTCGTCTGCTCAATCCGTCAGTGCGGCCAAAGGCCGTATGCACTGGTGGAAGCCATTTTCAGGTTTGTAGCCGACGTACGTACCTGTCTGCAAATGTCTAAAGTTCGCTTATCAGCCTGGCCGTACGACTCATGATTTCAACATCTGCCACAAAACTACCCTTGACCTGTCTGTACAACAAACTGTGGAGAAAGTTGACCAGGCTGAGCTCAGGCTGGTTCACAGAGTCACGGTTTCAGTCAGAGCCAGTGTCCAAAGCGGCTGACCACTGATTGATGGTTTAGCCATATTCCGGCCAGGGCATCCTGAAAGTTCAGAGAAAAGATGTTTTATTTTGTTTTTTTAACCCGGCTGCACTCTTATGTCCCCATCCTTCACTGAAATCACTTGTAAGGTGTTTTCGTTGTTTTAGTGTTGTTTCCGGCATTGTCAGCCGTTTTGGTTTGTCAGGTGTTTTTGTTGTTGTTTTTCTCAGTCCGTTGCGGCCGCATGGTAGGTTTGTTGGAATTTTTTGTGTCAGTGACAGTGTGTGATGGGTTCTCTCTCTCTCTCTCTCTCTCTCTCTCTGTGGGAGGGGTTTGTAGTGGAAGTTACTGACTTGTACCATACACTGGTATACCGGTGCACTAGCTATGATCAGATCCAGTAGTCCACCCTTGTCCTGTCACAGCCGGTCGTCTCAGTGTAGTCCGTTGATGACTAAAGGTCCGTAAGTGCCCACTTTCACCCTCAGACAGCAACCCCCACCCCCTCAATTCGGTTCTGCACTCGGAGGAATTTCAGCTGAAAAGTGAGAGCATTTCCTGCAACAAGTGTCTGCCAAAGATGGGTAATTTGCTTTTTATACTGGTCGCTCATGCGGCTGTAGACTTGTGATAACTGCCATAATAAGACCGCATCTCAAGAAAGGATCCCTCATCCCCAGGGCAAATACACGGGGGCTCGGAGACTGCCTTCATTTTCCAGGCTTTAACACTAGACCAGGACACCATTAGGGTTGAAAGTGTCGCCGTGTTGGTAGTCTGGTGCGACAGAGGGAAGGAGCGTGGATTTAGTGTGGCGAGATTGTGGCTACGACGCTTAATTTGCATCTTTCACGACCAGGCGCGATCTGCTGATGGGGTCGGATTCTATATTTTGGGCCCCAGCCAAATAACCTGGCACCACCGTGTTTTCCCTTCGGATGAGAAGGAGAAGCCAGTGCAGATAAGCAGAAGAGAAATGTGCGGCGGCTTGTTGAGACAGTATTGGGGGTGTGTGAAGATAAACTGGTCTTGACTGACTGACGATCCACTAACACTAGAGATGGCGAAGTGTTGTGGACTTAACTGATATTTTTTAGGGGTCACGGAATAGAAAACAGGTTCTGTTCCTTTCCTGATTGTCATGTAAGATAAAAATATTTAATGATTAGCGAAGTCATCAACTGATGATTCAGTCATAATTATTTACATTGCTTTCTCTGTAATTGAGTGGCAGTGAGCCTGGTGTCACTAATAGACCTGCACTGACCAGACATGAATAACAAAATGATGACAGACAAGCCGGGATCGAAGCAGTCAGTGGCTCACACATGTAAACACACGTAGGCACAAACAGTTCAAACACTGGACTGGTGTTTTGGATAAACTGTGGCATTTTCTTATTAACCATAAATAACTGCTGCACTTATCAGTATAGTGACATTTGGAATGAAGGACATGTAGTCAACCCACTGACTTTGAATGACCTTGTGCAGAGGTTAAGGTCACAGGGTCACTGTATTACGAAAGTTCCAGCTGAACTTAGGTGTTTTCTCACTTTACACAATCATTACAAGCATTAAACTTTGCATGCTAATGTTTCCTAGCAATGCCATTCTTGCGACCTTTCAAGCTGCTAAGTTCAAGGTCACACAGTAGCTTTTACAGGCTTTTGTCTTGTTTTCTTTTTTCTAATTTGTGAGTTTGCTTTTTGCCCAAACAGGAGTCCCTGACAGTTCAGGCATGGACAGGCAAGATACCGAAGATGGCTCAGCCAGACCTCAACTTTCTGGCACCGGAAGTGCAACTGGGGCGGACATGTTCCCCACTGTCCGACATGTTCTCCCTCGGCATGGTCGTGTGCTCCTTATACAACGCCGGACACTCTTTGATAGCGGCTGACCATAATCCCAACATTTATGTCAAGCAACTTGACCAGGTTTGTAGTGTATTTAGCGGTTAAAACACTAGGATTTGGGTGACACTGATGAGTCTTTGAGTATTGTATGAAGGGTAGGCTTTTCCTCTGAGTATTTTTTTTTTTTTTTAATTTAAACTACTTTATTATCCCTTTTAGGAAATCCAGGCTGTTTCCCAACCTTTTTTTTTTTTTTTTTTTTTGGCTGAGGAAGGAAACCCAGAGATCTCAGAGAAAAACCCACAATAAGCAGCCCGGTAGTATTAAAAACCAGTTATCTCATATCAAAGCTCAGTCTGGGTTCAAACCTACGCTTCACTGTGCTTCAATGAGACAGGTTTCTGCTGATGTTTGTTTGCTTTGTGTTCATGTGTGTGATTGGTTGGGGAAGCATAACCTGTCTTGGGAGACATCTCCATGGGAGAGAGATTTCTGCTGATGTCTGTTTGTTTTGTTTCCCTGTGTTTGATGGATGGGGGAAGCATAGTGTTAGGAGGAGAGCTGTTATGGATCAGAGACAATTCCAACAGTAGTAAATAGAAGGAATATTTCAAAAGCACTTTGTGTTTACTTGATTGCTTGACTCAAAATGTTGTGAGCTGAATACACCACACACATGTCAATCACACACACTGCATTCATCTGGAAATTTTGTGAGCTGAATATTTCCAAAGCAGAGATGGGAGGAAGCCAGAGCGCCTAGAGAGAAACGCTGACGGTCAACCCAAATAAATAGTGCCATGCACATACAGTGTACTTCTGCTGACAAAAAGTGAACGGATCTGACCTTTATCAGGGCTTAAAATCTTCCCTCTTTGGCAAAGAAGTTTCCTCCCCCATGAAAGTATGTTTCCTGCTCGTGCTAAAACACACCAAACTGCACAGATTTTTAGTCAAATCCTAAAAACAAATTCCTCCAAAACAAGTATTTTCTCCTCTGAAGTACATAAAATCAAATGTACCAAATTGCATTTTTTTTTTTTTTAATTTAAACTTGGAAGGGGGGGAGGGGATGCTCCTGGACACCCTTAGCATAATACAGCAGACGTGCACTCACGGCTTTGCCACTTCATCACTAAAAGCTACGCACTTTTCCCTCCTTGTGGATCATGAGCTTTATGGAAAGCGTCTGGATGAGGGAGTGAAAAACTCAGCACTGCACAAAGTAAGTTTATGGTGAATGTGAATCGCCTTCACAGAGAAAGTGTTCTCTCCTTCAGATGCATGACTTGTTTGGCGTGGTGGCGCACAAAATGCCCATGGCACTCGTGGAGCCCGTGGAGAAGATGATCAACAAAGATGTCCGCTATCGCCCGTCCGCCCAACTCTTTAGTCTGGTGAGCAGCAGTGGGCAGTCACATCAAGAGCCATGTTTCATTAAAGATTATAAAAAAATAAAAGCGACATAAAAGGGACAGAAACCACTTAACTTTGACAAAGGACGGCACAGGTCAGGGACAGAAACCACTTAACTTTGACAAAGGACGGCAAAAAAATTATAACGAAAATGTTCATCTTTCAAGCTAATAACCCAACTGCAGTAACTGACTTAAGTCTGTTCTGCACCAAATCTGCACAAAAAAACACTGTAACAAATAATCAAGGTATGACTGAATGATTGTAGGTTTTTCAGTTTACCGTTATGTTTCAAAATAAGAACCATGGCACTTATTTATTCATCTGCTGAAGCTCGTCGTCATATTGTTGATGTATTCCCATTAAATTGCTGGCTCATTCATGTGTGCTGTCAGCCCATCTATGCAAATGGTCAACCCATCGATATATGTTGTCAGCCTTTTGATGCACATTGTCTGTCTCCTTATGCATGTTGTCAGCATATTGATGTATGTTGTAGCTGAAGTACTTCAATGACCCCGTGGCGATCAGCCTTCATGCCCTTGCCTGCACAGACCGCCGAGATCCAGGGGGACGAGCAGACGCCTACGCCAGCCTGTCCCAAGTCATCCCCAATATACCCAGGGTATGTGTGGACTTTCCCTCTTGCTTGCCTTGGCCTGTCTGTTTGGACAGGTTAAACACACCTGTGATTACGAGGTTTCATAAAAGAATATTTACCCATGGAAGTGGCGCATATACACTGGAAATCCTCTATCTTAGTGATACGTAGAACTTTCAGTGCAATACACCGACATCTACTGGCCATGTAGACTTGAAACAAAGCTCCACAAGCCAGCGATCAACAGCAACACTAACCAACACGTGGCTTTTCCCTTCACTTTTAGCCATCTGTTGGCCTAGTGCCATCCTGAGAGACGCTTTAATTTTGAAAAGCCCGTGCAAAAATCGCAATTTTACTTGAAATCTTCAGATCACTGGAAGCCACTTCAAGCCACTATAACGCAATCTTCAGTGGTCTCAGGCCTAGCAGGGAAGGCCTACGTCTTGCGTAATAGTGGCTTGAAGTGGCTCCTACTGGTGTGCAGTGGCTTGTTCTTTTTAACCAGTCTTATCATACAGCAGGCAGGGGTGATCAGGCTCAAGTACTAGAGACATAACTGTGCAGATGTCTAAGTGGTGCGATAGTAATCACCACCAGAACAGCTCACAATGATCTGTAAGCCATGCATGTTGGCAGATGGGCTTTTTAAATTTAAAAAAAAATGAAACTTTGAAAATGCTACCAATGAATATTTGAATTGATTTGCTTGTGCAGAAAATTTTATACAAGCACGTCTTGCCAACCGTAGTGGAGGAGAGTAAACAGAGTGACTCCGTCGTCTATGCCTTACCCACCTTGCTCACCATCATCGACTTCGCCACACGCGATGACTACTGCGACATCATCCTCACCGAATTTTGTGCTATGCTCAATTTGCCAAAACCTGTACAAGTGAGGAGAATTGTCTGCACTATTTGTGAATGTACTAGACTGATGCCAGCTATAGTAGGGGGGAATGCCACATCCGAAGCACAGTTTGTGAAGGAAGTGATGAACCATTAAGACATTGTAATTGTTTTTATCACTTTGTGATCTCTCGTATCAAAGAAAGCAGGTGTTACAAAGCTGGTGGAATTATGTATAACAAAATACTTGCAATGTTTTGTTTCCTTGTAATAGTTTGATGCTGTGCAACACACTTCTCTAGTGTGCTGCTGGGTAAAACAATTTTAGCTAATTTAAATTCAAATTCAAATAAATCTTTATTATCCCGAATGGGAAATTCAGTTATGGCGGACATAAAACAACCAGACAATACATACAACATAATATGAAACACACACCGACTGATATTTAACTCACTTTAAAATTACATAAAGATTAATTTTGTTTCAGAAACCTTTGTAGGAAAGATATGACCAGACGCCTTTGGATGTGAACGACACTTTGCAATTTTTTGTCTGCTTTATTATTTGTGACCGTCCACAAGAAAACCCGGCGTAAGACGCACGCCGCAGTTCCGAGCTAGAGGCTAACAAAGGTCAGCGGGTGCTATCTGATCAGTATTGAGATTTTGCCAAAATCAGGTAGTTCTGCCCTTAAATTATGATGTCTTAAAAGGAGGTTTTTTTGCACTGTAAAGAGCAAGGTTGTTTCTTTAAGATGGCTCCAAAAACAAAAAATTGAAAATTTTGCACTTAAGCCGGGTTTTCTCATGGAAGGTCACATTTCTTTGATTGATTTACCAGCTTTCCAGTAAAATGATAATGGCATGTTTGCCCACTTGCAGGCAACTGTGTACATTTTGAACAAACTGGACATAATTTTGTCCAAAACACCGCTGGAGGAGATCCGCTCCGAGATTCTGCCCATGGTGTTCAACACGCTCGACTCTTCTTCTTTGCAGGCTCAGGTAATGGTTGGAGAAGGAGAACTGCTGCCATACTGACTGCTGGTAGAATTGTCTGTTTCCATCTAAGAGTGTATTGAAGTCTGTTCTTCTGGGGGCTTACTATTCTCCCTACATTCTAATCAGAATTATTGAGTAACATTAACATTTTGATGAATGGTCGACTTCACTCGGCACGCCCCGAGGCCTAAGCTCCACCCCTTTACTCAGCTGCGTGTTGGCAGAACACAGTATGTCCATGACGTCACTGTATGGGGAAAAGGAATGAAATGGTCTATTTCCTCAAGTGACCTCAGTGGACATATTGCTGCCTTTCCATGTTTCAGTCATATCAAACTACATGTGCATCCCTCGTTGTAGTGTCTGGCAACATTGACAAGGAGCACAGCCTTTTAGAAAAGCAAAAAGACACCCCAGCTGATCTCACAAAATCTGGTTCACATGATGGTAGAGTGGTGTTGCTTTCACATAAAGAGCTAGCTCTTGACATTCCACCTTCATAGCTGAAAAAGTAGTTTAACTCAGTTCGTACCAGATTAGTTAAGCAGGAGCTCATTACCCTGCTTGTGTAGGCCCAGGTATTGAAGCTTAGTAAACACATTGTCTGTTTGCCTTTATAAGCACTTGAAAAATGAAGCAAGCATGAATCAGACCAGCAATTCATACTACATGTATGTACTAAACAAACTAAAATCATGAAAAGGAAGGTATGATGAGGAGAACGGGGAATCCCCATGCACGGTATGTTATGTGTTAAAACAAGTGTTGAACCTAGCATTCTGGTCTCTTGTTGTACCAGCTGTCGTAGTTTGATAGAAAAAAGAAACACAGGATAATATGACCACGCAATAAACAATTTATGAATTTTCCCCCTTCTCAGGAGGCAGCCATTGGTGCTATTGGAGTGGTGAAGGAGTATCTGGATGATGAAATCTTGAGGAAAATGGTGCTGCCAAAAGCAAAGTCTCTCTTCTTCCGATCCACGAATGTCAAGGTAAATTGGCCAGCTTGTCGTGGGGTGTGCTGTTGGGTAACTTTTTTTTCTGTTTTGACTTTGTCTCATAAGGGGTTTCCCTCCAGGGGCAGAGTCCCAAAGCATGAGGTCCTATTGGTAAAGGCAGAAGAGTGTTAGCGAAGTTGATGTACTAGTCTAGAGTGTGTCTAAGATGCATGCTACATGAGCTTTCAGGTTATGGACATGGTATTTATCATAGCAAAAGAGGGCATCACATTTTCTGGCCATTTTGGTTGCCTGCACAGCCTGATCATTGTGTTTGCCATCACAATACAAGGCATCACTTTCTGTAATAAATTTTTCATAGCTTAGGTGTTCCATTTTGAAAGACCTTATTCTCTTCTTTTTTTTTTCTTCTTTTTTACCCCACTGCTTTTCCTCAGAATAAACGGTGCCCGTGTTTATCTTTCTGCAGATGAGAATAAACGCCCTGTCATGCATCGATCACCTGTTAGAGAGTCTGGACAAGATGCTGATCCTTGATGACGTTCTGCCGTTTCTCACCGACATCACGTGCCAGGATCCCGACGTCGTTGTTGCTGTTGTCAGTGAGTGCATCAGTCTGCATGCAACTTCCATTGTACTTCCATGGTGCAAGTGCACCTGCACTTGTCTTCAGGCAATACTGACAGTACAATGAGATATCAGCACACATAATGTCCAGATATCATTTTTTTTAAAACAGGAAGGCTGTGCAGAACTGCCGCAAAACACTTGGATTGTGGTGGGTAGCATGACTTGCTATGAATAAACCAACCTGCACTCTGTGAAAATCAAATGTCACATGTCTGTGCAGGTATTTACAAACACATGCTGAGCGACAAACGGTTCGGCCTGACCCACAACCTGCTGGCAACGAAAGTGATGCCGTCCCTCATTCCGCACACTGTCAATCCAGGGCTCAATCTGGAACAGGTATTTGCACCATTCTGCTTTAATCCCTGGATCCACGCTCTTACATACACACAAGCACGTGCACATGCTCATTCACTCACCATGCTCTCACGCCATTCGTTCATTGTCATGGCAGCAACGCTATGGTAACCGTTGGCCACAACACGTGTGACTCAAGGCCGAGTTTGATGGTTTTCAGTTCAGTGCCCTGATGGAGGTTTTGCGTGACATGCTGGAGCAGGTGGACAAACAGCGGCGGAATAAGATGAAGCTGGAGACGGTCACCATTCCTGTACCTCACAGGTGAAGTAGAATTCAGCGTCTGTCGCTGTGCAAGAGAACAGTGGGCCTCACAGTCAAAATCTTTAGGAATTGGTCCAATGTGCAAAACAACAAAATGGCTGAATGAAAGTTTCTATGGGGAAGTGGTTCTCTGGGTTGAGGGCTTGACTCTGGGTCAGTAGGTCAAGCGTTTGAATAGCAACCTACACCCCCTAACCCCCCACCGACCCACCCCCCACCCCAATTTTTCCCTGTGCCCCCCATCTTCGAAATCACCCTCACAGTTGGTAGAAGACGTTAAACCTGAAAACGTCAAACCCTTGTGCTGTCTGTGTGACATCAATTTGAACGGGTGGTTTTACTGTTGTAGCTTCTGATTCAGAAACAAATAATAAATGTATGATTAATTTATATACTATCAGATGTACCTATGCATCTGATAATAATATGTTCCTTTTTCTTGTGATTGAGGAAGTTTATATACGGTCACTTTACTTGGGTAATGGAGATATCATTAAGACTTGTCTATGGATTCATTTTGTATTTCACAGAGGATCCATAAAAATGCAGCCAGGAGACGACGGCACTGACCCCATACTGTTGATTGACAGTCGGGCTCTGACCCAGAAGAGTAATAGACCTGGTTCGTACACATGTACGCATGAGCACTTTTCCTTTCCTTTGTAGTTCACTTCTTTAAATTCATCTCTAGCTCTGTTTCAGAAATGTACTTCCTGCAAAATTGTATCACAGTTTATCACTTTTGCCTGCTTACACTGAGATTTCTTTTTCTATATATTTCTGATTTTTGTTTGTAGATGGTAACAGGTAAAGAAACTCTTATCCACTCTGTTTTGTGATTTTCTTGCACTCAGTAGCATACTTACTCCATCTATTTACTCCATTCCTCACCTGCGCATGAAATATTAGAAATGTGTACACTACACAAATAGCTGTACCTGTGTACTGAGCTGTAACCTCACTGCCGTCAGGCATCCTTACTTTCTATGCAACATTTTCTTTTAACCAAAATTTGTTTATGATCATGTACCGTGTATTTCTTCTACGCTTGGTAGAAAATACTGGTCTTGAAATTTTTTTCATAGAGTCAGTGCATTATCTGCACTTTACACACTTTCATTTGTGAATCTTGTCTGTACCTCTGCACCAGGTGTCTGGAATGAATGCAAATCTTTGAATTGCTAGACAATGGCAGTTTTCACCTGCTGAGTTCTTCATTAGTTTACAGACACAACTTGAACATGTCCAGTGATGTTTTAAACTTTTAGTAATGTGTAGATGCTAAAAATTAAAAAAAAAGAAAAAAAAAAAGAAAGGTACCATATGAATAAGCATCTGTATGTTACTGACACTGTTAGAGAGTTGCTCATTAAAGTAGGCTGTGTTTGTGTGCGTCAAGAATGTTGTTATGTTTGTAACTAATGAATTCATTGTGTTACAGTGTAGGACTTTGTAAACTTTTATCGCCAAATTTGTCATCAGCATGAATTCTTTGACATAGAGTGTGCTAGACATTGCAGAGCCAAGAATGATTAACGTGAATGTTTTCACGTGGCAGCGCCTAGCACGCCCGAGCTGCAGCAGCGCCCCCGCGTGGCCAGCCCGAAAAACCAGCAAAAGAACCACAGCCTGCAGTGTTTGGGAATGAGCCTGGTTAGCAACTCATCGCCTTCCATTCTACCAGTATACACCTTTTTCTGTTCTGTTTTGTTTTGTTATGTTTAAGTTTGTATACTAGCTAGACTCAGACCTGACTGTAGAAAAGTATCCTTAATTTTAGTCAGACTTCTTAAATTCAGTAGTATGGTATTTGTTACAATGGGTAGTATTATTTGATTCCCCCTAGTTGTAGCTAATTGTGATTGATTTATCATAGAATACATGCTTAGTGGTTGTTGCTGTAATTTCGTTTGGTTGGAGTCCTACATTCATTGTCTCGCCCATACACTACCCAGGCTATAAAGGATAAGAACAGTTTCTGATACTTTGTTGTATCATCATGTGATTGAATGCTGATCCTGCATTTTGAAGACCGTAAGTGATTACATTAGTGAGAACTCTTGAACTTCTATGACCTGTTCCTCAGTGTTGTTTGCTTTCAATCCATCAGTCCCTCCCTGTCAGTTGTCTCCAATCCAATATAGACAATACATTTGATTGATTTTATTTATTGATTTGATTGATCGACTGTTCACTTGACTGACTGACTTACTGATTGACTCCATTTGGAAGTTAGCCTTACACTGCCAGGCTTTCATATCCGCGGGAACTATAATTACTCAGTAATAAGACAAATGTCCTGGTTGACCATAAAGGTATAGGACATATGTCCTAAATATTGTCCTCTGTGGCTTAGAAATAATAGGACATATGTCTGCTTCGGTAAGAAAGTAATCGGACATTTCGAAAATGACTAGGTCAATGACCGATTTCCGATGCTGATACAAAGACCTGCGCTGCCAGTGGCTGATGCCCATTAGCTGTTGAAACACAGAATGGTTTTAACAACACTTACACTGATGTTCACATGTTTCTTTCCTCCAAGGATGAGAAGAGCACGTTGGACAAACCTGTGGACGCACAGCGACGCCACTCGCTGGTCCCACCCTCCTCCGGTGGCACCCCCACCATCTCCATCACAAGCGAGGATGCCCACAGCCCTGACCGTTCGCGGCGTCCCTCCACACACAGCCTGGGACCGTTCAGCGTAAGTGGCTTTACTGAGTACTTCAGCCACCACCGCGGCAGCATCTGCGGCGGCGACCGCTCCCGCCGCCCCTCCACCCACAGTGTGGGCATACTGCCCATCTCCATGTTCGGCGAGGGTGGCGAGCGACCCCGGCGACCCAGCACTCATAGTCTGGGTGTCTTTCCCATTAGCTGTTTCGGGGACGAACGCGAGGGAGGGAAGGGTGACCGGCCCCGCCGCCTCAGCACTCATAGTCTTGGCCCACTGGTCGTCCCTGTGAGTTGTCTCTGTTTGTGTTACTACTGGCCTCCCTCTTCGCCTGACCTGCCCGCGTATTGTCAGTCCTTCGGTGTCTAACTCCACACGTGCTTTTAACCCTTGCCCGTTCAGCGTCTCCTAACCGTGGTCTTCGTCCTCGAGTCTCCCCCTTCCTATCCGCATATGGCTCCTGACTCTCGTCTTGGTCAACCCCCCTCCCCCCTCCCCCCACCCCATTCTCCACCCTTCTTTTGCTAATGTGTTGGATTCCCTGCCTAGAGACCAACTATAGTTCAGCTGTCTGGTGCCGTACTGTGAAAGATTGATGCTCAGCTCCAAGTCACATGAGCCCGAAACATGCATCCCGTCCTCCTGTCCATTTTCCCCATCAGTCGGGTCCTTGGTGGTGCGCATGTAGTACGTATGTCCCCCCCCCCCCCCCTTCCTCCCTCCGTGCTCAGCATCTCTCCTGAAAGCTTTTTGTATTATCTCAGTCATAACGTCAGCTGTCTCCTTTTCCCAGAAGAGCTTTCATCGTCTTCAGGTTCTCACCAGCCCTGTTTTCCCGCCAGCATCTACGTACTTCTGTGGCTTTTGGGGGATACAGCTTTGCACTGGTGCAGTTTCTGCATGGCAAGGAATGCGTTACGGATGAGGTTTTCATTTAACCTGCACCCATACACTCGAGAGAATGCTTTGAACATTTCCAGTACCTAGCATGTCAGCATGTTCATTCTTTTTCAAATAAAATCAGCACATGCAGTTCTTCAGTGGTACTCGATGATACAAGCACAGCACTATGTCTCTGCTTCTATCAGGTGGTAGTCAGATTGCTGAAATTTAGTTTTTGTGTCAGCAACACATTTTTCTAAACTTAGAATGTTGAAGGCTTACTTTAGCTGCTTTACATGCACAGCATGGCAATCGATGTTGCAAGCTGTGTTTTAGATCTGTTTGCCTTCTTTCTGTTTTTATACTCGGTAGTACTGTTAGTAGTACTTGCACCGACACTCCCACCAGTACTTAGAACAAAACTGAATCTGTATGGTTCAAGGCGTACCACGATTGCTGTTCTGCACACTTTACCAGTACACCCTTCAGAATGTCCCTCCCAACGGACGGGGTCTGTCTCTCCAAACGTTCTTATGCTTATTGCTGGGTTGGGATCAGACAGAGTCCCATGTATGGTTATGAGATTTTCCTCTCATTGTCCAACATACAGTCAGGTTCTTCTGTTGTGCATCTATTTCTTGTGAAAGTGATGACCGTAGTTCCAGTCCACGTTTTCATCATCTGTAGTGATAACATGAATCTCCACCATTAGCCCAGCGATCGTTGGTAGTGCCCCGTGACGCAGCCAGAGATGTGGTACGAGATCAGAGAGATGGTATTACTCTGCACTTGTGGCCAAAAGCAGATTACCTAAGCTGTAGCTTGACTATTTTGTAAGCGGAACGGTTGAAAAAATGGGTGCAGTATTTTAACAAACAGGGTGAGGGTTGGAAGGGCACTGGGTCTCTGTGGCATCCCGCTGCTAACGTATTTACAGGTGGGGGGAGATGTACCATTTATGATACATATACTAGTATTCAGGGCTTAAAATCTTCCACCTTTTGGCGGATTTCCACCTTTGGCTACAAATTTTCCTCCCCCAAGGAGTGTTTTCCCCCTCTGAAGCATCTAACATCATGCCAAAAATACACCAAATTGCACAGAGTTTAGTGTAATTCTAAAACTTTTCCTCGAAGAAAAAAGTGTTTCCTCCTCTGAAACACTTAAAATCATGTCAAAATGCACAAAATTTGCACAGAGTTCAGTCTGATTTTTAAAAACATTCTGGGGGAACATCGCCGGACAGCCCTAGCATAATGTGTCTGCTTTGCTGGCGTGCACTTCTGGGTTTGCCACTTAGTCACTAAATGCTACTCACTTTTCCTCCTTTTGGTCCATGGACCATTTTGAGCCCTGAGTATTTGCTCCAGTACAAAAAAAAAAAAAAAAAAAATGATACATGTACATGTAACCGTTAACCTTTGACATAAAATTTAAGACGTTAAAGATATAAGGAGTCTTGTTTTTTCCAAGCCCTCAACATATGCTTTTGGTTAGATTGTTTGGACTTGGCTGTTGGGCAGTTGTATGTACATGTATTCTGTGACGATATTGCCATGTACGCATTCAACCTCAACGTTGATGCTGTGTTCTTCCATTAGTTCAATGGAATGTTGGCGTCTCAAAGCAAAACCTGTCGACCGACTGGCGCATGCTTCAGGGCATGTGCATGTCTGTATATTGTGTTGTCAAACATCTTGACTCTTGTGGATATAACTTTTTAACGTTAACAACTATAGCTGTCCATTTATCTGCCGTAACACTACGACTATTTCTCTGTATTTCTGTTACTGTAGCATTTTTGTTTTCTGGTACATGTATGAGTGTCCAACCATCTTCGTGCCAGTTTTGTACATCTGCCTGTAAGTCTCTAGCCTTTGAGGCCACAATAAAAGTTTGTTTCAGGTTTGATTTGTATCTTGCTTTTCTTTTGGTATGTCTTTATTTAACCCTTTGTCTGTTGGTCATGACAAAAGTTGATCACTCCCTCCTTGTTATCCATTTGAGGTGAGAGGACACGGCAGGCAAAGGGTTAATTGATACAAAGAAAAACAAGAGAGACAGCTGAAAACCTGAAATGAGAGATTCTGGCCTTAAATATATAAAACTTCATACATGCACTTGCATTATGATGATTCACATATAGATTAGCATATTTATAATAAACATCTTCATGGTTAAATACAGAAAATAATTTCTTAGATTTGTTCAAACCTACAACTTTTACTTTGTTTATGTTTGAAAATCAGTTCTTCTCCAGTTTCTTATGCAGGTTTTCATACATTGCTGGATTCACAGCATGGCTTAATTAATTTCAACAGATTTGTTATCGGTATCAGTGCGCAGTTTGGTCTTGTTTGCTGATTACACTGGACTTGAAGAGTTTTACATAAATTCACTGCCCACATTTACCACAAATCAGTATATAAATTTACCAATATTCATTAAGTTAATGAAAGAAAACATTTCCTTGTCTGCACAGATATTTTATGATGGTGAGACATCCCAAAGGTGGTTTGTTTGTTACTGCTTTTTGTTTGATTGTGTGTCCGCCTCTTTTGGAAGAGGTGGGTGTGTCTGTGCATGTGCACAGTGTGTGTTCTTGTAAGGGTCGCTTGTTCTCAAGCCATCAGTGGCTAAACTGTTTTTCAGATCAATTTCCTGTTGGCTTACGAACTTCATTTACGAAAATCTTGCTGGAAGTCAGGTTCAACACCACAGTTATATTTGATGGAGCTTCGAGGTGTGAGAAAGTGGTGAATGACTTTACAAAAAGAGAAACAAAATTTTAAAAAGAATCTGGGATGATGTTTAAAAAAGGGGAAATTAATTATTACCTGTTTTGTGTTTAGAAACTACAGTGTTTTAGTTGTGGAGTGGGTTTTTTGTGGAAGTGACCTGTCAGTAATGAAAACCTTGCGCTGTGGCAGGACCTGGAGAGGAGGGGCAGCAAGGGAAGTATCCTGAGTTCTCTAGGTCTCGGTGACGGAGTACCCAGTGGACTGCAGCAACGCAGACCCAGCTTCCAGGCCCTGGGGGATACGGTGGTGCGTAATTTAATCTAGCTTGCTACTGCACCAGCTCTTCTCTTCTTAGTATTGTATAGGCGCTTTACCCAATTTCCTGAATCGGCTCAAAGCGCCGCGAACTAAACCCAACACGCACGCTCACGTGAATCACACGCATTCTCTCACACACTGGACATAAACACATTACAATCACGTGGTGCGAAGGGTCAGCTCAGCTATTTAAATTTCGGAATTTAAAATTGCATTTATTTTTTTCAAATTTGGTGGGCTGAACATTTCCAAAGCAGAGGGGGAGGAAGCCGGAGTACCCGGAGAGAACCCCCGACGATCGGCCCGAATGAACAGTGCCACATACGAGAAGGAAAAATTCTTTGCCCCGAGTGGGACTCGAACCCCCCACCTCTCGCATTGGTGACAAGTCTTAACCACTAGACCACCGACCGCCCCAGCTGATACTTGGACAGTCTTACAGTATCAACAATCTAAACATAAGTTGACAATAAGATTTTTGAACGTATGTAAACAATTGCCGTTCAACTTGACACTGAATAGGGACTTGCTCTAATGATGTGCTTTGAAATGAACTGTCTTGAAAAATTTGACGTCGAAGGCGATGCTTTACAGGTGGTGAAGACCATGAGGTAGACTTTGGCGTGAATTTTTGTTCAACCAGTCTTCAAGACAAAACAAACCATTTAGAATGTAACACACTTTTTATCTTTTTGGACCCTCCCACAAGAAAAAGTTATCTTTGCGATCTACGAATATAGCATACGAATGATTACTTTGAAAGTGAAATTGCAGTTGATCTTTTGTGTATCTCATAGATATACATGTATGTGCATTTTGTTTTTTGGCCATTTTTTTTAGATGCAAATTTAGAGGTTATTTGCTGACATTGGTGACTTTTTTTTTAACGTGTGCAGATGCAGTTGTTTGGCAGTAAATAGGACACCCAGAAGCTGTGATCCCAGACTTCCTCACAGCTTCAGTCAGAAGATGCACACAGCTAGGCTTTGCTTGATATGGTCTGCACTTCCCCTCCATTGCTAGTGACAGCAGCATTCCCGGTGTTGGCAGACCGGTGTACGGCAGTCAGCCTTCTGTGTTGTGCCCCTTCACGTTGATGTCAGTCCCGTCCAGAAAACACCGCCGCCTGTATAGTGACACATCCCACAGCCGTCAACCGGCTGATAAAAGACCCACGTCTGTCTCGTGCTGGTTGAGATGCAATCCGTCGCTGTCAGACTTGTGACACGTTCTACGGTCTTCATCACCGTGACACACTATTGCTCACAGCCCAGTGAAATGTGCATCAGAACATTTGAGTTTTGCCAAGAGATAGCCATTGTTGCCAAGAGATAGCCATTGTTGCCAAGAGATAGCCATTGTTGCTAGCTCAGTGTCAACCCCAAATCATGCTCTCTCACTCTTGAGTAGCATTGACATCCCAGCCAAGAAAGATGTGTGTCAGCTGTATGGACGGATTTCATGCCGTCAGACGCTAAACACAGTGCAAGATGTGCTTTCCTGGTGTCTTGTTCGATGGCAAACTCATAATTTCAGACGGCAGTCACAGTGTAGATGATGCTTGGGAAACTTCTTAGAGATCGATGGAACGCATATGGGCTTTACTGAGCTCATTGGTGTCATCTTCAAATGAAGTGATATAAACTCTCATAGATTTTTCTCATGGAAAAAGAAGTATCATGGTGGACATACTTCATTATAAAATGCAGGCTTGATGGCTTCTACAGGACGACTGGTCAAACTGTCAAGTTTGTGCATGTACATTCAGATAATGTCTGGTTATTTTTCATCAGAGCAGAGCTCAGATCTGGAGTATGCACTGCAACATGTATGTAATTTGGAACTTTTTCCTGTGTGCAACTAATATATCCTACTGATGTGTTGCTGCGTGTCGTCGGAGGAGGTGCTGGACACTTATGACAGTGATGCACTGCACTAAACATTTCACTGGCTGGTATGGGTTTCTCTGTTTCTGCTTGATGTGGAAGTGTGAGATTTGCAACATTTGTCAAGAGATACGTGTAGTCCTGATTTGTTCAGACACAAAGACGTCTGACGTGTTCTTGGATTCAGTTTAGCGTCTCCCCAAGTTCGTGCAGACTCGTGACAATGCCCTATTGACGTCGTCTTCACCGTAGGACAAGGACAGTACCCTGCCCAGTCAAAAGACCCCTGAATGGATAAACCACTCTAGCAGCATTCTTTATACAGATGTGATTCATATTGACTGGTTGAGCTTGCACAAAATTGGTCGGCAGAGCACACCGATTTAGCTCAACGGTTGCTTTCTGACACACCTGCCATTACCTGTTCATACAAAAGCCATGCAATGGCTGCCATGAAGAAGCAAAGTGAAGTCTCTATGAAGCTAGTTACGCTCAGCTGATATAGTTCGCCCACTAGGTGGTGGAAATATATCCCAGCTCTCCACTCGGTGGGGAGATTGTACTCCATCAGCTCTTGTGATATTTCCCCGCTAGTTTCATGGCAAGGCTCGTTTAAGTGAAACGGTTTCAAATTACAACAGATACTATGCACGTACATGTATCTTCACCATTTAACGGCTACATTCGTTTAGTGCTTTCGTTTAAGTTCATATATAAAACTGTAAAAAGTTGGCTGTCTCGTGACTTTGACTTGCAGAACCCAAATCCAGGATACATTTGCACCCCATCCCACACAGCTGGGGTACACTTGCTTCCCCTGCAAATTACTGGTATACCTTTGCACCCCCTCACAGGCGAACTATACCAACTGAGTGCTAGTTACACTCATATTACGACTGTTCCAGCACTGCTTATCTGTTTAACTCGTTCACCACCAACAATATTGAGTCAGGCCCTGGCAGCAAGCTGTTCCAGAAAACAGTAAGCAAACCTATAAGTCTTGTTGCTCATAGTTATAATCTAAGTTTCTGCAATCTGTCACTCAAGGTACTTGTATTTCTTTTAGGCTTAACCATGGTGAGTGCTGTTGGATCCATGAAAAGGCTGACAAACGTGATACCATAAATTTCACAAAATTGTGAAACTGGCGGAGAATGTGTTAATTTGATGGTGTGTGTGCACTGGAAATAGCAGACCATTTGTAAAGGGATGTGTGAATTTCCTATGTACTTCTTGTATCTGCTTGGCTTTGAGGTGAAATCAATATTTCATAATGGCAAAATTGCAACTTGTCCTGCCAAAAATAGACGCAAGGAAGGGTCAATGCATTAATTGTTTTCGTGTGATTTGTAGAACAGACTGCTTGTTTCTTTTCAACTTAGCAACACCAGTTTGTGAGCGGTAAGTGAAATTGCACAAATAATTATACACTCCAATTTTACATGTAATTTTATGTAGGAGAGCACTTTTTGTCGCTTTAAATCGTTCAGGGCGAGTTGAATTTACATTCCTGAAATTTACCAGTTACAGATTTGTCCCTTGTTTTTTAAGAACAGGCATTCCTGGAAACATTCAGAATGAACAATATCCTTTTTGGAAAACACTGTAATAGATTTATGCTGCATTTACTGTAAATCTTGTCTGAGTGGGATCTTGAGATTCTTTCACTTGTTATCACCACTGAAGCAGACATTCACAGAATTAGTTTCTATCTTTCGTTCATTGTGTGTGTGTGGGGGGGGGGGGGGGGGGGGGGGGGGGAACAAAACAACACCATAGAAATCATTATTTTTTTGTGAATCAGTATATCAAAGATATTTGTTTTGGATTCACATGGACAACAGTTACATTACAAAAGCAAAAAGACCCCAAAACAGCAGTCACAATTGTTTCAGACCTTTACAGACGTGGCAGATGTTGACATGGAACAACATTAGGTGACGGTCGACTGCCCTAAATCAAATGTCAGACTAGCTGTTTACCAAAATGTCGTGGTGTGATGATTGCAGCCACTACATTTTGACATTTTCTCACAAGCACAGACGCTGATAACTGCTGAAAGAGGGAAACATTGATGTTTGTTCACCACAGCTTTAGAATTAGTGCACGAAAACAACATACATGGCCACAGCTACAGTCCTCATTCCCGCCACCTACCCCACCCTCTCCCAACACACACACGCACGCATCCTTACACATTGATGCAAACTTGTTTTTTTCCTTTGTTGTTGTCATGTACAGTCCATGAACACAGAAACATGTTTTTCTATCTCCATCTTGTTTGTTTTGTTTTATTTGGGGGGGGGGGAGGGGTTAGTTTTTCATTGTTGTTTTGTTTTTTGTTGTTTTGTTTTGTTTTTTGTTTTTTTGTTTTGTTTTTTTGTTTGTGCTTTTTTCTTTTTTTTGGGGGGGGGGGGGGTTGTGGGGGTATGGAAGTTTGTTTTTCTGTAGAGGGATGGGGGTTAACGTTAAATTACTGACTAGCTGTTCCCCAGCCTGTCTAATGAAATGCTTTCCCTCTGCAGGCTGTGTACTATAGAGAGCATTGACGCCAGGTACCCGTAGTTCATAAGTCCTGTCAAACCTTTGATTTTAACCCATGTTCATGATGCCCCACATTGATGTGATTGAGAATTACTGGTGCCCATGCTTGTCAATTTTGCCTTCTGGAAGCACAGGCATTTATTTATTATCACTATTAAAGTAGAAAGTCACTCTCTGAAGTTGTTGGTTACCACCCTGTACCGCCTTCGCTGTTCCAGCTGAGGTAAACTAGGATGGCCGAGTTGATAAAGCATTTGACTTGAGTTCAAATCCTGGCACAGGAGCCGGCGCTGGGTATTTGACTCCCGTGTCTAACAAAGTGAGACTATATGTATAGTCAACCTCTATCGTGTGTCTGTCGGTCGTTTGTGCTGTGACAATTTGAACTTCAATGTTGGCAGGAACTGTTTACACCACAAGCACCAAACATGGCTTGATGATAGACAGTGATGATTAAGACCTTTCCAGACCCAGTCCCTTTTGACTGACCTTGACTGAAGGTCAAGTCCGTACTAGCAAAATTAAATTTTAAGACTACATTTATGCAGAATAAAGGGAGTCGACTGCGAGTTTATCAATTCATCTCAGTAGTTACTTCAACAACAAATTTCTTTGTGTTTGAAATTGAAATACGTGAGTCTCCCTTGCAGTTCTTTGTTACCCCCATCATACCGGTACGTAGTTTGTTTTTTAATTTAAAACAACATTGATCCTGTGTGGGGGGGGGGGGGGGGGGGGGGGTACATGGACTCGGAGGTAGCTGCTTATATGGCTGTAAGACTACCCAATACTCAAATGAATATTATTTGATTAAATAAAATAAAATAAAAATGGAAGGGCTGAGCTATTGAAATATCCTCAGGGGAAAAGGAAGAGAGGCCGGCCTTGCAACACCTGGAGGCGGGACACTGAGGCAGAGCTATGCAAGCAGGGGATCAAGTGGACTGGAGTGGCAAGAGTAGCCCAGAACAGTGCGATGGTGAAGGGTCGTCGATGGCCTATGCTCTACTTGGACCCATGGGCCTTAGTAGTAGTAGAACTATTGAAATAACAGTGGAGAAGGGACTGTGGGGCACAGTCATAGATTATTTCAGAGAGAGACTGTCTCGCTAAAATACTGATAATCAACAAATGCCTGTGCCTGGAGGTGTGCGTGTGCAAGATGTTGTCTGCTACAAGTCTAGTCCCACAATCTGAGCCATCCACCCAGATTAGTGCAATTATACATGTGTAAGATAATCAAATTACCCATTACGTCACAAATATTATACTGTGTATTTTTATGGTTGTGTCTTTGTACAGAGAAACCTGTAATATGTGATAAGAGCCTCCTCCAAATGCATCCTATTTTTTACCGCCAACATTTATATGTCTGGTTCCTTCGTACATGTACCAGGTATTTATGACCACCGCCACCATCCTGTAATGTCATCCTTAGGGAAAAAAAAAGTCAGTAAAATGTGTTTAAAAAAATTATGATCTTTGTGTTTTAACTGTTTCTGGGTGTTGTAGTGTGTGAGTGTTTGTTTATGTGTGCATTTGTTAGTTTTGTTTTTGCCTGGGTGGAGTAAAGACATCACTTGTGCCTTCGAACGTGGAAAAGGCGGCCCGTGATTAAATGTCAAGTTGTTTCCATTACTATGGAAACAACATAAAAACAGAAGCCTGGCAACTCTAAAGAAACGGTTGACCCTCTTCTTGGTTTCCGTCGAGGAAAAATCATGAACAATGCTAGTATGCACACTCAGTGAAACGAATCAGTTTCTAATTTGTCAGTCAGCCCGGCTCTGGGTTAAGTAGAGGCATTCACGTGCAGCCCGGTAAGTGGTTTGCGTACAACAAACGATAAAGACTGGGCTATTGTATGCAAATTGCGTATCAACGTTCGCGAAAACAGCCGGCTGTGCTTACTTACGGAATGCCAACAACTGGCAACACGATTAACGGCCGCAATTGGGAAGATGGCATTGTGGTTGCCTTTTCAGGCCGGGGTGTTTAAAGGCCGGCCCCGTTTCTACCATTTTTAGGCTCAAGCATCATTCTGAGCATCACACCACGAAGACACATACATGCACAGATCCGGCGACAGGCGGCTTGCGTTCAGCTGATTAAAGGCGGCAACTGAAAACAACAATCGACAAACACTGACGCCGGACGTCTTATGCGGACGGTCACGTTTTCCTCGTTTGCACGAACGGTCATCAAACGTCAGTGTGTTGCAATCAGAGCGGTTGTATTAATCTCCAACAGAGGCTCAGTGCTGATTTTGGGCGGACAGGCGCAGTCACTGACGAGCCGCGCAACTGTTCCACATCATCATTAGCGGCTTGCTTTACGTCCTATGGCTTTTAGCCCTTAAGGACAAGTTGTTCCTGGCATGTGTCTTTGGCGCTTGGCTGGGCGAGTGTCTTTGGGGTGGATGAGGGCTGTTTTGCTTTGCTTTGGGCAACGTCAGAGGATCTCTGCTTGGGTCTCAGGTGCCGTCTGGGTTGTTTTTTAGTGCCTCGGTCTGTTCTGTCATCGATCCGTGCTTTTGCCCGGCTTTGGATCATCACTGGGGTGTCCCGCTTTTGCTCTTTGGTATTAAAACCATTTTGTCAGATCTGATCTGACGATTGCGTCGGCTAGGATTCTCATTGGCCTATCGCCAAGGGCTTGGTGTGGCCTGACGGGAAGTTTGCGGTCTTCAGTGAGTGTCTGTCTCTCAGGTCCCAGACTGGCTGGAGGCTGACGGGCAAGCCTTCACAGCCGTTCACAATGTGACGGACGTCTGCCAGTGGGGGCTGCCCGCACCTGTTCCACTGACTAAGACAGAAGCCTTGTCGTGATAGCAATGGCTTCTTAGTAATTTTCACCCACGCATCAATGATGCGCGGGTCAGTCACGTCGTGAGTTCAAATCCCGGCTGGGGCTAAATATTTGCGTTGGCCTTTTTCTCGTTGCCCGTCTTTGATATCACTCATACATGGTGGAAAAAGACGTTAAAATCTCATACACCCACCCTTCACCCACACTGCCACGCCAACGCACGTTTGCCCCACCCCGTCCCGGCAATTTCAATGTCCCTTGTTTTGTTGTGTCTTCTTTTTTCTACATCTTTGTTTTGTTTTGTTTCAGCTGATTGAACTACATGTACTAGTCTTTCAGCGCTGAACAGTATCAGTTCGCTCGTCAGGTTACAGTATTGACACTGCCTGAAAACTAGAGGCCCAGCTGAGGTTATTCAGTGATAATTAATAATGTCCAAATTGCATGAAACCAGAGGCTACGCCGTGTAGAACCAGTCTCAGAAATAAGAACGAGCTACGGTTGACTGAGGCGGCAATATGTATTGAAGCCGGCGGCTCGGTCAACACACAGCTTGACAACAACAACTGACAACAACAATCTCTTACGGCCGGGCCGGCACACGCGCGCGCTCTCCATGCTGCCGGCTCTGCTTTAGAAATGTTCAGGCCACAAAATTTGAAAATAAATACAATTCTAAACTCCGAAACTTAACTTAATAGCTGAGCTGACGATTTGCTCCAAGTGATTGTAACGTGTTCATGTCCAGTGTGTGAGAGAATATTTTGCGTGATTCACGTGCAGTGATCCAGCGTTCGTCACAGTCACGGTCAGTGCATGGTTGGGTTCAGCTCGCGGCGCCGCTTCAAGTTGAGCCAGTTCAAGATTGTGAAATTGGGTAAAGCGCTCACACAATTCACAATTATTATTATTATGTTGCTGTGAACAATTCACACTTACGTCAGTAAATTACAAGGTTGTGTAGACTGACATTTATACCTCAGTCTTCTACAGATGCTGCCCCAAGCCGGACCGGCGGTCACGGTTAGAACTAGGTCGGGAAATCCCCCTCCCCTTTCACAGGTAGGCTACGCGCAAGTGTGTACAGAAAGGCTTTGAGGTACGTGTACGTGTGTAGCATGTCGCGCCCTTCACATTCCTTCTCAAAATAACCCTACCGCACAACACAGGGTATACTCCTATTACCAGAGAGGTGGCAGAGAGAGCGAGAGCACGCACAGGGTCTACTCGGCAAACTTCCAAAGCTAGTTCAGTGCTGTGGCGGCCTCTCGCGACAGCACGGCCGAGACTGAGCTTTGTTTATTGTTTGCATATGGTGTGCACGCTTTCTGTTGTTAGAGGGCCAGGAATCGCCATTGTTTTGTGTCAGCGGGCGTCTGTTTAGTGTCAGCGACGAAGTTTCCATTTTCCTTCGTTGGCAGTGTGAGGACTGAGCAGCAGGCAGGTGCTATTGAGGGTAAGGCGCTGTACGTTGTCAGTGTACCGTGACATAGTCAAGTAGTGGGCGTGGCCATGCGTGACGGTGTGGACTAAACTTCTCGGGGTCCATTTGTAAAATTGCCTCTAATTTCTTTGGTTTCGAGCGTTCGTGCTGTGTAAAATAGCCAGTCATGTACTGAGCTGTTCAAGTTGTCTGGGAAGCATCATAGTTACACCAGAAAAAAAGTTGCAACTTTAGCAGCTGGTCCGGCGCCCGTAAGCCACAGCCTTGTATGCTAAAATATGTTCTTTTCTCTTGTTCGGGGAGAGCAAGAAATGTACCGGTAGATAAATCGTAGGTTACATGCTGTTTTACTTCTGCTTGTCAGACTCGGTTCATTCCATCATAGTCGTCTGGCCAAACCGCACAGTTTTAACTGAAGTCAGTCCGCCTTTCCCGTTCTGAAGACATGGGTAGCCAGGCTGCCAAGGCGTTACTGAGGCGCACATATTTGAAACGCCAAGTGTGTAAGTGCATGTAGAATGTATTCATACTGGCCAGCATGCTTTCGGAACTGAGATGTGCAGGCAGAGCCTCGGGCAGGGGTCTAAGGCAAGGGTCGTTGTTCGTTAGTTTGTTTGTTTGTCTTTACATTAATCGGCCTTTCGATCAGTGATGCACCTAGAATTATTGACTGACCTGCGTTATGAGTTGAGATGTGCACGTAATTATAGCCTCAGGGTCTAAGTTTCTCTAAGCGGGCCGGCGTCGAGTTGGTTGTTTGTTGTTGTTTTCGTTCGTTTGTTTGGTTTTGTTCGTTTGGTTTTTGTTTTTTGGTCGGTTTTTTTTTGTTTGTTTTTGGTGGTTGTTGTTTTTGGTTGGTGTTTTTTCTTCTTTTCTTGTTTGTTCGTGTTTTTGTTTTTTGTTGTTGTTGTTGTTTTGTCTTTGGGTTTTGGTCCCCCCCCCCCCCGGGGGCTTTCAATGCGTGAAATGTACACGTATTATACTTTTACCTCAGGGTCTAAGCGGGCTTTGGCTGCCTTTCTTCTTCTTTTTCTTCTTCTTCAAGTTTCAGTTCGATCGACCTTTCAATACTTGCATCTAGAATGTATTTGCCTCCATGCAGCTGAATGTGAAATGTACACGTATAGCCTCAGGGTCTAAGCGGGCGCTCGTCAGTTGTTCTTTGTAGGTGTTTTTCGGGGAGGGGGGGGGGAGCTATTAATACGTGCACTGATCCAGAACTGACGTAGCATGCATGCAAAAGTAAGATGTACATAGCCTCAGGGTGTAGGGCTTCGTTTATTTATTTTTTTTTTTTTGTCATCATTTTCAAGTTTAATGGGCCTTTTAATGCCATTGTTTGTTCGACGCTCACGCACAGCATTTCTTCTGTTTCCAGTGTAGGTACGGCTGTGTTCTAGCCCGAATAGGGGAAGATTTATGAACTGATAGTGTTGCATCCGTGAAAGGGTATACCAGGAGACCGGCCGAAATCGCTTGGTGTTTCTGTGTACACAGCCACACAGAGAAAACTCGTACTGTATCGTAAATCGTCCTACGTTCACCGCCTTCTATTGTTGATTTGACACAGCCCGGAACTGGACTTACCTCGCCTCAGAGAGCACCCGAAGTGTTTTAATGCGTCTGTTCTTTGCTGACGTCTGAGCTAAACCAGTCGAGTCACTTCAGTCAGGACTTTAGGGAAAGCAAAAAGGCGACACATGTACGTAGCAGAGATATCGTGTAGTTGAGGATCGCAGAAGAGGCAGCAGAATTCACGTCGGCGTCACTGAACAACTTTGCGTGGGAGAGTAGAAGATGTCGTCGTGGTCGGAATACCTGAGTCGTCTGCTGCAGGCGACAGCTAAAGTGGAGAAAGCAGCAGTGTTCAACCTGCGGGGACAGCCACTGGCCACCTCGGATAACCTGCAGGTAAATTCTGTTTACACCACTGGCCAGTGCAAACTTTCAGTGAGTTAAGGCTATGAGTGCCAGGGGCGCCGGAAGATGTTGGGGGGAGGGGGGAAACGCCAGAGCCAGTGAAAGGAAGGACGTTGCCCGGAGAAAGTGAAAAGCGGGGGTGGGGGGGGGGGGAGGGGGAGGGGGGAGGGCGATCAGATGCTTCGCAGACAAAAACCTTTAAGAACCAGGGAGCCACTGAAAGGAAGGACGTTGCCCAAAGAAAGTGAAAAGCGGGGGGGGGGGGGGGGGGGGAATGATTACCAGACGACTTTCTGCCAAGTCGTTTTGATATTTCATGCAACGGCTAAACTGAGTTCTCTGTTGGGTGGGATGAGGGAGGGAGAGAGCAGAAAGAGGGGGGGGGGGGGTAGGGCAAGGGAGGAGGGGGGGGGGGCAAGACCATGGCTTTGCCCCCCCCCCTCTTGCCATAGTCACCTGATTTTCCAGGGGGGGGCAAAAAGATACTCTTGCCCCCCCTGCCCCCCCCCCCCGGTTCCGGCGCCCCTGAGTGCTTTACCGTCGTCCGAAAATAGTAGGCCTAATGAAACAGAGAGCGAAAGTGTGAGTTGTGACTTTCCATAACCCACTCAGTGGTTTACGAGTTCACAAAAACACACTCCAGTCACGTCATCAATCAGAAAGTGCGTCATTTCAAACATTTGGAACTCATACGTCACGGCCGGTGCACAGTTATTTTGCTCACTTTTGGGGTTGAAAAGTTATTTTCCTTGCATCACGTAAAAAATGATCGCACAGAAAATTCTCTGCGAAGTATTTGCGAGTGCATTTTTGAATGTCAGTACATGAGCACATGCTTTGAATGATATTCTTCGTAACATCAAGCAATTTCACCTGCCCTACTCATCATTTCCTCACAAGTCTGCGCAGAATTTTGAGGGGGTACAAAAGTCACTAGTCACCGTACCAGAAAAATAAAATGTCGCAGAAAATGTATGCGGCTAGAGCAGTGGAGGTAAGAGTCTGAATGCTCGTGGTATAAACAGCTTACATGATTAGTTCTCGTGGTTTACGGCGAAAGACTAACCCCGAGATGGTTCGATTGTTTGCGTAGCCGGCTACCGAGCCTCCGGCGAGGTAGCTACACTGACAAACAATCCAACCATCTCGGGGTTAGTCTTGTGCCGTAAACCCTTGAACTAACCATGTAAGCTCTATTTATGTAACTCGTTCACACTGGTCATGTTTTCGGTCCTGAGAGACATTGTTGAGGTGAGTCCGCCGCTTCTCAAATTTATTCAATTCAGACTGACAGCCGGGACACTGACTCGGCCAGTGATAGTCTACGACTTTCCGTCAGTTCGCTGAAAAAAAGGTTATCAGTGGTGGACAACTCTCTCTCTCTCTCTCTCTCTCTCTCACACACACACACACACACACACGACACACACACACACACACACACACACACACACACACACACACACACACACACACACACACACACACACACATTTTGACAAGGAGAGACTGAGGGGCCCAGCTTTTACATTACTGCAATGCGATACGTGGCGATTCTCGCAGACATGCTGTAGTGTCCTTACCGACAGGTAATGCAAGTCGACTGATATAGAGACTCCTGTATGTTATCGTGCTCTTGGTAGTCCGTGTCAGTTCGTTCCTGTGGTCCTGGTTGCAGGTGAGTGACGCCGACGGTCGAGCGTTGCTGCAGTGTCTGAAGGATCCCGCTGGCTCCCTCACCCGCATCACCATCGGCGAGGCTGACTATAGATGTTTCCAAGGCAACGACAACTCCCTTGTGGGCAAGGCCGTGAACAATAAAGACCGCGTGCTAGTGGCGAGACTTACCGACGAGGTGCTGGTGCTGGTGCTGGGCAGTTCCAAGGGACACGGCTCCTTCCTATTTGAGGTGAAGCGAAGTCTGCTGGAGCGCCAGCAGCGACTCTTGTCGCCTCAGCAACCAGTAAATGGTGCTGGTGGTGGTGCAGGGGCAACCAGTCAGCTACAAGTTCAGCAAGGTCAAGGTCAGCAGAAGCTCGTGCTGCCCCCTGGGGCCGGACCCGTCGGTCAGGAGCAGGTGCTTGTGCAGCTTCATGACTGAAAGGCCATTGAATCAAATGCCGCAATACAGCATGGACCCAGGGGTTATCGTTTTGTCAGCCCGGGTTACCATGGAACGGAAGACACCACTGGCAGCTGAGCCGCGTCGGTCGGACTGACTCAGTGAGACCACTGAACGATATGAGCGGTTGGAAACAGTATACTGTCTTTGGTGAGACTGCCATACTCACTTTGTCTCCCGGTCAAATGACAGCTATGATGTGCTTGTGAACACGCACCAACACCACGCATTTCAGTGCCTTTCCTTCTTTCTGGTCCATTAAATTGTATTTATAGACACTGGCTTAGAATTGCCCGACGCAGGTATTAGGGCTTTGCTGTAGACCTCCCTCTCAGTAAAGGCTTGACGATGTCAGTCTGTCAGGAAATCTTTGGTACTGTCACGCATAAGCGCAGTCACCTAATGATGCCAGTGCTGATACAATGCTCTAATTTATACTAGTACGGCAAATGAAAAAAAAAATCACTGACTGGAGACTCGATGAGCTCTATCTTCTGCGATGCAAACCCGGCCGACCTCTTGTAGCCAGAGATTTACAAAGTCAAGTTGTGCCTCTGGTGGAAGACGTGCGAAGTTATGTCTGTGGTGGAAGAATTTTATTTTTCAAGAGGATAATCATAACTGAAGACTGCCATCCACTGGCTTGGTGATCAGTACGTTTGACATTCTGATATCGGTGACTTCTGTTAAACTAGGCACAGTTACTGCTAAAGCTGAAAATGTAATACGGCACTGTTGACTGGCTGCAGTACGGCACTCAGTGTTGATTGGGCGAAGGAAAGTCTTTCCAGCTCTACTCTTCATACGTCTTCTAACAATTGACGTCTGTGGACAATGTCAAGTTTCCCACCAGTCCGAGTTAGCCGAGGGCACCTCCATTTTGGTTGACCTGCGGTCTCGTATTCAAGTACAGCTGTAAGATGTAATTTTGTGCCGTACTTCACGACGATAATTTTTATCACACACTTTCACTGGCTGAAAATCACAGATGAGCAGACAGTTTGTGAGCGAAAAGTGAAAAAAAAAATGACACCATCACCGGGCTTGTGTTTCAAGCGGAAATATGTGCAAAGACAATCCAGAAGTGTCGCCATGCCCCCAATTTACCCCCATCCGCAATCCCTTAAATACACACACACACACACACACACACACACGCCACTGAAATTGCGAATGCGTTTCGGCGAGCTTCCCGGGCCGCCGGCAAACTCTGCTAATGCACCCTTCGTCTGACTGAATACTGGGCAGGTTTCACGTGTTCTTTCAATAAAACCTATGACGAAACTAAAACGTCTGCCCCTCCCCCCCCCCAAAAAAAAAAAAGTGCAGTGAAAAGTGAAAGTTGCATTTACATTAATTTTACAATTTACGATCGACGATACCGGACAGTGGTAACTTTCGAGAAACAGTCCGAGTCTGCTTGCGTCGGCGGCACTGATTTCGACAGGCAGGCGAGCATGCGCAGAAACTGGTGTGGCCGTTTCACTGAGTATAAGAAAAGTTATGTAATATTGCGCAGCCGTAAACTGGATGCCGTTTTGCTGCAGCGTCGGCATTTACAATATGGGCGTGGGCATGACCCGCTGTCGGAACGCGTATTGAGAAACAATGTTGATTTATTGTGTATAATGCCTTTTTTACCGGCCGACCGTGCATTTCTTCCGCGCCCAAATCCTTTCTAGGGTAACGAACTCCGAGCTCTATGGACCTTTTTTTTAAAAAAAGTGTCTGTTATTTTAATTCCATTGTATGTACATGTATTGTTGTTTTTGGAGCGCCGGGAGGGGGGGGGGGGCAGGGACGGTCAGGCCACACGGTCATCTTTTAGGCCCGACCAGACACTAACCAAGTACCCGCATGTGTTCTCTCTCCAGTCAGCATTGAGGAACCGACTTAGTACCCTGTGTATACATGCATCACGTTTCTTTTCTTTGTTTAATTACTGTTTACAGAAATTAAAACCAATGCAGTAAGACCGCGGTGTATACCTAAGTGGATGACAGCGAACACTAACGCAGACTGGAGCTGCGAGCGAGTGTGAGTGTTTCAGGGGCAAGGCTAGGTTTCTTCCGTTGTTGACTTGGCATGCGAAAAACAAAGCATCTGCGTGAAACTCTAGTGACAGTAATTTGTAGTGTGTCTGTGTCATAAAGGGATGAAGCACCTGACAGAGAATGATACCGGCACCGTGCACAAAGATCGTGGAAAATCTTTGCAATGTTCTCTCGTCAGTTTTGGTAGTTCATATTTGTTGTTTTTTTGGTGTTGTTGTTTTTTTTTTTTTGGGGGGGGGGGGGGCTGTTTCTATTGTTAGTTGGTCAAGTCCAGTTTTGATTACAACGCTGAACTAACAGCTAGGAAGTCCTCTTGACAGATGCAGATGACTTATTCAGGGCATTAGACGGTCGGTCTATGCAACAGCTGTGTATATTTATACCAGTAGATGGTAAAATACTCCTGCTCGCTTTGTTTCCCCGTACAATCATTTTCATGTACAATTGTCATGCTTATTTTCGTGTGACCTTTTCATGCGATCTGATTGTTCTGTGGTGAATCTTTCCACTTTTTCATAGATCAAATATTTACTGTATATGTACATCTACGTAAACTTCAAGAGTAAAAGCAAAGTGTTGATACCTTGTGCATACATGTACATTCTGCTGACGCACTCACACACGAGAGAGAGAGACGCACACGCACACACACACACACACACACAGAGAACTAAAAAGAAACATTCCACCACTATTGAAGAAAATAGAAAAAAACAAAACAAAACAAAAAACCCAATGCTTGCAATGGTTCAACGAATAAACGATTTAATTAATCAATCACTGATGTGAAGTTGTGAACTTCAAACTTCCACGTGCACAGAAACTGTTCTGAAGTGTACATACATGTATTATCAGTCAGCAAAGCAAAACATTTCATTGATGAACACCCACTCATAGGGACTAGTATAGACTCTTGATTCGTTGGTCTACGAGTTAACTAAAAGTTCACATCAGTCAAATTTGAAATAGCAAAAAAAACAAAAAACAAAAACAAAAAAAAACAAACAACAAAAACCAAAACACACCACCACAACAACTGATTCCTCTTTTGTCGATGTTCACAAAGCAACAATTTCTAATTTGTGTAAGTTAATCTGGAGAACTGAATACTGTACCTCGGCGGAAAGTGTGAATGCCTCACTCAGACAACTACAGACAGTGACTATTTTTAGGGCAGTGGACACAAACAAAACCAATTCATCACACAGTCCTTTCATCTGGGCTGCAAAAGCACATGCACAGTCTCATCATGTGATTCATAGTACTGTATCCAAACAATATTTGCGCAAAACCATCCCGCAAATGAAAGCACAGAAGGAATGTAGCCAATCGAATTGAATAAAGGGACAAAAGTACACGCTGTATGATATATATAGCAAGGTGTTCTTTCCCTGTTTCAGCTATACTAGAAGATCATATAGATCTGCACACACACACATACACACACACACACACACACACAGGGAGGAACATGCATCCTCTGAAAATACTGGCAGCACCATAAATGTTTTCAGTCCAGATGTTCCATAAAAAAGCCACATGTTGACTATCCCTGAATCTACAGCGAGCACAACACATTTAACAACCCCCATCCTGACACACGATTACAATACTGAGACAGTCAAGGTACAAAATTCCTTGCAGAATGTTGTTTCAGTATCAGTACACAGCAAATGCTTTCAATAAGGTTTTCAACACGTATTAACTGAACGATCAATTGCTCCCCACTGATCTTGATTTGTTACTGTGCTGACAAATATTGCACTTTAACACAAGCATTCTGTTCATGGATAGTTTATGTTTAAAGTCATGCGTGAAAGACCCTACACCACAAATATTCTTCCTTACCTTTTTCCAGTTTCAGCAAAACACATGTAGACATGTTCTGCATACATACCCAAAAGAAATAGTGAGAACATTTGACAACAAACAAGTAAGTCTGACAGTGATTGATGTTATTTTGGGGGTGGGGTGGTTCAGGATGTCGCCTTACAATCAACTGTAAAGAAAAACAGATTGTACCCCCCCCCCCCACCCCCATCTAGCCAAAAAAGAAAAAAAGGAGAAGAAAAAAATTTCCTTTTCCTGAAATGTAGCCCTAATCCGTGAAACTCGAGATGCTGTGGATGCTGTAAAAGTGGATGCTGTTATCTGTTGAACATGATGGATATGATAAAACATGAACAGTACAGAAAATACGTTTGACTAGCCCTGCACCAAGCCCTGGCAACGCAAGTCCTCCAAACTTTTTCTCTTGGGCAGTAGTACAATACTTCAAAGACAAGCACACTGTACATGAACTTGTATTTTGTCAAACACATGAGTACCATGGCAATAAGATACACTGTAATACGAGCAGTTCTCCATACACACAGAGGCCAAGAACTTGCACTACAAGGCCCTGATGGCTGAAGTCGATGGGGTCTGGTTCAAGCCGTACTATACTTAGCCGTAGTCTGGTCTACTCCCATCTGATGTTCTAACATGGTTCAAGCGGTAGCCAGACTCAAGCTGTTCATCGGTTCAGCTTGCACTGCAGTGGCCATTCTGCTTGTTTCAACCTGCTTTATACAAAACTCTGCACTACTAGATTGAAGGACCAGATGTAATGTGAATACCTGTATCTGCACCCATACATGACTCAAACTCAGGCCCGGATACAGGGGCAGGAAGTTCAACAATGGCCGAACACCCAGACAAACATGAATTGCAGCAAGTTCAAAAGCATTTGTTGGCCATTCCTAGCACCCTAACAGTAAACTATGAATGTGACACTTATACCTGGGTTGCTTATACGTGTAATTGTTTTGTCCATAATTTGCTCAACAAACGGAAATTCAGTCAGGGAAGGTTTCCCAAAAAACGGATTTCAGTCACCCAGACTGAAGAGGGTCACCCATGCCCATACGTTTTAATGTACAAAGGACTTTCCTCTCCGGCATACAAACATGTACATCATCACTCTCCGCATCCATGAACCTGTATGTCATGGGCGCCAATAATTAGTCAGGACGGATGATTTTAGTGTACATGTTTATTTACTTCTCCCAAAATAAAACAATTTCCGCATCATTGGGTGCTGTTATCTCTCAGTACAAGTCCTCCACTTTCAACAAAATATTTGGTAACTGGAAGAATTTGGTTAGATATGACTGAGCACATGAGTTTGAGTACAAGTCAAGCAGCATTTGCACAAGTGTACGAAGTACATCACTACATGCACACTGGAGCCTGAGATAAAACTAAACTTCCTCTCATAAAACAAAACGTCACAGAGAAAATTTTTGTATCCAAATTTGTCTTTGTAAGTTTTAACACAGTTTCCCACCGAAAGAGAGAGATATCAATTCAGAAGTAAAAGACTCATGGGAATGAATTACCCTGCAGTATAAGTATATGAAGTATATGTTGCACCCATACTAACATAAAAAAAAAATCAAACCTTTTTTATATTTCTTTTTTAACACCACAGCAAAAATAAAACATATCAATAATATACAATTCAAGCATCTTTGTGTCTGACACAGTTCACCAACTTCCACCATGTGTGCTGTGAAGTAAACTGAGTGGTTCATGTTAATGACAGCATGTGGAATGTTATAAAACAGATGAAGCAAAATTGAACAACTCACACTTATAGCATCACAAATTATTTCAATAAGGTATACGAAAAGAACATATCATTGATCACACATTACTGCTGTAGGAGAGATAAGACAACAAAGCCAAAAGGAGTTTGTGAAGTTCACTTGTAAGTTGTGGTTTAATTACAGAGTGTGCAAGATTTTTGTTAACACACCGACTTTTTAAAAACATTTTCAAGCAGATCATACAAATTATAATGATAAATTAAAATCAGGCAAATGATTTCTCAGCGTCCTGAGAGAGGAGAAAAGATGATGTCCTTGCCTGTTCCGTCTACTAACAGCACTACTGTACTAACACAGACTGACAGACAAAACCATGTTGTTAGTGTAACGCTGTAAATCTACCTCTAATCATGTACGCATGTACTTTTCAAGGTGGGAGTGCAGGGTAGGATTGTGACTAGACCTTTTTCTATCGTCTATTTAAAAAAAAAAAATCAAGGCAGATATAACCTGCTCATTCCCTTAACATACATGTATCTGTGCAAGTTTCGCATTTGAGGTACGTTTGCAAGGATGCCAAACCTGCGAGTGACCAACACCATTTTGATAGGCTATATATTAAAATACATGTATGTATAACATAAAACTTGTTAGGGCTAAAAATGAACCACGTTCCCAAAGGAGGAAAAGTGTGTAGCATTTAGTGACGAAGTTGCGAGCATGCATAGATCTATCTGCAAAGCAGACGCACTACTCTAAGGATGTCTGGGAGCATGTTCCCCCAGGAAAAAAAAAAAAAAAAAAAAATTGTGCAGAAACTTTTTCTGGAGAAAAAGTTTTGGAATTAGACATTAGTCTAAAACCTGTGCCGTCTGGTGTGTTTTTGCATGAATCTAACTTACATGCCTCAGAGGAGGAAACACAGTTTTGATGGGGTGGATAATTTATAGTCTAAGGTGGAAGATTTTAAACCCTGCTTGTTTGATTTGACCAACAAAACCTGGTTCTTTATTATGTTTAGTTTGAGAATAAGTACAGAACTAAAGATAGTTCTACTGCTGGCAAGCTTTCTTTAATTTCATTTTGTTTTCTTGTTTACAAACTCAGGAGGTACAGCAATCACCTACCATACAGCAGTGGAAATCTGAGTGCAATATATATAATATATACTTGTGCATGAATTTATTTTAAAAAATACGATCAAGTTCTTCACACACACAGGCATCATTCACAGACTTCAGCATGGGTGAGTCCTACATGAACATGGCACATCCACTTGGTTGTCTTAGTGGTTACACTTACTATAGTTTAAGCTTAGTAATATTTCAACTCATTTTATCAGTATCAGTGATGAGACAATTTGCAACAGAGAAAGGCTACTGAATTTATAATCTTATTATATATAATGTTAGTTAAGAGCTGCTTTGCAGAATGTTGCAGTACCATGAGCTGGACATATCTGACAGACATCTGATTTGTAGATACACAAAAAAAATATCACAAAATGCTTCATAATACAACACTGAAAGAGATGTCCAGGAATCCACTCTTCAACTCGTGCACTTCGTCCAAAATGTCATCAGCCTCTCCCCTGTCACACGACCAAACGCTCCTACAGCCATCCTGGCACATCTCAGGACTTCAGTCAGCAACTGTCAAACGTGGAAATGGAAACTGGGTTAACGTGCAAGGCACAGTCTTCTCGTGATGTGTAAATTTGATGGATGATCTTGTTGAAGAATGAGAAAACTGATCAAGACAACCAAAATGTCACGTTTTGTTCTGCAACGCGTCGGTTAGTCTATCCAATGTCACAATCAGCTCCACTGCACTCCTCTTCTGAACAGTGCCATAAAATGCAGTTTCCGACACAGTTGTAGCAAATAAGAAACACAGCGGCAAGAAAAACCAGACTGCAAATGGTGCATGGTTTACGCACGAGAAAGAAGCCCGTCAGGTACAGAATGATGAACATCGCATGATTGTAAATGAAAGCCGGATTCAACGGCTTTGGCATAAGCAAAACTGGTATCAGCCACTGAAGACAATACATTTTCCTTTCCGGAGTCTGTGGTTCTGTATTAGAAAGTTACTTTTGCGAACACATGCATTTTTTGGTCAGCTGCGGTCGTCAGACCGGAAGTGCGACTGTAACTGTGCCGTGTGAAAAAAGTTTCTCATGAAATATTGTCGGTTGTAAATTTTATTGATTAATACAGTGAGGAGAAGATTTCCGCGACCAGTTTCACTTCTTCTTCAATATCTACAAAAGACATATAAGACGGTCGTATTTAGTTCAGACCTCACAATTTAATTATTGTTCTTTGCGCTCCTCTGAGTTGATCACGGCACCCGGCCAGGCTGAGCTGATCCTGCACTGACCACTGAGGTAATGAGGAGAGATACACAATCTAATCTTTTGGTCTATCATGCCATTTCCTTGTACTTTTAAATAAAAATTTCAATGAGATTCCAATATGATGCGGTTTTAAAAAAAAAAAATCGGATTTGACGAGTTTATCGGTTCCACATCTTCACGAGAAACAACATGTATGTGTGGGCTAGTTTTGTTTCAAGTCTAGAAGTTTCGGAGAAGGCCTGCCGTCCTGAAGGGAAAAAAATCAAGAAACAAACGCTGAAAGTATAATTTTCCCTTGTCAACCAAAGGGATCTTAAAAGGCCTCTGTATTATTGATCTAGGTGAACGATCTGGCTTGAGGACACAGATACCCAATAAAATTGCGCAAAAAGTGGGTTGTAGGAACCTGTTTTGCATAAAGTATTGAAATTTCACTTTTGAAATTTTTTTGGGAGAGTGGAATTGAGTGAATGGTTTTTCATTGTTGTGGGTGGAAAGGTGCATGTTTGGTGTATTTTTATGCGAGAGAATGAGAATGGTGGCAGCCTCGTTGTCGGCTTGTTGACATGTAAACAACATGTGCAGTTGTGTCCCTTGGACTGCTGTCTGCTATGAGGTGTGAGGGGGGTGGCAGTGGAGAGTGATGCTATCTTGGAAATGAATTGGAAAAGGTGCCGTTTTTTTTGCTTTTTTGTGTTCATCTGGTGTCAGTGTAAGGGCTGAGGGTGGAATTTGGCCTGTCTTTTGTGAAATCTGTGATGCAGACCGCTACGTGTTTGTAGATCAAACAGTGCGTAAATCAATAGGCGTCTGTGTCCTGATCACCATGACCACAGTCTACATGTATTTTCTGTTATAAAAAGCTACCGAAATGGTAAGTGTGTAATTTCTTTCACCATCAGACCTTCATTATTTGCAGAGCATATTGGCGTGGAATTGGCTTGGTTTGGGGGTGTTCGGGTCATTTGTTTGACGAAAATGCTGGAAATTGCCCTTTTTTAGATCTGAAATTTTGCTGGTGTTTTTTTCCAAGCTGTCTTTTGGGCAGACAATCAAAATGGTAGGTCAGACAGTAGAGCAGTACTTGTGGCAAAAGATAAACCAGAATCCAGGCGCTGTACTAGCTGCGAACGGGCAGTGTTTTTTTGTTTGGTGGGCCACCCGACCTTCATGGATACAGCAGAATCGGTTACAGAGATCCCTCAAGTGGCCAGGTGAAAACGGTGACAGCCCACAGGGCTTCTTGGATCACTCATTTTGGCCTGAACAGCGTTGGTCCCCAGTTAGAAGTGAGCCATAGGTGCCACAATAAAACATGTGTAAGAATTGATCACCTGAGCCTTGAGCCGGCCAAGCCAAGTCAATCACGACAGGAGGCATTGTGTGGAGTGTCAAGTTTGTTTTGGACATGGGCACTACCCACAATGTCTCCTGGACCTCAGATTTTAAACAGGTGAGTAAGTACTAGTCTCTCCTCCAACCCCCCCCCCCTCCCCTACACCCCCCCCCCACACACACACCTTTTTTGTTTCTTTTTTTTTCACACTAGCCCTAATCCTAGCCCTAACCCTAGCCTTAGCCCTAACCCTTAGCCCTAGCCTTAGCCCTAACCCTTAGCCCTAGCCCTAACCTGCACGTGCTAACCCTAACCTGCAAACGCTAACCCTAACCTTAACTTGCATG
>JACVVK020000442.1:0-47500 GCA_018292915.2 Batillaria attramentaria
TGGCTTGTGTAAAGGAAATGTGCTTCGAGTACAAATTTTCGAGTCAACTGACGACAACGGCTGCAGTGAATTTTTCTATTTTTTTTGTATATTTTTTATGGCACCCCAGGCTCATTATCTATGTATAGTAGGAGCGATTTTGAGATCTAAAGTGTGTTCACCAGCACTTTCATCAGGTACGGTTTACGCCAAAAGTATAAAAGCGACAACCTCCAAAATTCACTCAGTTGAGAGTCCGTATTCATGCTATCTATGTCCCAAAAATGGAGTGGTTTAGGTAAATATTACGCCTTTAAACGCCAGAAAGCCACTTTTTTTGAAAAGGGCGATAACTCGCAAATCATGTGTGCAATCGTACCTGAATCGGGCCTTCTATTCAACAATCTTGATTCATTTAGAAACCCCAAATTTGAAATCGATCGGTTCAGTATTTTCGGAGAAATAGGCATCTGAACTGGGTTCACATGCAATGTCAACTCAGGCTCGGTTTACATGAAAACTATAAGAGCGACCATTTTCTAGTAGTGAATCAATTCAGAGTCCGTATTCAAGCTATCTACTGCCAAAAAATTGAATGATTTAAATAAATATTACGCCTGTACACGAAAGACAACCAACTTGTCTCAAAAGGGCGATAACTCCCAAATCACTTAAGCAATCATCACACGCTTGAATCGTCTAATGTAACATTTTGATAAATTTGGATACCCCAAATTTGAAGCCATTCGGTTGAGTATTTTCGAAGAAACGGGCCCGGACACAATTCACACACACACACACACACACACACACACACACACGCACATCCACACAGACGGCACTCAGTGAGGAGGAGAAGCGCGTTCGGAACAGCATACATGCCAGCATCGATGACGCAGGTTTTCTTACGTCATTGTCAGAGTTACACTTGCATAATCGTCTCTGCGGGAGATCGGCAGTGACGTGCGTTTGTACCACAGATGCTTGCCTATGAACGTGGAAATTTTAGCCCGTCCTATTATGTTGTTTCCATTACTATGGAAACAACATAAAAAAAGGAGGTTATACCTTTACTGCTGGCTTGAAAATTTCTCTTGGAGGTGGAAACCAAAGACTGCCTTTCTTTTCTCTCTTCTTCACACCCATCTGCATCTCCGCGTTCTCCCCTGACTGTTCTTTTTGTTTTGGCATTTTCGTCGTTTTCTTTTTCTTGACTGTCTTAGCAGCGGAATCAGCACTCTCTGGCACAATCAAGGGACCCTCTTGCCCGGATGAAGATGCTGTTGATGGATGAGTAGACTCATCAGAAGTGCCGTTTTCCATGGAAGAAGTCTGCACCTGTGTGCTTTCACCTGGGACCTGTGTCAGTTGTGACAGGTCTTTGCCAATGCTCAATGATTCTGCTGCATGTTGTGCTTCTGAGGAGCCAGCAGCAGCAGATAGTGTGTGTGACACTGTGACAAGTTCGTCACTTCCAACTCCTCCTTTGCTGGTATGAGTTTTCACTGGAGTCTCTGTGTGAGAACAAGGTGGGGTTCCACTCTCATAGCCTCTCTCCATGAAGTACTGAACAACTTGGGGAAAGTCTTCTAATTCAGGACACACAGTGTCTTTATTTGATTCTTCTGAGGATGGAGTGGCATCCACATGATGTTCGGTGCAACAACTCTCCACAGCTGCACATCCACGATCTGTGTGTGGCTTAGCATCTGTCACACAGTCTACTGCACTCTGCCCCGCATGTGTTTTTTCACCACCACCGTGACTACTTCCTGCATGATCAGTACTGCAGTTTGTATGTACTGCTGAACAGATGGTTTTCATACAGTGAGCGGATCTTCCTCCCTCCACATCTCCCCTGACACACACAGTTCTAGAGTCTTCAGACACATGACTGCTATTTGTTTGATCCTTGACTTCAGACTCTTCAGTCTGTCCTCCACACCTGTCTGGGCCAGTACATTCACGGACATTTTCCTCCACACAACCATTACACCTAACGTGAGGTGCATCACCAGCTCCGACTCTCTCTGTTTGTGCTGTGTTCTTTTCTGGAACACGCTTAGGTACACCCACTGATAAGTTCAAATGCTGATCACCTGCATCGTGCTTTCTGCTACATCCAGAGCAGCTCTCAGCTGCCACTGTACCTGACACGTTTTTGCTGGCGCTGTTTATACCAACTGGAGGTGAAATGTCCAAAGATGTATCCTTGCCGACCAGTCTCTCTCTAAAGTCAGGAGGACAGAATGGCAGATCACATGGAGGGCGAGGAGAACCCGGCAAGTTTCCGCCCAGTATTTCACCTGCCTCGCTTGGCAGCAGGAACCACCGATAACGACGGGCCTCTTCATCAAACATCTGAGAGTGGTCTGGCAGCTTCATTCGGGACTGAAAATGAAATTAGCCGTGTTTCTCAGGGAAAACAGTAAACAATACACAAACAGTTATAATGTTATGGCAAACCTGTACTGGTAGATGCGCAGATCTAGTGTTTTTGGTAGGTCAACAGACTTGAAGAGAGAAAGCAAAAGAAACACAAGCAACAACGACAACAGCCAAACAGACAAAATACCAGAAATTTGAAGAAACAACTTTATAGGATGGGTCCACTCCTCCTTGTTATTTACACTTGTGAACCCCTAAAAACCTTTGGAGCTCTGCACATGATAACACAGTATTCCTAGAGATCTCCACTGCAGACATAACAAAACTGCATAACAACAATTCTGGAAGACATTATCACAGATTGTGTGAACTGTGTGTGTGGCTAGCAAGAAGTAAATACCGTACCTTCCCAGCTTTGGCAAACACCTGACGGGCTTTCTCCAGACAACTCTGTACAGAAAAAGCAAAGCAAGACTGATCCTATGTAACTGAACCTTGGTGGCTTTGCAGCTTGCTTGCAAGACTTATGTTCAAAGCAAAGCACACACACACTGAAATGACATCAGGGCAACAAATTACAATTACTCCATTCATGTTCCTAGGCCAGCCTGCATGACTAGCCCCCTACGTGAAATCCATTTGTAAGCATCTCCAAGCTTCCAAGAAATGGATATTCTACTGGTCACTCACACAGGTCTATCTTCGCTTTCCCTATCCATCATCTTTCTGTTGTCTTGTAACATATTTTCCATGTGTTCCCTGCTGTGCCGTGAATTACATGTGATGCAGATAGCCAATCAACATCAGTACTCAAACTGTCAAATGGAGAGACTGACACAGAAAATAACTGACTGATTGGCTGACTGAATCAGTAACTGACTGACCTGAAAGGATTCTGGCAAAGGACCTTTGGCTACCGGTTTTGGCAGCGCATACTCCATCTGACCACCAGCGTAGGAAATGTGGCCCAGCCACTTGCGCTCTCTGAACACCTGCGATGACATAACAATTGCATATTGCATGAACTAGATCATGAATATGGCAATATCAAAACTGCTAGACCAATGATCACTACCAGTCTGACTAGTGCACCTCAAGAACCTCTTTAAGGGTGTGTGTGTGTGTGTGTGTGTGTGTGTGTGTGTGTGTGTGTGTGTGTGTGTGTGTGTTAATCACTTGTTATATTTGTTACTGTGAACACCACACACACACACACACACACACACACACACACACACACACATGCACAGAGGGACAAAGATAAAAAAAAAATACCTGCTGATCTCTCTGTCTCCATTCCCCTGTTTCTGGGTTGAACATGTACTGCAATAAATAAAAAACGAAAATAACTACACAACACAATCTGTGGTGAGTGCTTCTCCACAGAATCGATAAATACTAGCACAATAAAATGTGACTGATGTGGCATTAGAATGCAGGAGATGGGCACTAAAAAGATACAAAGAGAGAAACAATTTAGACACATTACAATGCTGTAGAATTTTACTGTAATTATTATTTAAAAAAAAAGAAGAAGATAAAATAAAAAGACCATAACAAAACAAAACAAACTATGCAAAGCAAAACCCAAAAGTTTCAAGTAAATCCCCTCCTAAAACACAATTGAAAACAATGTCTGAAAATAGGGAGCTACACTTGCACTAACCTGAGGCAGCAGTTTCCAGCCCTGCTCTGCTACCATGGTCACTGCCTGAAGGACGAAGTCTAGTTCGTCGTCTTGCATGAAGAATGGCAAATTGAGGCGTGTGAAGCCAGGTCTAAAGTACAAAACAGCATCTATGTAGAGAGGTTCAGCAGATTGAGACAAAAAAAACCCCAAAAAACCCCAAAACAAACACAAGACATACGAATGTCACTCAAGCACACAGTTTGCTCACAGGTTAAAAAACAAACAAAAGCAGCAAACAAACCAAATATTCAGTTACCTGTATAACACTTACCGGATTATCTCTCTGTGAGAGTACTCTGTGTAACGCCGGAGATGAACCCTGTCTAGCCGCCTGAAGCAAAAGACAGATTTCAGTTAGGTGGTGCACAGACTCAGCTTTCTACATTTACAACTACACTCTGTGATAATCTGTGGGCTGAACATTTCCATAGCAGAGTGGGGAAGGAAGCTGGAGTACCCAGAGAGAACTGCAGAAGACCAGTCCTAATGACCAATAGTCAACTGACCAAGAGAAACTGTTGGTGTATGTACTAACCCATCCTCTGCCAGCAGCTCTTCTATTTCTTCAGCTCTTTCTTCTGTCAGTCCCAACAAATCCTGAAATGGAAATGTCATGTGATTTTACAATCATCAGTGTTAGCAGGAAAAAAAACAGTCTGTCCTAAAGCAGCAATTGTTCACTGTTCCAATTTTTATTACTGTCCTTACTGTCCCCAATTAATATACCCATCCACTCACATTCTTTTCACTTCATCTCCCATCCTCTCCCAATGGTAAACTTACCATGGCATAAGGTCCAGCACAAGCACAGCCCCCTCTGGCCTGAATCCCAAAAAGGTCGTTCAGCAAGGCACTGACGTAGTTGTAATGGAGAAAGAGGCCGGAGTGAGGATGGTGGATCAGGAATGAGAACACTGGGAGACGATCGGCATCAAGGTTCCCCAGTATCACTAAATTCGCGACAGACCGCCATGCCTCTCGTGCTCTCCTGGTGTAACACACACAGACAGGAATAAAACTGCTATCACGACAACTGTGTAATGACCTGTTACAAACACTTCTTACTATCAAGAATGAATGAATGGAATGCTGCTGAGCTCCCAAGTACACTGGTGGGGGTGGGGTGAGGGTGAGGAGGCTACAGTACCCTGAAAATCAACTGAATTTTGGGACATCTATTTGGTGTCTATCCTCAAGTTCAAATCAGCATGCACAATCCCTGGAAAGAATCCAGCATAGCAAACCCAACAGTGAATTAAAGATTACAATCACTTAACCAGCCTGTATAAGAATTTCTACTCCCACCAGTCCCCGTAGTGTAGTGGTTAACACTTCGGACTATGGACCGGGAGACCCGGGTTCGAGGCAAGCAGGATTTTTCCTACCTAGGCCGGCTCCTACCCAGAGCGGGTGTGCTATGGGCCCAATGGGGAGGCTGTTGCCACACAGCCGAGCTTCACCCACTTCACGGGTGCGACTTTGGGGGTGCTTCCCTACGTATGACACGTCTTATGATGTGGATGATTACACGGCCGGCACCGCAGGTGCCGTAGTTCCCGGGCCTGGTTAATGCCGGGATATTTATGACAGGAAGCGTGGAATGCGGCCCTGTCCCGCAGTCCCAAACCACACGGACCTCCATAGCATCATCTTACCATCATCCTCACCTCCGTCATCATGCATAATAAAAATTGCCCCAACTTCCGAGCCCTCCGTGGATTCCACCCATTACCAGGGAGGAACACCACTGGAGCCGACAAAGAGTTGTGGCAGCAAAAAAAAAAGAAAAAAAAAGAAAAAGAATTTCTACTCCTACTCCTGGTAACCAAATCCACAATTACCTAAACAGCTGCTGCTCACGAGCCATGATGACATCTGGGGTGATGGCGGCCTTGAGCTGAAACACCAAACCAGCACGGATGGCGCCCACAATGGCTGGTGTGCCCCCTTCTTCCCGCAACTCCGGCTCCCGTAGATATCGGTGCGCATCACGCCGAACCTGAAACCATGCACAAAAAAAACACAAAATTTTACCTATATTCATCTTTCTTCAAAGCAAACTTTAGAGTAACCAGCACAGCACTTGCATACAGATGAAATGTACATCACAGAACTTGTTTTACCATCCAAGCTCTAGTACCATTGAGGAAAAGTGTATAGGGGAGAGATCCTGAGGGCTGGAATGGGTCTTGGGAGGAAGGGTTGAAATACATGTAGCACCATGAGTGATTAGCATACCAGCAACAGCTGTCAGAATATTCAGACCGGGGAATTGCTGAGGAAAAAAAGACTGACACCTAGGCCGGGGTGCAGAGGCAACGCCCTGCTGGGGGAACACAGGGCAATGCCCCACTTAAGAGAACAGATTTTAGCATTTTTTTAAGGCATTTAGTAGCCTCTTCTGACACCCAAATGTAAAATACTGCCTTGATACTGACATACAAGTATTCAAAAATGAAGTTAGACTGTCCATATGGCATTACATATACCATGATAGTGTGTGCAATGTTTTTCCTCCTTTTTCCTTGGCTGAAACTTAGATTTTTTGGCTGAAAGGATAGGAAATTTGGCTGAAAATTACTAAAAGACTGAAAATTCCCCAGCCTGAATACTGCATTTCATACTGTGTTCTGTATCTAACACTAATGCACAGACAAGTTATTGTATGTGTTTAAAAAAAAAAGAAAAGAAAAACAAAAAAGACACTGGTGGAGATGTGGCATGAAAAAATGAGTACATTCACTCAGCAAGCGTTATCCACTGCATGCAATCTATTTTAGCGAAGCCAAGGTATTTGTGTTTGTTTATAGAGGCTGTCAGGAAAATGAAATAGGAATGAAACAGTTTCACTCACAAAAAATACTGTTCCACCCCCGCCCTTCTCAGGCACCACGTTCTGAAACAGTTTCTTCTTGGCCACCAGTACACCTGACACAGAAGCAAATAATCATGTTGGTAATAGTAATACTCATAACTAGCACACACACAAAAAAAAAAAAAAACACAAACTTTTTTCTATCTATATCTGTCGAATGAACCAGTGCATTTTGCCAAACATGCATACACAAGTTTTTAAATTTTATATATAAATTTAAGGATAAAGTGTAAATGTTTTGCCATAGAGATCACGCACTTCTAAATACACATGCAGCTAGCTGATAATTGTACATGTAAATCACTGTAAAAGATGTGTAGGTATATAGTCTGTACTGTAAAAAGTCCTCACCTGGGGTGGAGACTCCACCTACAAACTTGTGGGGAGAGATGAACATCGCGTCTTTGTATACAAATGCTGCATCCTTCCTGCAAGTGAAACCAAAACAACAGTGGTCATTAGTAAAGAAAGAAAAACAATCACGCTGAGTGAATCCCTGAACAAGACACACGTCAGCTGGACTCCTGTACGGATTTCCTAGTAGACTTTTCAAAACCACAAACAAGTCACCAGCACTTTGGTGACTGCCTCTTTTGTCAGATGCAAGAAGCCATTACATGCAGAAAACCCATAGGCACCTGCACAGTTTGATAAAAGTTAGCTGTTGCGACATTCAAGTAAAAGCAAAAAAGTACCTAAAAAAAAATTCCTTTCAATTTTTGTTCAAAATAACTCTTTGTCTGCAACTCTTCTAAAAAGTCTTTACCGCTAATACTGGTTACGAACTTCAGCCCTGAAAATGACTTGAAATTATATGCTGTTTGAAAGGCAAATTACCCTGGGAGAACAGGGTTCATGTCCAACTTGACGTAGGGGGCAGCAGTGGCATAATCCCAGAATGCCAGAGCCCCATGTTTGTGGAGACAAATGGTGATGGCATCGACATCAGTCAGAATCCCTGTCACATTGGACGCTGCACTGAACGATCCAATCAGCTGACGCTCACTACCTGACCAAGCCTACAACATACACAAACTGATGAAGAAAATGTTAATTTTTTTTCTAAAACCCTCTCGCACAGTGAGACTAGTCCACATCCAGTGAAAGAACTCATATTATCCTGAAGATTGTAACAGGTAAGTGAAAGTCCTCTTTACTTTGCCATGATACATCACTGAACACAGAAGGCAAAAAAAAAAAAAAGGGTTATATAAAATAAAAGCAAAATATGAGAGAGAGAGAGAGAGGTGGGGGTGGGTGGGGGGGGGGAACCTGTTTCACGACTGGTAGGTAAGACATGCTATACCACTGCCAAGTAAGTGTGTGGAGATTTGTGTGTGTGTGTGTGTGTGTGTGTGTGTGTGTGTGTGTGTGTGTGTGTGTGTGTGTGTGTGTGTGTGTGTGTGTGTGTGTGTGCACATAACTGTTAAATAGGGACAGGAGTCCAGAAAATATGCTTTTCTGTGCCTCATCATCTTGCAAAAACATTCTATTTTCCAAAAAATGTGAACACATATATATATACATGTATACTGTAATGAAGAAAAAAGAAGGGAACATACCAGAAGCTCTTGTTCCAAGTGTGTAATGTTTACATGTCCATCCTGGGTTTGTTTGATTCGAACCACCTGGCAGACAAAACACACATAAAAAATTAAATATTCAACAGCAATGTATACAGCACATGTTAGTCAAAACTATCATGAATAAAAAATACGTACAGTTACACACATGTGGCCATAAAGAAAAGAACGCCAAAAAATGCAAACAAAAAACACAAAGGAACAAACGAAAGCTGTACCCACCACAGCTCCGGTTTCCTTCCATGGAAGAATGTTTGAGTGATGTTCAAACGGCCCGACAAACACAACCTGAAAACATTGCAGAGGGGAAAAATGCATTATTATCACACAGCTAATGTACATATTACATCTTCTTACCAATAACTGAATAAGACGGAAGAACTTACATGGAAAATCCATAGGAGTCTAAAATCCAACCATCTAACCCCCCCCCCCCCCCCCCCCCCTACATACATTTGAGCCCTGGCTGTGAAGGAAACGGCCCAAACACTGAAGCACCAGATGATGTTCATCACGCTACAGACTGTGGATTACTTTCACATTTTCAACCACTCTAGTAAAACACTAAAAAGTAAAAGCCATCTTACTGGGGGTTGTGTCAGGTGAAGGGCGTGGATCAGTTTGTGAATGGCTCCAGTGCTGCCGCTCCCAGTAAAGATAACCGAGTCGTGCTCACTGGCATTCACAGCATTACGGATGATGTCTCTGCAGTCCCAAGGAAATGACATTTTCAAGCGAGCTGCACACTTCACACTTTCACCATTGTGTCAAAGCTAGTACATGTATGAATAATCCATTTTTCACATTTTATTAGAGCTCTGTATTACTACTTAACTATTAACCCTGGTAGTTCTGAGCCTGGAATGCTGCGGACTACCTCTATGGCTTTTTCACTTTCAGCATAAGACAAATTAACTCAGCAAGACCAAGGTTAAGAAATATAATTTAAGCAAGGGTTAGATCCATTAATTACAAATAAAACAGATCTTCAACAAAAACTTGGGTGAATGCAGCCAATTAATTTGAACAGTCCACTTTCCAGAACCACATATCTACATTTTGAAGCACTCAAAATTCCCATACCTTGCTTCATGACGAAAAAGCGTTGTCTGCAGAGATGTGACTGAGGTGGTGGTGTGAGTATTTCCGTACTCTGGCAACACTTCATCACGGATGAAGTCCTCCAAAAATGACAGTGCTCTGTCAAAATAGCATGAAAATTGTTACAACTACAAATACTTACAACTGTTGCAGTCACCTTGGTAAGCAGCTATGGCCTCATCTGTTAAATCCTGGAAGTTGGCAAATTGTCATATGCCCTGAGGGCAAATTCAGAGTTGATTTCCAAATACTATTCTAATCAGCTTAAAGGTTTCCCTATCAATACTAGTACAAGAATAAGGTCCATCAATATAAACCAGTCTGATTTCCAACACTCACGATCATACGGTAAGTTTGGCACTGCATGAAGTACCATGCCTTCTGAAACTAAACAGTCCAACACTGAAATTAATAAATTAGCTAAGAAAAGATATCCCAGCCTCACCTGCCAGACGCTATGTAGTCCAGATACAGAGCTGCAAGTAGATGTAAAAAGGGTAATAACAGTAGGGTGAAATAGTGGGGTTTTTGTGAAACTTCGAAAACACACTAGGACATAATGGTTATCAGCAGTTTTGTTATGTGAACTTGGGCATCCGCATAGCAAACATAGTTTACAAGTTACAGTCGGAAGATTAACACACACACACACACACACACACACACACACACACACACACACACCTTTCCTGAGCCCGAATGGCCCACTGAAGATCTTGTCATGGCCGATCACATTTGCGGCCACGTACTCAACAAGTTTCTCTTTCTGTTCATCGGATGGTGTGTGAAAATGGCTCTTGTTCACAGCCGATGAGTCTATGGAGTAGAACTGCCGATCCACCGGTCGCATCATCTTTGTACACAACGACAATTTCGATCATCCAAACCCATAACCCTCACGTGTTGCAATGTGTTGACATCGCGCTGTTTCACCGTTCAGAGATTTGTATAGATAGGAATTGAACCGAATGTGAATGGCTACCAGATAAGAATATACAAGCGCACAGGGCATGGAAGGAGCTTGACAAGGTTGTCATTTATGTCGATGGTGTAATGTTTAGTACATGTGTATCGGCACGTGTGGTGTGCACAATATATTCAACTGGCACGTTCTGCACCGATTTAGCCATGCTTATGTCAGATACTATTACTTCATTTTCATTTACGGGTTCGACTGAAGCAGGCTAATCACTTTGAGTCGTCCGCTGCTGTCGTTGCGAGCAACTTCTTGCTGAACGTACGCTGTTACCTGCTCGGGTTTGGGGGCCTTAAACCAGTCTTATTCTTCCCCTTCGTGAAAATAGGCGACACATTTGCTGTCTTCCATGTACATGTATTACTTTGGAAAGGGGGAGGTCATGGAAGTGGTAACATCCTGAACTGGTACTATGTACCGCACAGGATTTTTATTTATTTTTTTTTTTTTTTTTAAACAGGACCTAGGTCACAGGGTTATTCCTCACTGCCTGGTACTGTAGTTTATGCAGTCATCTACACAGTCACCATTACCTTGCATTCAAGATCTAGCCTACTCTGACAACAAGCAACATCGCATACTGGCTGTTCTGTGAGTAAAATAACCACTCATGTTTTGTCCTTTTCAGGTTTTGTGCATCAGTAAATTGAGGGCAGCCAGCACCGTGTACATGAAATGCAAAAGGTTCCATTGTGAAATGGCTTCTTACACATACACGACAAATGTAGATTGATGCAAATGATGTCCTTCAACATGTGCACCATACAGGCTTCAGCTTTCCGGGGACTGTGTAAATTTTCACGCTGGAAAGTACAAGATTCTTGTAAAACCGTACGCGGTATGAAGACAAAACTTTTCCGGCATGGCATACAGGCTTTACATAGAACTTTCCATACATCCATTCCCCAGTGCTCTACCACAACACCAATGTCACCATCTCTACAAAATGTGGAAAAGATATTGGGAGTGCAGAAAATGGAGGAATCCACAGAGAAATTGTTTGTGGGACTCATGAGGCATGATAGGGCTTCGTTAGCAAGGGCAATAACATTGATCGAGTCATCGAATGTACAGAAACGACGCCAGGGCCAGCTCCTACTGACGAGTGTGTTGGAACACTTGAAGGATGAGGATACAGTAAGCAGTGGTGGCTTGAGATCGTTCCGTATTGGTGAGTTTCATCAAGTCAGTGGATTATCATTTCAGAAAATGGGATATTAGAGGGTGATGCACAAGAACAGATACTGAAATGAGTTGAGTTTGCAATAAATCAAGGGTTCCCCAGTGTTCCCGATTACGCACAGGTATGTGTATTTGTACGCACAAAACTCTTAAACCGACACACAAATTTGAGAACAGTGCGCCACAGAGGATGCACGTTTTTGGTCTCGCTGTGACAAACCGTATTTTTTCAAATCTCTCCCGGAAACCCTATGAACAAAAGGCGATCTGTAACTAGCAGCAGACACTTGCAGCATCGCTTTTCCACTGAGCCATTGTGTAAAACAGACAGAATCTGATGTATGGACCCTCCAAATTTGCAAACGGACCCTCCAAAATATGGAGAGAGGGTCCCAGAGGCCCTTGTATTTTTGAATTGCAGGGAACGCTGGTTGCCTTCCAGAAGGTTCTATCTTCTTTCTGTCTAGATAGAGAGTGCATGTACCTTGTTGCGGGGAACCCTTGATTAATGTTTCTGGCTTTTTTTCGACAGTAATATGTTTCTAACATTTTCATGCTTTGTACATGTACAATATACACATGACTACTATTTTGTTTAGGTTTGTCTGGTCCCCCTGGGGCAGGGAAGAGCACATTCATAGAGTATTTTGGCAAATACCTGACATCACTGGGCCATCGAGTGGCAGTTCTGGCTGTTGATCCTTCATCGAGTACCACAGGCGGTGAGCTGCTTTATTTTTACAGGGCTTCGTATCCATGGGAACTGTAGTATAATGGATAAATGTCATGGCCCATCATGAAAGTATAGAACATTTGTCTTGCATATTGTCCACCGTGGTGCAGAAATAATAGGACGTATGTCTGCTGCCTTTGTAAGGAAGCAATCAGACATTTTGAAAATGAGTTAGTCTATGACCAGTGTCTAACGTGGACATTAAGCCTTGCCTTCTTCAGACAGATGGGTTCCATGTGCTTGAGAGACCACACATCATTCAAATATGCATACATTTATTGCTGATGAGACATCTTTTTGCTGCCTCATCCGGGTAATCATTCATCTGCTTATGACATGTTGTGGCCAATAGACTCACACTCTGATGCTGCGGAGCTGTACATCACAAACAATTCCATTTTGAAACATGTATTCCTTATCACACTCCTCTGTGTTGCAGGCTCTTTGCTAGCAGACAAAACCCGCATGCCCAAACTGTCTGTTGATCCCAATGCCTTCATCCGACCTTCACCTGCATCGGGAACACTGGGCGGGGTGGCGCGTAACACGAACGAAGCTGTGGTGCTTTGTGAAGGGGCAGGCTTCGACATCATCCTCATTGAGACAGTTGGTACGTCCAGCTAGTGTTGTTCAGTATTATGCTTGGACAATTAGAGGAATCTTGAGTGAAGTTGAAAAAAACGGGTACAAACACCTTCATTCAGGCTGGAGAATTGTCAGTCATTTGGCAATTTTCAGTCAAATTCCCTGTCCTTTCAGCCAAAAAATCCAAGTTTCAGCCAAAAAAAGGAAGGGGGAAAAGGTTGCACACATAATCATGTGTCATGATACATGTAATAGTATATGGGACTTCAGTTTGGAAGGCTTGCATATCAGTACCAAGGCAGTATAAATTTAACTTCATGGTGCCAGTAGAGGCTACCAAATGACTTTAATAATGCTAAAATTAGTTTTTCTGAAGTAGGGCGTTGCCCCCGTGGTCCCACAGTAGTGTTCTACTGCTGCACCCCGTTCTACGTTTCAGTCTTTTTTTTTTCCTTCAGCAATTCCCCAGCCTGTTCATTACAATCAGGCAAATGGTGGGATCAAACTTGTGTATAGCAGTGACTGCCTTGCAATTGTTTCACTGTTTTAGTTAGGCCTGCAGGGATAGGGTGTGACCTAGTGACACGTTGGGTATGGCTACTTTGGACAACTCACGTCAACCGTTTTAAAGTAAAGCACCTTGGGGTGCAAGAGTATGCACACTGAGGTCAGTTCCCTTTCTGTTATTAGTAGCTGACCCTGAGCACTTTTATGGATGGTGTGACAGGGGTGTCTAAGGGAACTACATCAATTTGAGAGGGGGGAGGGGGGTCCTTAATGTCAGTGGGTTAAACTTGATGTTGCTGGTCAAAGGAATGACACACCAGTGCTTGGTAATAGCCTGATTTTTTGCACACTTCAGGAGTTGGTCAGTCTGAGTTTGCTGTTCTGGACATGGTGGATCTGTTCTGTCTGTTGATACCTCCTGCTGGTGGGGACGAGCTGCAAGGTAACAAGCTGACTTTGCCATCGAAATAGGTATACACAGCAGACAGTGTGAACAGTCATAATGTTTATGGAAGTGTTTCTGAAAGATTAAAATGAAGGGGGGTGGTGGGAGGGGAGACAGCAACAACAATTAAACAAACTCATTGTATCAAGAAGGCCCAAACACGTAAGTGTTCTGAATTCTCTACCACAGAGGTACAAATCAGATGAAATTCATTTTTGTGTCACCAGCAGAATTTTCCATGCCTTTTCGCAGGTATCAAGCGAGGTATTGTGGAGGTGTCTGACCTTGTGGTCGTCAACAAAAGTGATGGTGACCTTGAACCTGCTGCCCGACGTATCCAGGCAGAGTACATTTCTGCCTTGAAGTTCATGAAGAAACGTTCCCGAATATGGCAGCCAAAGGTTAGCTGCGTGTGTCTGGCATTTACAGTACCTGAAAATTACGGATAGGTTACCTCGGCTGTAATGAAGTCTTTGAGATTAACAAGCGTGGACCATGATTATCATGTCTGTGAAGTTCTTTTTGTCTGAGTTTGTGTAGAAAACGTTCATGGGAGTAAAACTGCTTCTGATGCACGGTAGACTTAGTGGCTGTAATCTTTTCCAGGTGCTGAGAATTTCTTCCATCAAGGGCAACGGGATTTCTGAGCTTTGGGAACTTATGTGTGAGTTTCGAGAGATGCTGGGTGCAGCTGGTGAACTGAAGAGCAAGAGACAGCGACAGCTGCAGGTGTGGATGTGGAACCACATTCGTGACAGGGTTCTGGATGTCTTCCGTCGTCAGCATGCCGTGGTGCAGCAGCTTCCTGAACTGGAAGACATGGTGACAAAGGGGCTGATTACCCCCGGGCTGGCAGCAGACATTTTGTTAGAAAAATTCTTGGTAGCGATGGCAAAATGATCTCCGAAAGAATGGCGGAGGAAAGTTTTTGGGACGAGGGCCTGTGTGACTGGCAATAAAACTGTGCCTATAACGTTACATTTCAAATATATGGTTGTGCTTGTTGGGGCAAGTTGAATTCAAAAGTGTGGTGTTTATTCGAGTGCGTTGTTTCATATTAAGATGCAGTGGGTGTGGTGTGATTTAGTGCGATTGGATAGATGATTGTGTCTGTGTGTTGCGGACATCATTTGCTAAAGAGTGTTACATGGATTTTGTGTGATCTTGCATGTGCATGTCCTGTGAGGTAAACGTAATTGTTTTAAGCTACGACTTGATGAGTGAAATGTGAAAAATACGGTGGAGTTCTCTCAGACCAGTTCTCTTTAGAAAGATGTTTGCAACACTGCTTTAGCTTATATATTGTGATGTCTATATATATATATATGCATGTTTGTGAAAATGTCAGATCTTAGGAAGTGTAATTGGTGGGTAGATTTGGCATTTGAGTGGTACTCTCCTTCCATTTGCATCCAAAGGTTCAGTCAGCATGCATGATCCGAACTGCTGTATGATATAGATCATATGTAACTGTGATAACAAAGGGGAACATCCCGTTTAATGAACTGCATCAGTACAGCTGCTCTTGGTCTGACTGGTCAACTTGTTTTGCTTGTTGAATGTTCCATGCAGTGGGCTTCCTTGTACATGTACAGTATGATGGCCCACTGTCACAATTGTGCTCTTGTCAGATTATGTGCATATCATTTTCACAACAAAAATTATCTGCCAGTATCATCTGAGCGTGTTACAGTGAGTGTGCGTGTGTGTGTGTGTGTGATTGCAATCACAAGTATGAAAACACAAAACAACAAAAAAAAAGACGTAACATCAACCACAACACTATGAAAGAAAAACCGTTGATGAAACTGTCAATGTAGTTCACTTGAATTTTTATTTTATGCAAAATATATAAATGTTACAATTAATTTTAAACAGTGCATTTAAATTTCAACCTGAGTATCAGTTTCCATTCAGTGAGTACAGGTTGCCATGGTTACATGAAGACAGGTTTGTACAGTTTGTAACAGCTAAGAGGAGCCTAGATGAGAGAAAGAAGTAAGTAAATGTTTTAAATACACTTGATCACGATGGTACAATGTGCTTTGTTCTAAAAGATTTTCCATTAAAAAAAAAATTCCTTAACCACGCACATGTGCATGCTGTTTGTAATAAACGTACAAACACTTGTTTAAAAAAAAGACCGCACACCTACTTTTGAATATCTGCTCAAGACATTACTTCGGCTGTCAGACTGTTGTCAAACCTTGCGCAGTAAAAAATACCCTTACTTGAAAAAATGAAGGAGAAAAAAAAAAGTACAATGTGCACAAGAAATCGGCATTATATTTATTGACTAGAGGTGAAAGTTTACCATGCTCAACGGCAGCATAATTAGTAATTCCTTGTCAACACTTGCTAGCTTCTATTGTATGCTAAGTCTGTTTCATCACACCACTTGAACAGTATACTCAAGACCAACTCCCCGGTACATGTTATCAGCTGTACAATTGTGTGGTACCGTTGCTCATTGATTAGTTGGAACAATGTCCTTCCAACCCCTAATGGAAAGGAAAAAGCCTGCATGAAATCAGAATAAATCTGACATAGAAAAAAATCGATGAAAGCCTCCAGTAAAGAACAGAGAGAAATAAGTGCTGTGGTTTCAAGTGTAACGCAGAACAAATGAGGAAATGTCATTGATTTGGAAACTGGAAATACTCAGGGTGGAAATAAATTTCTACAACTTTGGCAGCACACCAAACTGGCCTTCTTTCAAAAAAAAAATCAAAAAAATCAGTAACTCATAAAAAATGAATGAAAACAGTTCTGACAGTGATACAAGCAACAACAAAGTCCTTTCCAAATACAGATGAGATGGAATATGTAAAAGTTTCTCTCCTGCAGCCTTCCAATTAGAAATAGCTTGAAATATTCACACCATAGCCCCATCCCCCAAATGGTGCACCATGCATGCTCACAATGTTCCTTTCACTATACTTAAAAGGCTTCAAACTTTCAAGTTTTAAAAAGAATTCATAAATTTTAATTTCACAATGTACAGACAGCAATACGTTTACTGCACACTTCTGGGTTAAAATTTCAGAGTGAGCAATTGCCACTGACACAATAAAAGGTTAAGAAAAATCTAGCCCTAAAAATTAACCGTTTTCAAGCTTTTTTATTTTTAATAACTATTTCATTTATTCTGTCTGATTTTCAGAGAGATTTCCCAGTATGCTTCATCTGAAGGCCCCTGTAAAACAAACACATACCATGAAGTAAACAGGACAATATCTTTGGAGGCATAGAAATCCAAAAAAGAATGCATACAAACTGTCATTCTTGCATTCACCAACCCACGCACACGCCCACCCACCCACACACACATACTTCTCTCTTTTGATTTTCTCATGATCAGATCTCTATAACCAAGGACACTTAAAACTTTAGCCTTCACAAGCTGCTCTTTTGTTGATACCCTTTCCAACTGAGGAATCACTGTAAGGAATCATCCATTTTCCACCTCCACAGGAACGCTTCACTCAAAGTCAATGTTCAAGGCAATGCCTGTGCTCAATGGACACAACACAAACACAAGCTCTTTCCTACAACAATTCCGCAACCTTACTGAGTATACTGATCAAAAACAAAAGTACAACTGAATGCACTGTGATATGAACCTGGTTTCTGTACAAATGAGTATGATACGGCAATGATATGAAATAAATATGACACAAAACAACACCAATGTTCCTCACTTACAAATACAATGCACAAAGCTAGCAGTTCCTTCCAAGTGACTGGACTTGTATAAAATATATAGCACACATGCATCTTGCTATGTACAACATTCTGAGGCTATTTGTGGTGTATGTACATTACCATCACACACATACATATTGCAAGACTTACCTCTCTCTCTCTCTCTCTCTCTCACACACACACACATCCCTTTTTCCCTCTCACACACACCTCCAGACATACATATGCACGAACTTTCCATGTACGCATGAATGAATGTTTCATACATGCACAAATACAAGTGTAGCAATACAAAATTACAAGCTCCTTCTATGGAATACAAGAAACATCTTTTACAGTTCTTACACAAACAAGCACAAAATTATAGCAAGTCACTACAATACCATATACGGCCTTTCAAAACAATACAAACAGGCCAACTTCATCAACAGTATGGGGGAACACAACTCTCATATTGCAGGCCGACGATCTAACAAACTGGGTCCTTGGCAGGGAACTCGAGTTAGTAAGAATATCGGGGGAACGCTAAGTCAACGATCACGCACAATACTTGTCAGATTTACAAATAATTACCAGGCAACAGCAAACACAAAGTGCTGCAGCTAAAGTAAAGACCATGACAAAAACAACCCTGCACACGGAACACTGTACCAGCTCTTCCTTATGCACCACTGATCACAAGGGAGCCAAAAATAATCTACAAAATCTGCCTACGAAAAAATCCAATTTTTTGTCAAAACTGGGAAAGTCTCACTGCAGATGAGTAATTCTCCCAAAACAAACGACTCATGCGTTTAAGCAACCAGTGAGTGAGCTCTGGAAAGTAGCTCTGTTGCCTTTGTTATCACAGAGAGCATTATCTCAAGTATGGTCTGCAAACAGAGCAATGGGTCCATCTGCTGTGCAGTTTAAAGCAGATGTCAACAGGAAGCCTTTTCCAAAATTTACACATTGAGTTGTACCTTGTATTCAATACAAAACAAAACATCTCCCCATCTACTGTACTTCTTTACGACACAGTTTGCTTTGGCAAACCACAGTATACAACAGCGCACACAGTGGCTGTATTTCTGGCCATTTAACAGAACTACATTCACTTCATCAAACTGGGTGCACGAAACACCACCGCTGGCTGCCTAACATTTTCATTGCAACCACAGGGATAGCAAATCTCCACCTGCATACCACCCCATAATAATGTATAAACAATGCAAGCAGACCTTCAGACATCATACACATACATGTATGTGAACAGCAAATTGGTAAACACACATGATTAGTCTGTGGAGAATGCGTTCAGAGATGTAAAGAATGAACACCGAAAACGAAAACATCACTCCCCTAGAATTTCTCACAGCAGTACCATCAAGTGTTTCAAGTCAAACACAAGTTGCTGACTTGCTTTTTCATTCAGTACATACAAAAAAATTACTCATCTGTCCCCTGCTCCACCCACTCACTCTCAAGAGATAATGGCGAAAGATGTCCTATTGCAATTTGTTCTCGAGTACATGTACATATCCATCATCAGCATTAATCACACAGTGAGGGTTTGCTCTTCCTCGCTTAGTTATTAATGTTTGCATCTGGATGCCCACACCCTAACCCTTCAGTCTGTTGGCTGCTTTGTTTTTATCTGTAATTTACTTCAGTGACACTTGAGCACCATGAAGCAATATTGAAAGGATCTTTGGTTCATCATACCAACTTCAAAGCCGCACCCTGAGGTGATAGAGTGGTCTCCTCATGCCTAGGTAGAGGTCTCATTTGCAAGAAAAGCTCTGCATACTCGCTGACCGGCTTTCTGAGACCAGTGTTTTACCTTCACTGCAGGCTTCACTGTGTGCCGCTGTTTTCATTAGTTTTAGAGGGTTTCAAAACATTTTTTATACAGCATGAGATACTATGGTACAAAGTTCAGTTAATATCTATGCAATCTGCCAACATCTGGCTCCAATGCCTTTCTCTCCCTCTCCCCAACACACACACACACACACACACTCTGTGCGTCTCTCTTCACAATCACATACACATGGGAAACAAACTGAACTGCAGTCTTGTTTCCCTACTTTTTCAGTTTCAGGAAAAGTATGAGTGCTCATAGAGCACCACTCTGTTGGCGTTAGCTGTATTTGGTTTGATTTTGATCGGACTTCCTTCAACATGCTTGTGGCGCCACTCTTATTCTCAAACTGCAGCATCTGCAGCTCCATGCCTAGTTCCCATGGCCCTCTGTCTTGAGGCGAAGATAGCTGGTGTGCCAAACTGTGGTGTAGGTTTGAAACCTGTGACAATCTCTACCAGCACAGGCAAATGCTGACCACCTCTCTCCACACCGTTCTGCAAGTGATCACCAGCAGCAATGGCTCTGTTCCCATTCCACTCTCACTCCTTTTGATCTTTGTGCGAAGTGGAAAAAATATGTTAAGTAAAAGTCCAGGTGAAAGTGTGTGGGGCTCTTCAGACTTCCTCTCCCACCCGGTCATCGTTAAAAAACTCCTCTCCTGTGCGGTCTTCTCGTTCCAACGCCTCTCGGGGAATGACCGGCACGTTGATGTTAACAGTGGTGAAGAAGGCCATCTTCTCTCTGAAAACAGCACATGAGAAAACCTCACTGACATGCATGGCATCTGAAGGACAGTGGGGTCGACAGTTAAGCAAGAGACAACCACGATTGTTTCTTGTGACCAAAATGTCAGTTTGACAGTAAGCACGGGCAGGGGTTCAACAATGTCCTTCCAATCACCTGCTGCCATCTCGTAATGTCTGTCTGATTTGGGCCATGTTGTGAAATGAAATGTTGCTTGTCTGCCAGGCTGCCTGAAATGAACAGTGTTTAGCTGGACCGTTCTGATATATTACAGCTTTCTCCCACTCCCAGGGCCATGTGCACTACAGTGACTTATGTTAAAGACAATGACAACAGGGCCTAAGCTGGCAGACGGATCAGACACCTAATATGTGTCATGAAAATGCCAATGTTGCTGATAATAACGGATGAGAACACATTCTGGAATTATTTTTCTCTTTAAATGCACTACCTTACCAAAGAAGGCAGGACAACAGACATGACAGCTAAACCAACCTGAAGGATAGTGCACGAGACTTCTGAGAGCCTTGTCTCATTCGCTGAACATCCCGAGCAACTCGCTTCATCAGGTGCTCCGCCCGTCGGTCTTGTTTAGAAAGGTACACCTTTTGGTCTGTCCGATGCTAGGTGAAACACAAAGTACAGAGTGGTTACTGGTAGTCCTCAATTTGAAAGGAAAGGACTGAGATAGTCTCTAACACATGCCTAGAATCTGTGTTGATCGTAAGAACTAGAATAACCTAGCTCTAGCAGTTCATGATCTCCCCCCCAACATACTCCATACTAATTCTTAACTTCAAATTAAATCTAGCAGTCTTTCCATCCCATCCACCTCCCTTTCATGTTCTCTTGTGGACAAATTCATTTTCACGTTGACATTCAACCTTCCTTGCCTACTACAAACTTTGTTATTTCTTGGTTGTTGTTTTTTTCAACAAAATTAAGAACAGTTTTACAAAATCCATGTGCACTATCTCATCATCACTGGATTATCTAATGAAGTTTCTTGTAGAATAAATCACAACAGCGAACGTGCACAGCCAAGTTTAAAAACTGAAAGTTCACCGGTGGAAACAACACACAAATCTCAAGCTCTGCAGTCACTCACAGAAGCAATGGAAATACAAAGTAAAGCAAACACAAAAAAAAGAAATAAACGAAAATTTATTTTTACAGTAAAATGTCTTTCTCCTAGGTACTTACCAGATGACATGATACTATAGGAGATTCCCCCTATACCCCCACGACTTCAGTCAGAAGCGTTAGCGTACTTGGCAACAAGAGGGATAACCCTCTATTGACTCTTTTGCCCCAGTGAGTTAGCCTGGCACGTGACTCCCAAGTCACCTGACCCAACCCCCAATCGCCAGTTTCCCACCGCTTGCCTGGGCAGGAACTGCGGGGAGGAGGGAGGGTGATATGATATCATGTCATCTGGTAAGTACCTAGGAGAAAGACATTTTACTGTAAAAATAAATTTCTCCTACGGATATACCAGATGACATGATACTATAGGAGAATAACAAACAGGAGGAGGGAGTTGCTGTTTCCTTTCAGGTGACACAGAATCCCAGCCTCAGGCATTCCTTTATTACAAAGGAAAGAACTGTCCTCACGACTTCAGCCAGGTGTCCCCCCGCTCTCAAGGATGTGAAGGCACTAAGGCCGTGCAGGTGTAGAGAGCGATAGGTTCTATAGAACCAGTCTGCGCAGCCGGGCAGACAAGGCCACTGAAGGGACAAACTCACTAACATGTACAACAGTTAAAATCCCATAACCATGTACATGTATAACGGACAGACACCCGAGCAGAGCCCCCTCCGGATGCACGGGTGAAGGTCCGGGGAAGCGTACAGACAGACACCCGAGCAGAGCCCCCTCCGGATGCCCGGGTGAAGGTCCGGGTAAGCGTACAGACAGACACCCGAGCAGAGCCCCCTCCGGATGCACGGGTGAAGGTCCGGGGAAGCGTACCTGGTTCAACCAGACTGTCAATGCCCAAGGAGGATAACAGAGGTGAACCGTGAAGCTGACCCTACTGGTTGGACAGACGCTCGGCGGCAGGGTCCCCTCCGAATGCCGCGAGAGAAAGTCCGGCCGGTAAAGTGGGACACTGAGTCCCACTGTGCGTGAGTGGCAGTAATTGATTGCGTGGCCTTTTGTGCTACAGCCAAAGCCCCGATACACTATAAGGGTTGGTGTAGCGCGGAAAGATCGCGGAGATAAAATCTCGCGAAAGCTGAGTCTGACCTTTACATCCGAATGAGCGGATTATTATTTCTCAGGGCTGTGTTTGTATGGAGTGTGACGCTCAGCGCGAGGACATGTACCTCGTGAGCGCGAACCTGAGTTGGCGTCTAGCTTGCGGAGAGATTTCTTCGTTGCTTTTCCGATCACAGACACAAACCAGATGGACACAGTTTGGGCGGCCATGTCCTGCCGAGACTGACAGGCAGAAATAACCGCGAGAGATCTCCACGAATAGATGCGGTGCGCTTAAGATAAATCCGAAGCGCCCGTACCGGGTCCGACATATAACCGGATCGCGTTTGAGTAAGCCACGGGCGGTATGACTATCCCTGTGGTGCAATCTCCGGCAAACGATTTCTAGCCACGAACTCACAGCATGTGAGCAGGGCTACCGACCCGTCCCGTCTGAACTGTAGGTACAAAGCAATTTGGAACTGCTGAAAGTGCGTGAATTTGCTCCACCCTTCCAGCCGACGCAAGCGCGACCACAAAGCACGTCTTTGCGCGTCACCTCCTACACTTGAAGTGTGCCTGCGAAAGCGGCTCAAAACGATCTGAATTCAGAAAGGTGGACCCACGGGAGAGACCATATAGGGAAGGACTCTGAGACTGGATTTTGCGTGGATATGTTCGCGAGTAACTCGAGAACATTTTATGTTGTTGTTGTTCCAGGTCGCCTTTACCGAAATGTTTGTGTCTGAAATCATCACCCGACAGCCCTTAATTGTGATACAATATATCTGTAAATTATGATAGATTAAGGGGTGATATGTTACTCGTCCGCCAGCCACTCAAAGGAGTCCGCGACATGTGGCGGCTCTTAAGTTTTCTGGGTCAGACTTCTTTCCGCACATCTGTCACTACGGACCCTCCACTTCCCTTCATAGGTCTTAAGGAGGATAACCTTCTAGTGGCTGCGATGCGCTCCACTGCGCTATCCGAGGGTTTCCTGCCTCTCACGGCTGACTTGACAATAGCCAGGCACGCTGGGTAGGGGCGAGAGATCAGTTGCCGCGGCTGTTTCAGGAGCGCGCGTTTGATCGCCAATTTCCTCGAGATTTCTTGGGGAAGGCTGAAGAGATCCGAGACCGAAGCCTTGCCCATGAGAGTGGCGCGATAAGAATTATCTCGCAACGGTGCATGCACAGTTTCTGACAAACCTTATGTACGCGACAGGCCGAGGGGTATGCATACCCGAATATCGCTTCCCACAGGATGGGCAGCATCGCGTGACCGGCCTGGGAGTCTAGTACTAGCGAGATCAAGAGGGGAAGTTTGTAATCCTCCTCGTTGCACAGAGGTCGGACCTCTGACGGAATGAATGATCTGCGGACAGAGACCATACTGTGTGCGTTATCTGTCACCTTCGACACAGAGCGTCCCACGAGCACATTCATCCTTCCGGGAATGTGATTGATTTCGAAATTCGCCACCACTGACGAACTGTCCGACATGGTCATGGCTCTGACCCGAGGATCTGCGTGTCCATGTTTTGAGAGCTGCCAGTAGCTCGAGTACAGCGGGGCGCGTGGCCGACTCCTCGCTCGACGTCCTGTTCGCGGTTACAAAACACGTAAGGAGTAACGCACGCCAATCCTGAATGTTCGGGTCCCCGCAGACTGTCGGGGTTACGAACATGCTTAATAAAGGAGGGTCTTGCTACGTGTAAGTTGCAACCACGACGCGACCGACCTACGGACCTATCCCCGGCTGCAGAGCCACCCCCGGATGCAGCAGAGACAGGGCCGTGGGAAGCGTACCTAGCTCGGCCGACTGAATCCCGCAGAAAACAGCGGTGAGCTTGCGAAGCATGACCCTAATGGTTGGACAGACTCTCGTCAGCAGTGGCCCCCAACGGATGCTGACGAGGGAAAGTCCGGCAGGTAGCAGGGAAGGCTACCCAGAGCCCCCAACGGATGGGCAGCCCCCCGCTTGAGAGGGTTGGGGGACGCAAAGCCACCTCCTCCAACCCCGCGTAACACCTCGCAAAGGTTGAGTCCGATCTCCAGCCAACTGAAGCGATAATATCGCGAAGCGCGATGTTCCTCTGAAACGCCACGCTGGTAGCTAGGGCGCGCACCTCATGCGCACGGACTTTGAGCAGGTGCCTCGCCTGAGGGGCAATTCCGCATAAGCGTCTTTAATAACTCCGAGGAGACGAAGCCACTCTTGCCGACTGAGAGGGAAGATTGGGAAATTTCCTGACAGGGATCAAGCTTTTTTTTTTTTTTTTTTTTTAATCTTTTGGCGGCTTTTCCGAAGTCAGTGCGTTTGTAAGGCGCCAAGACCATAACGCGGCAATCCCTTGGCGGAAGCCTCACGTTATTGCGAGTGGACAGAAACCTCATCCTCAGGTGAACGAGGTCCTGAGAAGAGTTCGGATAGACTTGTCCAATTCCACCATCCAACCGAGGATGAGCTGCAAAGGAGGACTTGACGTGTCTTATTTATCCGTAACAGACCGTCCGTATAATTTGAAGTGGGAGAAATCGCAGTTTCCTGCAATGCGCGACCACTGCGCTCATACCCTGGTGAAAACCCAGGGAGAATCGCTAAGACAGGAAGAGCGGCGATGAACACAAACCGTAGGAATTCTGTGATGAGATGTGCTGAATAGGGAAGTGAGGTACGTGACCGACAGTGATATCGTTCCTCTAAACCAAGTTTCTCACACCCTGCGCCGCTTCATGAAGAAATGGGGAGCTGCTATATATTGGTTAAACCGACTTAAGTCTATTACCGGCCGCCACCTCACCGCCGGCTTCGGTACAATGAACCGAGGGGATATGACCCCGGGCTGGCGAAATCTTGGACTCTGAATACTAGAGCCTGAAAATCCATTCAAAGGCGTGACCTTCTCTGAAAGAAGGTGCCGTGGTGGTAGAGTGTAAAGTTTTGCAATACGCAGACTCTGCGCAGCTACATACCCGGCCGGGCATCACTGCGATTTACGCCCCCCAAACACGCAAAATTTTGCAAGCACGCTAAGGGCGTCCCTTTGGACGAGATAATGGTTGCAGGCCCAAGGTAGATGGAGCGGGCCACATGGTTGAAGGACCTACCCATAGTACGCGAAATATCAGGGTTTTTTTTTTTTTTTTTTTTGATAACTTAGCCTGCCCTTCCTCCGCCAAAATGAAAATGGCTAAAGACCGCAGACTGAGGAATGAGGCAACTGCAACGCCAAAGGGCGTAAACCGAGCTGACAAGTGCACGCAGCTGGGTTTCACAGGGGAAATTGGGTGGGCTGCTCAAGCAACAAATTGGATCTGCGTCCGGGTCTGAGGAGTCTACAAAAAATATTCAATATTAAAGTCTACCTGTAGACCTGAATGCGTAGCGCGTCATGCCGGGTTTGCTAGTCAAGGAATAGCCGTGTATCATCCTTGAGCTCTAGCGTCTTCCTGCATCTCTAGAGGTATACTGCCCGAACGGACACTGGGGGCCGGACTAACTTCCACTCCTTCAATGGCGGAAGAGCTGGAAGTTCGGGCTAAGAGCCGGGTCCGAGCGAGGACAATGTTCCTCGGGGACAGCCTCGAAATTTTTACGGGCAGAGAGGAAGAGGAGTCTGTTATCAAGTGTCCTCCTCGTCCATGAATAAGTCCCCTCACGTCAAAAACAACCTCGCTTGGTGAGCCCGGGGCTGGGCGGGTGGACTGAGGACTGAGGAGTAGTGCGTAAGGCCTTTACGTTGTGGGCCGCCAAAGCCATAACTAACACTGAGGGGGAGGAGAGGGGGGGCACCAAGACGGATTGGGTCGAAACTCGGTCCGAGTAATGTGTTACTGCCCTAGCGGCGAGACACCCGCTACATGTCTGAAGCGCTGGCCGCGAAGTACACGTATAGCGGTCTTGAGCCAGCGGGACTATTCTTCTCACCGACCGTCATAAACGGCGGGGGAGGGGAAGAGTCCCGTGGCTGTGTGGCGGTAACCGTGGTTGCCGCTACATTTCTCTATTAAGTGTTATCCTGCCTTGCTTCGCTTTCATTAAGTGTGGTACGCTTCCCTGTAGGGCTCTGGTACGCTTCCCTGTAGGGCTCAAGTATTGGCGCTTCCCTGAGTCATTGTCAGAAATCAGCTTTGAAATCCAACTTTCCTCTGACCAAGTACTACACTTCGAACATGGTGTGTGTCTCGTGCAGCAATACCCAGTTTGTGGGCCGGCATTGTATGGGGCCTTGTGAACACAGGAGGCAGAACACAAGTCATGCCGTGGCCGTCCGGTATAATCAGTGACCGGATACGAGACTGACACCCTCTACCTTACCGTGCCGTCAATAACCAACACAAGGATACAATGATATGGTGAAAGGTAGGCGCCGTCCATTTGTAGGCACAAGGTGGCGGCGGCCGTGACAGCAGGTCAGTATGAGCCGGCTAAGCCGGTCCGGAGGCAAAGGGTGAACATCGTGCAAACTCGCTTGCAGAGCAGCGTGGGGGAACGTCTTGCCGGTAGGCAAGCCAGGTGGGAAACTGGCGATTGGGGGTTGGGTCAGGTGACTTGGGAGTCACGTGCCAGGCTAACTCACTGGGGCAAAAGAGTCAATAGAGGGTTATCCCTCTTGTTGCCAAGTACGCTAACGCTTCTGACTGAAGTCGTGGGGGTATAGGGGGAATCTCCTATAGTATCATGTCATCTGGTATATCCGTAGGAGAAAATAAAAATAAACGCAAACAAAAGTAGAGTTTTAAAAAACAGACAAAAAGAGAAAAGTGAGGCCTGAGAAAAAAAAGTTCTATAAAGTTTGTTTGGTTTTATTATTATTTTATTTTTTTGAAGTTCAAAATAGAAGGAAGGAAAGCCAAGCTCAGTGAAAGCTGCTGATGCCCATACTTCTGTTTTTACGCGAGACAAAAGCCATCTGACAGACTCCAATGTCAAAATCCACGATGCCAAGTAGGGAAGAGCAGTGTGCTCATGCCCACACACTCGTATCAAAAGACAGCCACAAGTAAAACCGGGAACAAAACAGACTTAGCTCAAAACCAAAAGAGCATTCATGATACTGCAGTAAATCTTACTTGTTTTTCTTCGCAACGAGAGACCTTCAGGTACAGAAATAAAAACACCGGTCTAGTACTGCTGTCCACTTTGCCATGTGGAAACTACATAATTATGTATCTAACACAAAAAGCTGTCTACACCCATCTCCCATGAAGCACATCGTGTCCACTAAATTATGAAGTATGAGCCATGAGGGAAGTACTCCTATGAAATTATATGTGAACACAAAGCATTTATACTGTGCACAGATACTGACAAAAAGCAGTCAGACATTTCTAAGGCAATATGGTTGCTAATCAAAAAGGACAATGAAAAACCAAGAAGAAACTATCATAAGATTAGAGTAAAATGAAAACTCACAAGTTTTTCAGCTTCCGCGATCAGTGCATTGAACTGCTCGTTTTCAACCAACCAGCCTGGCAGCTCGGCTTCACCTACACAGACAACAACTCAAATAAGCACACAAGAAACCCTGAACTACTAGTATGCACAGCAAGCAATGTAAAGACCTGTCAGGACACCCTATGTATCTGGTGAGACAAGGTAATCATCTCGATTTGACCAATATATTGTGTGAAACTCACAATTCTATATACCTAATAACAGCAACAGCAGAATTGTATTGGGGGAAACTATACATGTGACTGTGAAAGCACCAACCTCTCTTTTTGGCCTCCTCTAGCTGCTGCTTCAGCTGTCGCAGTCGGCTGGTTTCGTCTTGGAGACAAGTCAGGCGTGTGTGGAAAGCCTGACGATCCAACTCGAGGTCCAGTGATGTTCTGACGGGCAGTCGAGCTGTCCCACCTCCCGTCACCATCAGTCCATTGGCCTTTGGTCAAAATTCACACATCAGTAGGAGTATTTCCTTCCCACGTGAAGTGGCGATAAGAATGCTATGAAACAGCTACCTTTTGCATAACACTGTCATCTACAGCCAGTACACACACACGACAGTTTGGTAAAGAAGTATAGGTAGAAATATCACGCAGCAATCAAGGGGATACAGTGGTTTTTGTTTTCCTCTTTTCCTTGTTTCTGAGCTGTGGTATTTCAAATGAACATCAGCAGAGTTTTAAAAAACTATTAATGTACAATACAACTTCTTTTGGGCGACCACCCCTCTGGCCAGACAAGAGTGGTCTTAAAAGAGAGGTGGTCACCCAAAAGAAGCTTCAGATGGTGAAGAAGTGCAACCCAGCATCATTGTAACATTGGTCTGCACAGGCAGGTGGTCTCCCAAAGGGGTGGCCACCCAAAAGAGGTTCTACTGTATTATATATTCAATCTTTCCCACCAGGAATTGGAAGCCCAGGAAAAACTTGTAAAAACTTGCATCCCACTTCTGCAAGCTGAATCTCTCTAGTCTCTTAAAAATGTATTTATATACATGTATTTCAGTAGAATAGTGTGAAAAAAGTCCAAGCGGCCAAAACACCTCACCTTTTTCCATCGTAAACTCTTCCGTTCTGATGTATTCCTTTGGAACGGCCCACGTTTGTACAAGGGCATAGAACTGTCACTATCACTCCTGTTAAGCTGTTGACAAAGAAATTACAACACAAATATATACAGGCAAACCACAATTAGTACCATTCCATTACCAACAAGAAGAAAGGTAAAAAACCCAATAGTCCTGTTTCAGAAAAGCAAACAAATTGCAACCAGTTTTTCCTATCTATGAAAAGGAAACATTTGAAAACAAAGCATACAAAATTTGAAGAAAATTCGTAAAGTGCAACATACCTTGCACACATATCCAGCACCATGGTGGCAAGCTGGAGAGAAAGTTTGTGATCGGCGAATCGTGCTGTTCCGAACACTACTGTGTGACCGTCGCTTCATGTCAAGCGTCCCGTACTCTCCTTCAGTGTTGGTCTCCGCATCGCAGGTTTTCACCTGCGGTGATTCGTCGGATTCAGTGAAGTGATCGTCATAATAGTTGTCAGCAGACAGCTGTGCAAACTCATCCAGCACTTCCTGAATCATCTCTGTGTAGTCCTGGTGATTTAAAAAAAACAAAAACATTAGCATTCAAATTCTGAGAAAATGCGATTAATCACACTTGTACTTATATTTGTTTTGTTTTTTTTTTCCTTCAAAGTAATGAGAGAGCTACACAAAAAGACAGCACAAAAATGACGAAAGAGAAAGGAGCATCACCGATTCCAATGATGGCAAAGTCAGTGTAGAGAAAAGTGCCAAAGAAAAACTCTATTTTATATAAAGTGGCTGCACCACTAACCTTACCCTGCACATTACTGAGATCATACACTCGATATTTCACAGATGATGACAGGTGTCTACGATTTCAGCGAATTATGTTACCTTTTCATCTTCCTCTTCTACATCATCGTCCTCCTCATCTTTGTCGTGATCGTTGCTGGGCAGCCTTGGGTCGAACGCATGACTCTCCATGTCTTCTGGACCTGAAATCACAAGCAGCATCATGATCATACAATTTCTATCTGCTGCCATCACCAACACCTACTACAGGTGTATTATCGGGATGTTACCCTCAGCTTGCTCATTAACAACATCAATCTACATCCGTGTGTGTGTCAGTGTATGTGTGTCGGTGCGTGTCAGTGCATGCGCATGTGTGTGTCTGTTGCTTTGCTGCGAGAATTAGCGTTAGATAAGTACTATTTATTATTATTATTATTTACAGCAAATCACATCGACTCGAATGCATTGGAAAGTGCTACCACCACCCACCATTAAAATCATAATATAAAGCCAATTTATTCAACCTTCCTGAAAACTAATAAAACAACAACAAAACCAATGAAAAGACACTTCCATGAAAACACATCACAATACATCATCTATTTTGAAAATCAAACACTTCAACAGTGGAGGTACATTCCTAATCCAGCAATTTTGGTTTTGTTGTTACTGGGGAAGAAACAACATAGGCATTTTCTGAAGAGACGCATCCCCTATCTTCCCCTTAAGTCACCAGAAACACCAGCATCAACTTCACACGGTACATACCCTGATTGCGGGTGAGGGTGGACGTCTGGGAAGAGATGATCGTTGACTCGTCACTACTTTCCTCCTTCAGTGACAGCACTGTGGGATGCAACGACTTGGACTGACTGTAACATATGTCACCATGTTCCAGTTTGTTTGGTTGTTTTTCTTAACCTGATGAAACCCACATCACTTCATTTCTCGCCGCCCTCTCTTAGTTTCCATTACAGATGTATCTTGCCCTCTTATCAGCTCAGTGCTAAGATCTGAGAGGGAAAATAATCTCCCCATTTCAGAAAAGAAAACACAGTTGTTTTTTTTTGTGTGTGTGTGTGTGTGTGTGTGTGTGTGTGTGTGTGTGTGTGTGTGTGTGTGTGTGTGTTTTACTACTTTATTATCCCTTTCTGGAAATTTGGGCTGCCTCCCCCGGAAGAAGCGCGTCGCCGTGGTGCAGCGCCACCCAATACCTATCCTATATTTTTTACAATTTTGCTGGGGGAGGAGAGCCGGATAACCCGGAGAGAAACCCCCGATGAGCAGCCCGGCAGCCAGGAAAAACCGGTATCACATATCTCGACCTGGGCTCGAACCCACGCTTCATCGCCCTGACATTGGTGACGGCTGTTCAGTAGCGCAGCGGCTAAATCCGACGCTTTACCTATTAGACTACCCGTCACCCCTTGTGAACTTCCGCAGTCATACAGCCAGCCAGCAATTTACAAGCCACTGTGACTGATGCTGACAAACTCAAAAGTATCACAGCACGAAAGTAATGTAAATTTCAGTGACAAACATAATACATTTCCAGTCTTCCTACCTGCCATCTCGAACATTGTCAGATGAGTTCTCGTCACTTGCGATGGAAGCTTTTCGCAGTTTGGCTGATGAGGCTTCTAGCAACTGGTGCACACGGTCCTTCTGCTACACATGAACACCAAACCATTACACATCACCTTTTTTTTTCAAACAATCTGTGTCAATCAATCCAACAATCTCAAACAAAAAGTGGTGAGTATTTTACAACTGCATGTTCAAGTATATGTCGAGACATTTACCCTTTGAAACAACTGTCCCGTCCTTGCTCGTTTCGACAAATGACAGGTCAAACTCAGGCTAACATCAATATGTAACAGGTATTCCTCAGACCTTCAAGTCCACAGAATTGCGCCGCAATAAAATCTTTTGTGTCTTTTATAGTTTCAAAACTGTGATTTCCATGAGTAAATGAGTAAGTTGGACTGATAAACACGTTTACCGCCCAGTACGACCTAAAAACAAGGAACACGACTATTCACCTGTCTGGCATGCATCAAGCGAGACGGTTTGAGACCATCCGAGCTGGAAGAAGACGAGGGAATGCTGGGATGACTACTGCTGGCAGACGTTGTGGCGGGTGCTGGTGGTGTTGCAGCAGTTGCTGCTGTAGTTGTTGTGGCAGGTGTTGAGGCTGCTGGCTTGTGGGACAGAGGGGGGAGGTCTGCCTGCATGAACTTGAAGCTGAGCACGTTGTACCATCGCACGGACACATTGCGCGGGTCAAAGTCGGCTAGACTGACCTGTGCACAGCCCTGCCATGACAGAAGAGGGTAACACTGTGACGGACATTCAGACTGATAGGTGAAGGGGAAAACAGGTGGCAGATGGGGTGTTCCTGGGTGGGTGTGTGTGTGGGGGGGGGGGGGGGGGGGGACTCCAACTACATGGTCAATAATGTAAGCCAGTGTATAAAAAGACTGCCAGCAGCTATGGCTTCAAGTCGTTTTTCATAATAATAATAGAATATTTATATAGCACCTAACCTTATCTAAGCTCTAGGCGCTTTACATAAAAGACATATTTATTCATATTAAGACATTAAAAAAACACAAGACAGATAAAACAAACACAAGACAGGTAAAACTGACAAAACAGATAAAAACTACTTAAAAACTCATACCCACACACACACACACACACACGTCCCCTGTGCACACACGCACTCACACCAGCAGAACGACAACATGGCATGGCTATGAGAGGGTGAAGAGATGGGTTTTCAGTCAGGACGTGAAGGTTTCCTCAAGTAACAGGGGCCTAGTAATGGACGGAACGCTGACTAATGTTCTGCAGGAGGGAATCTGGAAAATGTAGGTGTCAGAGGATGAACACAGCTGTCGGGAGGGAGTGTAGATGTGAAGAAGGTCACAAAGGTATTGAGGGCCAGTGCCACTGACTGAACTATTATTATTATTATCCTACTGTAACAGCCTAAGGGATAGGAGTACGCAGTACTCACCAGGCATTCATCCCCCAGCACTTCATGCAGACTCCACACGTTGAGCTGGATGGTGTTGGTGTAGAGACGATGTTCAGCCAGAGTGACTGCAAACACCTCCGCAAACTTGGGAGCCTTCAGTTCGCTCACTGGCTTGGTCGCCCAGGAAACATTCACGCTTGGCACCACTGCCACTTTGATACACCTGCAACAGAAAGTGTCACGTATGAATGATTCCTCTTTTTTTTGTTGTTGTTGTTTGGCAAGTTTGCTCTCAAAAATAGTTAGGGAGAATATGTACAGAAACCTCATTGTACAAAAATAAATGTGGCCCAACAATGAACAACAATGAACTTACCGCTGCTTCAAGTTTAACACTTCTATCACACAGACATCACCAGACAAAATTTCTTTCAGTTTTTTCAACAATAAACAACAAAAACCACTAATAGCATTCTTCAAATTTGAGCTGTTCACAGACTTTATATGGATAAATCACATAGCTCTACTGCATGTCCTGAATGTGCCACTGCATACAAAAGAAAGTAATTGTTATCACTGTTTTCAAATCACAGAGTGATCCACGCAAGTGAAACATTTTAAGGATTTAAGCACAGAGTGTTAGAGAACTGTTGCGGGGAGGACAAATAAACGAAAGCAACTTACACTTTGCTGCCCTCTGGGAAAGGAAGTGCAGCAAGGTTGCGTGCCTGCTCAAGACCAACGAGAAGCTGCTTATCTACACCTTCATACCTGCAACACAAACATGTTTTGAAACTGTCAATCAGTTGTGCTTGTAGCATCAGACAATTCCAGCCTCACAGAGTGGTTAAGACGAACTGTGAAGATTATAATGAAGTAAAGCAACGTAGAAAGGAATTAGGATTTATTCTTTACTGCAAACTCCTTCCCTCTCATGATTCCATTGCAGACACAAAAGAATAATCATACATGTAGTTAGCCACATACAAAAATTATTTTTGCACGATACTAATGATACTGTAAATGTGTAATGATACTCACTTCAGTTTGACTTGTATCTGAGCACTTTCCAGGTTTGTTTCTAATACTTGATCAATAAAGCCAGTCCTGTAAATTTACAAAAATAATTCTTCATCATTATAAAAAGATTAAAGGTATCATGTACATTATAGACATGTAAGCCAATGTCCTTAATTAAAATCACCCCTGGAAGGAGTCCCCTTACCTTGAACACCCCTCCTCCCCAAAAAACAAAACAAAACAAAACCAAAAAAACCCTCCAAAAAGCAGAAGAAACACATAAAAAATCAACAAATGAATACTGTATTCAAGTTGTTTATGAAGTACTGTCTTAAGCTGAAAATCAACCATGTCAGTTCTACTACACCAGAGAAAATGTACCAGAAGACATAAAATAACTAACCAGTTGTACACAGACTGTCGTTTGTAAGTCCAGGCTTTACAATTCTAGACTTTCAGCCAAATGCACAAGGATTGTCAATTTACTACTGACCTGTACTGATACACAATCCATTTCAAATGAGTCCTTTCACACACACCATTTCATAAACTGGCTACTGGCAGTGCTGCATGGGTACTCAATCAGAACTTGCTGGTGAAACTCACCTTTTGACAGTGGCCTCAAACACCCCAGAATCTCCAGCCACGGACTCATCACTGACAGCCGCTGACACACTACGCGTGTTGCCACCAGACAGGTTGTTGCCCACGCCCGAGCTGCTCTCGCTAATGGGGCTGAGGGGTGGGTTGGATATAGCGTCCATTGTTTCCAGCCCAGCCACCATCGCACGACGCTGAATGCCGGACATCACCAAACCAGGCACCATGTCTTTATCCGCCACACATGTTTGACCGGCTGCACTACCATCTACCATGACTGTCTCCATGCCCGACTGGGCAGCGGAAGCAGCAAACAGTTCTGGTTGGGAGAGGGCTGAAGCAGATAAGGGCTGTACATGGTGGAGGGAGGCGGTTGCAAGGGAGGTGGGGGGAACAGCCGGGGAGGACGCTGGTGTGGTAGACAAGGGCCCCGCACTGCTGCCAGCATCAGACCGTGCTGTGTGCGGGGCGATGCCCACGCTCCCCTCCTCCGTCTCCAGAATGGTTTGGGGCAACAAGTCTGTCACTTTAGACTGGTCAAGGCTAGGGTTGCCCCTGCCCCATTTAGAGTTTACCGACACAGCCCCACCAGGCACCATCACACGCTGGCGCTCCATCCCGCTCATGTGCTGCTCGTAGGTGGGCGGGGGGCCAATGCCATATGGAGACGCAGGAGGTGACGATACCGTCGATGAGTAAGGTGACGGCGCCTGACCTGTTTTGGCAGTGTCCTCCACAGTGTTGGGGATGTTCCCCGTGCTGCCTGCCATGACGCTCTGGAGGTAACTGTTGGTGGCAGCGGCGGTGACGTCAGCGTGCGGGAGGGAAGCGGTTTCTGTGGCAATGGTTTCACTGATGGGGGACATGCTGTGACCCTGGAGCAGCTTCTCCACGCGTTGATGCAGTTCCTGCAGGTTGACCTCTGATCCCATGACCCCGACGCCTGATCCTGTGACGCCAGCCTGCCCGTACACGTCCAGCGTGCTTAGGGAGTTCAGCGATCCACGGCTACTGGCGGACAAGGACCCCAGTGAACCAAGCGAAGAGCCGGATGACATTGATAGAGTGCTGAGGGAAAGACTGAAATAGAGAAATGGACCAAACACTGAAAAATACACTGCAAAAATGGACTCCGATTTACAAGACTGAGAAAGCAATTTTAAAAAAAAACAAAAAAACCCAAAAAACAACAACTGATAACAGACCGAAAAGCATAAATTTATTAAAATCCTCAAATTGCAAAATCTTCTCCACTTCCATCCAGACCCCCCCCCCCCCCCCCCCCCCCAAAAAAAGAAAAGAAGATGTAACTACTGTTGTTTCACTGGCAAGTACACTAACCGGATTAAACTTGCATACTGACAGATTATCAATATCTAACTTTCTCATAATCATATAGTGTATATATATACACATGTATCTAAAGGAAAGAAAACAGTCCTGCTACCTTCTGAGTTGTGACTCGAGGTAAGACGTCAGTTTTGTGGTTTCGTTCAGCTCATGCATAATGGTAGCTTTTTCCTCATGTAGTTTTAGCCTGCAACAAAGTGAACACACTTGAATAGTTGAACCGTTTTGACCCACGACTAAAAGAAAAGTGCTTATCCAAACAAAATTCTCCCTGGCAGCCTCCTTTTATAAGTAGCTGTTCATATCTGTCAGCATAATAGTAATAATGAGTACTGTATAGGCGCTGTACCCAATTTCATGAATTGGCCCAAAGCGCCGCGAACTGAACCCAACATGCACGCTCACATGAATCACATGCATTCTCTCACACACTGGACTAAATACATTACAATCACGTGGTGCAAAGGGTCAGCTCAGCTATTTAAATTTCAGAATTGCATTTATTTTTCAAATTTGGTGGGCTGAACATTTCCAAAGCAGCATAAGAAGAACAGGAGATGGAAACTACAGAGAAACAAAGCCAACTGAATTGACTGTAAGTGAAAGCCCCCTAATCACCCACATCTACTGACAGACAGCACTGAAAATCAGACCCCTCATTCCCCAAGGCTACAGTTCCAAAATTTGTCCATGCCCACTCCGTCTGCTCAGAGAGTTTAACCACCCACAGCTACCAACAGAAACAGTGAAGTGTTGACACTACAGACAGACAAGCGAGTGTCCATGGAAACAGACATAGACACTGCTGAAAATACAGTCTATAAGGCGTTAGCTTGAAGACCAAAACACAACCACAACTCACCTCTCTTGGATCTGCTTGTTTGAAATTTCCAGGGCGTGTTTGAGGTCATATTCCAACTGAGCTACACGCTGTTGGATGGATGTCATCTCCTCTTCGCTTCGACCTTTGGGGTCAATGCTGCGGAGTTCTCGTAATAGTTGCTCCTTCTCTTGTAGTAACAACAACCTGCAAATACCCAGTCACAGTTTTGTTAACACTGGTGAATGCCTGCCTATGAACCTGCCAACAAAGAACTCAATCAATCAATGTGTCACTGTCAACATAAGAATTTACTCAGTGCTTTCCGTGGAAGCAGGATGCTGGCAATGATGGAATTTCTCACATGTCAAATAAAATGAGCAGCTCACCTGTCTTTGTCGCACTGTGACTGGCCAGGAATCATCTGGTCCTCGATGTTGGCCAGACAAACTTTCAGGTTGCTCAGTTTCCGTCGTGCCTCGTCATACTGCAGCCTCATCCGTGTTTTCTCCGCATACAGCCGACTCTGGTTCAACCCAAACTGTACAGGACAAGAGCAGCAACTATACTTTCACAGCATCAAAACGGAGAAAAGTTAACCCCCAATGTCATTGTCTGAATACAAAAGCATGCATCGTGAAGCAAAGAGACAAAGACAGTGCTAAAAATGTTAAAGGCCAAACAGGACAGTTATTTCATTTAATGTCTTTACTCTTAGGACTGCTGTCATAGCGAGTACAGTGGTTTAAGGCAAAAACTGTTAACCCTTTCCCAGTCATAACAGTCCCTGCAAGTGCAAATCAGATTTACCAGCAACATGTAAGCAAAGGTCCGAGTGTGTGGAAAGCATCATGTGGGACTAAAGCTGGGGAAAATCAAGTGTAAAACCATTCTGACTACCTCATGTCTATTTTCAACAATAACTGCGCACACAGCTTTTGCGATGTCCACCACTGGTGTCCAAACAATGTCAACAAACATAATAATAAACCACTTGCTCTTGCGAGGAAGGAAGCAACTGATAACTCACGTCTCCTCGCAAGTCTGTCTGTGAGGCTGTCTCATGGCGGTCGTGTGCGAGAGACAGGGTGGAGACATCAGGAGAGGAACCACCAGTCTTGGACTGCAGGAAATCCTCTTTTAATCGCGCCAACGACTGCAACAGAGGAATTAAGATTAAATAATTAGTCTAAGCAATTACATTTTTTGGTTTCTTTTCAACGGTAAGTGGTAAAGTATTCAAAAATAGTGGTTAACGAAAAAAAAAAAAAGAAGCAAAATGTTAACAAGAATGAATGTGCATACATGTGTGCATGTGTGTGTGTTGTGTGTGTGTGTGTGAGAGAGAGAGAGAGAGTGAGAGAGAGAGAGAGAGAGAGAGTTCAGATTTTTAATCGGATAGGCTCTTTGGCCCATTCAGATTGGGGGCAGCGGGGTGGGGGTATCCTACAAGACAGACAGACAGACAGACAGACTACAGACAGAGGGAGAGGGAGACAAGTTTTGCGATAGAAACTGCAGGCAATATCTCACCTATCATACACAATCTAGAAAGAGAGAAGTTCCATTTTTACAGAGCATGAAATCTAAAGAAAGTTGGTAAGAGCCTGCAAGAGGGAGTTTAACAGTTGGGGGTGGGAGGGGGTGGCCACAAAAAATCGGAGAATAGTTTCAAGATTGCAAGTTACATCCACCGGCATGTACAGCAGCACTGTGGGAATGGGCAAAGTAACAGTGAGGGATTGTGCAGCTAGCCAGAAAATGCAGCAGAGAGTGCACCCTACTGCTGCATACATAAGAGAAGCTGCCTCCCCCTCCCAGGTAAACACACACAACCCGGCCCAGGTAGACTCTCTCTCTCTCTCTCTCACACACACACTCTGACACTAGTGCAACCACAGATACCATTGTACTTTCCAATGCGATAATAAAATGCTATCACCAAAGAATCACCATTTTCCCTATGCACCTTCCGCTCAACTGAACATTTTGCGATCTATCCAAAACAAACTAAGACTAAGAGATACAAATAATCTGTCATACTGAAGAAGTGAACACAGTTTGTCCCCCCCCCCCCCAACCCCCCAACAGACACACACACACCCTCCCCCACATCTTTCCAAATAAAAATATAAGTGAATAAATAAAAAGAAAGAAACGAAAGAATAAAATCCAGAAAACCGCCTAGGAAGTAGGATAGGAAAAGAACAACTGAGGTAAAACTAAAACGCTCAGACCGAAGGATTTTCACGTCCAGAAAGTGTGCACGCCACTGTCTGTTATGCAGGTCTGCTGTCAGCCCGTGGAAGGGCTATTTGGGCAAGGGGAGGGGAGGGGAGGGGAGGGAAGGAATCTAGGGGGTGTGGGTGTCAAGCATGAGGGGGAAGGGGGGGGGGGAGATTGGGCGCGCGAGGCTAGGTGAGATGTGCATTCCTGTTTGCAGGCTGACAACCTGTGGCTATGGCAGGTATGGCACACTTCCAGCAGCTCATGGTGGTCGGCGGGAGTGGCCCGCTTTTCCCACAGCACAGGCTCTTCATTGTCACGGGTTGCATCATAATTTTTTCCATCCCTTCACTTCTTTGCTAATCCTCTAGGACATCTACAGCTAGAGCTCTGCGTCTGCACGTGTGTGTGTGTGTGAGAGAGAGAGAGAGAGAGAGAGACGTGCATGCATGCGTGTGTGTGTGAGAGAGAGAGAGAGAGACGTGCATGCATGCGTGTGTGTGTGAGAGAGAGGGAGCGAGAGTAACTTGGCCCCTCTACCTCAAAAAAATTCACATTACCCAACCACTACACAATTCTGTTTGTTGTTTTTTCTTTGTGCATGCGCAAACAACAGTTCAAAACCTGGGCTCCAGCCCCCCCCCCCCCCCCCCCCCCCGCGCAAAAACTCGCTGGCTCTGTGACATGTAGGTGAATAAAATGGTGCTTGCCATTTACAACATATGAGGTGTGGAATTTCCAATCATTTCCAAAGACATACGAGAATTTTAAGGCAGTAATATGAATAAAATATGTCAACTTAGTCAAGTGACAAGTAAAACACACACCAAAAAAAATGCACTCTGTCTTGAATTGTATTGAGAAACCTATACTGAGTCATAGTCAAAATCAAAAGTCAGCTACTAGTGTCAGGTCTCAGCTTGATTTTCTTGCACAGGTGCAGCATCGCAGATTTATTAAACAATACATAAAATTAAAAATGAAATTAATATTTTTAGTCATAATTTACCCCCCCCCCCCCCCCCTCCACTGCCAGCACATTTTTAAAATTTTTTTTAAAAAATCACTGCACTGATTCATTCTGCCTAATCTCTCTGTAGCTTTCTCAGCTGATCAGTAACTAACTGAAAACTGGGAAATTTTCCAATAAAACTATACCAAGTCAAAATATTGTGGTCCGCACACACATCCTACAACGCTGAAACACAGGTGGTCGTCCTGCACGTCCATCTTATTAAAGAAAAAGACACTTTCACTCCCTTCACTTTTCACAGTCTAGACTAGTTTATGTGGAGGAGGCCACAATGACCGCGGATGCCTGTTCCCGACCGCCTGTAAACCTGCAGCATTCTGCTGTGCCATGGTGGCATTCTACCTCAGGTCGACACCCCCCCCCCCCTCCCCTTTTCCCTCTGATCCAACCCCCTCTTCTGTATTTCTTCCCTGCCTCATGTGTGTACCTGGGAAAGCATGTTGGAGAGGTGAAGTCGGCTGCTATTCGCGGTGATTATGCCCAGCATTTGTTGTTGAATAACTAGACTCTGACTCATCTCCTGTGTAACTCTATAAGTAACTGCTCCCCCCTCCCCCCTCTTCTCCACCTCTTCTAGGGCTTCTCCTGTCATTTCATTCCTTCGCACCTTGCTGTTTCGTTCTTTTCTTTTGTTTTTCTCTCAGTACAGCTGCATCTCTTTTCCCCGCCAGTATGCAGTCAATCGTAACTGGCCCGAAAGGGTTTGTTATCTGACCCTGTCAACATCCCTAGCGAGTTCTTCATCCCGAGCCTCCCTCACTATTCCCCCATACCTTCCTCTCACACTGCACAACAGACTTGCAGTGGGTCTTCAACTGTTGCATGCACGCTCTTAGCAATTCACCCTAGAGGAATGTATTATTTTCCTGAACTAAGCCATCACCAAGAATGCATGTATCTAGAAGTAAAACCAGTGCTATGTGTGTGCGTTAGGTCTACAATTGAATTCCAACAGGACACCGTATAGACTCTATTAGGAAACAGACAGACAAGCCCCAACCATTACTGATTTACTTAGTACATGTGGGTGAAGGAAAGATGCACCTGATTCAGAGAAGTGAAACACCCAAACACTCTGACATGGTACATCTAATGGGCATTGAAATGTCTGCTGCAATGCAGTACTGCATTCCAGTTCCACTGGAGACCTGCTGGTTTTTTTTCCAATCTGAAATCTGCTTTTTGTATTTTTTAAAATTTCTTTTTTAACTTTCTTTTCTTTTCTTTTTTTGCGGGTGGAAGTGGGGGTGGGGGATTGGCTGGTTGCTTGTGATTTACTGGTCCTGTCTTTCTCCAAAATGTAAGGATGGCATCAAAAACAAGCCAACGAAAAGGTCAGCATGCACACACTCTGCTATTCAAACTTGGGATCAAACCCAGCACTGACAGTCAGTTCTATCAGTTCCGCCACCCAGTATCACTAAACATATTATCTGGCCGTTCATGGCACCAAACTACATGTATAACAAATAACTTTCCACAACTAGCTAAAAACATGAACCTCAATGAGCATGCTTCTAGTTTTCACTGTGTACCTCAGCAGAGGAGACACACTGTGAATGAATCTCAGCCGACAGTGTGCAATTAATTATCATGAACCAACTAGGAACTGTACCAAGTTACATGTAGGTGATGTACCTACAAGTTGGACTGACGCCAGAACACTGAACATGAAGGCATCTCTACTGTCAGCATATCTCAAAGAAAACTCTATGAAAAGTGCAAGATCACAGGGAAACAAATTCCATCCCGGCATCACAACCTGGGTCAGTGGGTGCAAAACCATTCTCACCACAGAACCAACACAAGCATTGCAGCAGTGCACGCTCATGACCGGGTCCGATTTCCGACTGTCTAATGTACATGATAAGACATGTTGTAAACTACCGGTTCATTGCACGTTGTTTGCTTGTTTCACTGTTACAGCACACATAACTGTCTTTCCGTCATACTCATGGCACTGGGAGGGACCATGAACCACAGACTTTGAAGTGGATGAACCCTCTGCGAGCAAGCAAGGATGGATCAAGGATTTTGGTGAAAGTGGGGTAGGTAGGCACAGAATACTGGGTTAACCTTCGACAATTCTCTACATTTTGCTGGGGCAGTTGAGAAGAGAGGAAGCAGGAGATTGTAGGTGAGCAGGAAGATGACAAAAAAAGAGTGTAATTGACACACACACACACACACACACACACACACACACACACACACACACACACACACACACACACACACAGCTTGCCACAAAAAACAAATACCTGAACAAGTTCATTCCGCTCTTTCTGGCCCGATGTGAGGTACTGCTGTAGCTGTCGGATCTCGCTGATAATGGCTTGAGCCTGACCAACACTGTAGCCTCCCGTTGTTGACAATTTTTGACCCACCCTGAAATAGTGTAAATGCAATTTTGATATTATTACAGGCCACCTCAAACTGCTCTTCTTGTGACATGCACAGAGGAAACAACAAAATAAATCACACACGTGATACTACACACCCTTGCAAACATGAAGCTGCTGAACATACAACAAACCAACATGTACTATTCTACTAAAATTTTATATTTTACAAAGAATGAAACTCAGAGAGAGAGAGAGAGAGAGAGAGAGAGAGGGAGAGGGAGATGTATGAAACTTACGTGTGTAGCGTTTCGACCCCCTGTTCTTTGTACACCATCTCTGTTTTGATTTGTTCCAGTTCTCGCTTGAGACGACCCACCCTGTTCTTGGCCAAGTTGATGTCAGCTTTGAGGAGGTCAGGATCATACTTGGTACTCCCCAAACTGGAGTTGGAGTTAACTGCAATCACAACAGGAAGCCATTACAAGAAAGCCCAACAAGTTATACAACACACAACATTGTCAATAACATTCAATTTCGTTCAACCAAGGAAATGATGATCAACTCAAGATCACCTGGCATTTGAAAGTTGAAATCAGAAACTGCAATCTGCATGCATGCAAAATATCAAATACAGTGAAATTGACAAAGTGAGGTCAAATATGCGGCTTTTACAAGATGGCTGCAATGCATTTTTTACATACCAACTTACTATCCCTTATGGATTCCAAACATTGCATCCTGTTTTACAATCTGACAGAAGCTAGGACTTCAACAATGGGCTAATTCCATCTTTGCTAGCCAACTGAAGCCAACTTTTGTTTTGGAACACTTTCGCTTGTACGTGCCGACTGCTCCTGTACGCTCAAACTACCCTATCAAGATGATTAGTACAGCTGTTCTTTTACACTTTGCACGAGCGGTCGAACATTTGAATTCTAAGACTGTTGCTGCACTACTCGAGCGGTCAGTGTGGTCACCGCATCATGAAGTATGCTTCTGTTGGCTCAGTGCCAGCATTACAGATGCAGGTGTTGAAATAGTGTGACGATAGATCTGTACCGTGAAAACAGCTCAGACTAAACTGTGAGCATAAAAAAATGGTAGCGTTAGCCCCTTTAAGTTGCTTTGATAGTGAGAAAGTATAACAGATTGTACGTGGGACTAAGCATCAGATGAATGTGTACTCACGGCTGGTGCGTGAAGACTTCCAGCTAGACAGTGTGTCCTTGAGGTGCTGGAACTCATCTTGAGCAAGGTTCAGGCGTTGTTCTTTGATGCTATAGATTTCTTGCTTGGCCTGTTAAAGAAGTAAACAGTACATTCAAACCCAGTTAAACTCCCTCTTGAACACACCCTTGGTGTGGCATGTCTGGCAGTGCAACAAAGAGAACTGGTACATGTATTCTCATTCCCAATCACAGCCTGACATGTATGATGTACACGTATACCAGTATAGACAGATTTCTCAGATTTGTCCTGACATCTCATCAGTATCATTAAAAGAGCTCCAATTTTGCAGTGCTCACAAGTCTAAACAATTATTGTTTAAAATATAAATAATCCATAAATGTTCAGCAAAAGACTGAGGTAAAATTATATTCTGCGACTGTGACCAAAACAAGTTTCCTCCACAACACCAACAAGGGCCAGATATCCCCCCCCCAAAAAAAAACAAAAAAAAAAAAAAAAAAACTAAAACTTAGTAAAAGCACAGGTTTGGATTTTACTCTGGTCTGTAAAGAAAGTAAAGACCAGCTCTCTACCTGTAGATCTTCTTGAGCTGTAACCAGGTATTCCTTCAGCATCAGCTCTTGCTCTTGCCGCCATTGTAACCGTGGGTCTTCCAACTGATTCACCTCTGAAGACGAGAGTGCAGGAGTTACAGACTTGTATAGTTGTAAAAGAGTCAAAACACAACGGGTGCAATGACCAGTACGTTCACCGGGATAAAGTCCGAAAGTAAACAGATGACGTTCAACCAACGTAGGTAAAATGAAACAGATTCACTCATTTCTGAAACTGTGAGTATTACACATCTGACCTTGCCATTAATTATCAAGTACATGTAGAAACAAAATAATATTACTATGGAACACAGAGAGAGAGAGAGAGTTTATTACATGTGTGTCTAACTTAAAGACTGCAACTTGTAAGAGAGCAAGACTTACGGTTTATATGATCAATGTAGTACTTCACTCCACGTTGGGGATCGATCACTTCTTCCCATCCTAAGGGAAGCTCGTCTCCTACACAATCTGCGAATGTCTCTGGCTTGGTGTATCTGAAAATAAATTAATTCAAATTTATAAATAATGACCAGTCTCTGCGCTACTAAATCATAAGATGTGGACTGGTCAAAATCAATACACAACAGTTCAGAAAATATTTGTCCACAGAGATGTCCAAATTGTGTGAAACGCACATGTATGTATGTATTCATGTATGGACAAACTATATAATGTGTGTACAAAAATTATATTTTTAACCTAAATTAAGACATTGATGCCAGACAATCTTACCTGTCTGAAGCAGTTTTTACTTCACTCACACGCAATGAAAATGTATTTTTTTGCTTGCCCATCTTTATTGCTTTTAAAATTTTTTATAAATAATTTATCTGTTGGGGTTTTTTGTCTTTTGTTTAATTATCTTTAAAAAAAAAAAAAAAAAAAATCTGGGTTGTTTTTTTGTCTTTTGTTTGATTTGTTCCCTCATGAGGATGTTGGTACATGTAGCAGTGTGTATGCTGAAAACATGCATACATGTATCTATAGACAGATACACATACTCGGACTTACTTGTGTAGGACTTTACTTGTATACATGTATACAAATGTGTGTTTTGAGTTTTGTATGCTAATTTTTTTTATGTGAATTTATCTCAATTTTCCTTCCTCCTGCCAGCACCAGGTACAAGTATTGAAAACAAAACAGGCTGATGACAAAATCAAATTCCAAGTGAGTTTAAACCCACAGGAGAGGCAATAGTAATGATAAACACACACACAAAGTAGTACTTGTGCCCCCCCCCCCCCCCCCCCACCGAATTTAAAAAAAAAAATCAACTTCAAGCTAAGGAAAGTGTCATGTACCATTAGTACAGCCGTATACTCAATACGGCCACCTTTGATCATGTAATATCAAGCTCTACATCAGTACATTGTTAATTGTCATGAACGGGACAGTATGCACTTGTGTGGACTTGTATGCAACAATTTCCTTCTGCTTCTTGAACACTCCTATCACCGTCCCTGGGTCGGTAGGTCTCCCAGTTATTTGGTGGATCACTTGCGTCATCCCACTTGTAAAACCTCTGGCGCTCATTATTATGATGTCATGAAAAAGCTGCTATCAATCCTGTTATCCCCAGAGCAATTTTCCTCAGCAATTTGCTGCTTGTACAGCCATTTAGTGGCCGGATGTGAGCCCTGCTGGGTAAGTGCACACAGCATCTCATCGAGTGCGGTGCATCCTTCCCCCATAAATTTTCTGTCGTGGGCGTTCTCCGAGTGCGTGTGGGGTAGAATGCATGTTTGATGGAACTTGGAAAAGCCATTTCGACTACTGCCGCACTGGTACCCTTGTGAGAGTTGCATTCTTACACACCCCTTCCCCTAATTTTCTATCCCTTCAGCATTTAATCGTACCTAGACACAAACAAGAACATTACCATTACACCAGATTTTGAGAAATTCCACCACCACCACCCCCCCCCCACCATACTTATATTAGTTATAGTTATAACAGCAACCAGGCACATGTATGCACTGTATGACTACTACAGTACTATTGAACTTCCTTCTTTTAATTTATTACACAATGTAAATCAAATGTGAAGTATGCAAAACCCAAAACTGTGAAAAGTTGGTAAATATCTTTACTTTGGATTAAACTAAAGTAACAAACACAATTTTAGTTGATCTGGACCATACTTATAGTGCGTTAAAAAGAGCTCAGTTGAAGATTACATAATTCTGTATGACAATATACATGCTAATTACAGATAAACACTGAATTTCCTGCTCCACACACATGTACGTAAACATAGTTTGCTTTAAAAAAAGAAAAAAGAAAAAAAAAGTGGGTGTGCACTGATTAAATTTACACAACATACATGTACCATCATTTGCTCCAAAGTGTAGCATCTAATTAGTTGGGTTTTTTTTCCAGTGGCCCTGTTAAATTTCAATTCTCTGTGTATCACTGTGGGAAAATGTTGAATTCACACTCGCTGGCAACACCTCTACCATCGTACAGGTCACCTTCATTGTACAGTTTTGCATAATGCCAGTTTTTCAAAGCAACACTAACAGGTCAAAATGGGACCACATCCACAGCAAAGTGTGTTTGTGTCATACTGGTATTCACTTTATATGATTTGAATTTTTAGAAGGGATCCCAGGTATCATAAACATGACAGCAATATTGTAGTAAGTATAACTGATGTCACACTTAAAGTACACACAACAAATGACCAATTCATGCATTCACCCATGGTCCACTAACAACAGTGATTCCTTGATCCCCCTACTGTAAGTGTAAGTGTAAAACACAAAATATTGTAAACCTAGTTGATGCACATGATCAGGCTGGGGAATTGCCGAGGAAAAAAAGACTGAAACCTAAGCCAGGGTGAAGAGACAGCACACTGCTGGGGGACCACGGGGGCAACGCTCTACTGCAGGAAACATAGTTTAGTATACCGGTATTTCAAGACATCTAGTAGCCTCTCCTGGCATCCCAAAGTAATACTGCCTTGGTACTGACAAGCAAGTCTTCAAAAATGATGATAGACTCTCCCACATGGCATTACATGTTCTTTGGCTGGAACTTAGATTTTTTGGCTGAAAGGATAGGAAATTTGACTGAAAACTGCCAAATGACTAAAAATTCCCCCCAGCCTGCATGATGTAAGTATACCACTTACTATGTCACTGTCAGCACAAAGTGCTACTGAAATTTTTAAAGAAATTGTAACAGAAAAAAAGGGACTCTAGTCTCTACTGCTGAGATTAGTGAGAAAATATCTTGCAACAAAAAGTAGACTAGTGCTTCAAATGGTGCGTCACTCCATGATTCAGGCTGGGGAACTGCCGAGGGAAAAAAAAACTGAAACCTTGGCCGGGACTCAGAGGCAGCGCCCTACTGGGGGACCACGGGGCAATGCCCCACTTCACAAAAACAATTTTAGCATTTTTAAAGGCATTTAGTAGCTTCTCCTGGCTCCCACAAGTGAAATAAGATAAGATAAGATAAGATAGATTTATTGCTTCTTAGTTACAATTAAGAAGAATTTGCT
>JACVVK020000442.1:52500-302500 GCA_018292915.2 Batillaria attramentaria
AGATGATACTTCTTCATATCTTGTGATTTCCTTGTTGCTTTTGTGACTTCCGTGACTGAATTAATTTTTGCATAAAATCTGAAAGATCTAGAGAGCTGATGAAACGTGGACTTAAGTGCCTTGGATTGTACTTACGAAATTGCAAAATTGGAACTTTTTTGACCGGCGCTTCTCGCAGAAACGTGAAAAAATGTGTTTGTCTAAAAGCTCTGCTATTCTTAATACTAAAGCTATAATAGTGCAGTAGTTCATGTCATATGTGCAGTTGGCACAAGTGACAAAAATACCGGAATGATGAGTAATTTGAAGGAGTCTTTTCATAGATATTTGGCCTTATATGCAAACCACCCCTACCTCGGAAATATTTTTCTTACACAAAACCTGTCAGAGCTACAGAGCTGTGCTACGAAAACAGGCAGTATAATTGGATGATCTTCCCAAATTCAGAAAATGAAGCCATTTGAACATTTTTTGCGAAAAAATTCGTAACATGACCGATTTTTAAAAAATCGGCGATAACTCTTCTGAAAATGCAGTAGGCTAAAAATCGTGAAAGGTAGGTCTGGAGAAGGTGAATTCCCATTTTATCTCAAAGTAAAAAGGCCTCCAACGAGGTGGTTTAGGAGATAGCCATCATTACATCCGTCCACACACACACACACACACACACACACACACAGACACACGTCTCACAACTCCCGCCAAAAAGAACGCAGCAGCATAGTGTGCACGTAAGGTGTCTATGACGCAGATTTCGTTACGTCACTGTGTGCGTGAAAGAAAGTATTGTGTGGAGAAACGTCACAGTCTTGTTTTGTATCACTGAAACTTGCTGCTGCGCGTAGCAAAATCTGCCCCGTCTCATAAAGTTGTTTCTCTATAGAGAAACAACTTAAAAAAGTGGAGGGGGGGGGGGGAAATTCGAGGTGGGACCAAGTTATGGCCGGGAGCTATTAAGGCCAAACCCTAGTTTTTTGTTTTTTTTTCTTTTTTCTCCTTCTTTGCTTTGTCTTCTTTTTCTTCAGTTTTTGTTTGTTTGTTTTTTTCCTTCCTCCTCTTTCTTGTCAACAGGATTTCGGGGTGGGGGGGGGGGGGAGGAATCGTAATGGTGAACACACATCAGTCGCGTCCCGCTCGCATGGTTGTGTTACGTTCAGTTGTCAATGTTCGGGCCGTGAGTATGCTTCACGACTGGACTCAGAGTATTCTTGTTGCTGCGTCTTCATGCCGCTTAGTCTTTGATTTTGTGTTACCCAACCCTGCCGCCCTAAACTTTGATTTTGTGTTACCCAACCCTGCCGCCCTAAACTGTTAGACTCCAATATCACATAGAGGGGTGGGGGGTTTGGGAGTCTAACGTCCTTTTCCACCACTTACGGGTGATATGAAACTGAGACGGGGCAACGAGGAAAAAGCCAGCACATCTTCCTTGCTCTGTCTTTGATATTGCTGTTACCGACGTAGTGGAAAACTGACCAGCCAACAACTGAACACAGGGCGTTTCAGTCTAGGCGGTGCACGAGTGTTCCGGCAGTTCGGCCGGGGGCGTGAGTCAGTGTGTGTGTGTGTGTGTGTGTGTGTGTGTGTGTGTGTGTGTGTGTGTGTGTGTGTGTGTGAGAGAGAGAGAGAGAGAGAGAGAGAGAGAGAGAGAGATATTACAATGGAAGTGAGTTGTCTTTACACTGAGCAATGATATGGCGTAACAGGGGGGGGGGGGGGGGGGAAACAACAACAAGGAATGAGCCGGACTGAGGCCGGTAACACACACACACACACACACACACACACACACACACACACACACACACACACACAATCAGTAAGTAGCCTAGGCATGACCATTTATGAGTAACGCACACATGGTCACTGAGATCGGAAACATAACTATCGGGTAGTACTCCGTGTTACGGGCACATACCAAGGTCGTAACAGAGAGAGAGAGACAGACAGACAGACAGAGAGGGGGGGGGGGGGGGGTGTCTCGCAATAACCACCTGTTCTCGGGAGCTCCCTCAGGCAGCATTACCTGACGGTACTAACACTATGGAACACCGTTTAGCTTGCGCACACTCAGATAATGCATGGTGATAATTATTATAGCCTCTTATTAGAGTATTAAAGTGCTCTCCCGCATCCCCAGTTCCGGCTAACATTTGTACATACACTAAGTTGTTACTCCGGCCGCCTCTTCAACACTCACACAAACCGAAATAAATCGTGACAAAACGCAAACGGATATAAAACTGCTTTACTGATTCTATAAATTGAGCGTAAAAGCTACAATTACAGTAGAGTAGAAAATCTACGTGGTAAATGTTTTATAAATCTTTTAAAAATCGGTATACAGAGTGAAAAATAACCATCTGAGTGGGAAAGAAGGCATCTACGTGTAAAACATGAAAAAAGAAAACACACATACTCTGATCTGATTATCGTTAAGCACTGCAGTACAAATGATAAAACATTTGTAGAGTGATAATAATTATAACTGTGTATTGTACAGGCGCTTTACCCAATTTCTTGAATTGGCTCAAAGTGCCTGAACTAAACCCAAAACCCACGCTCACATGAATCACATACATTTTCTTACACACTGGTCATGAACACATTGCAATCATGCGTTGGGGAGGATTCGCTCAGCAATTTCAGTTTCGGAACTTAGAATTGCATTTATTTTCCAATCAGTTTTGTGGGCTGAACATTTCCAAAGCAGAGGGGGAGGAAGCCGGAGTACCCGGAGAGAAGCCCCGACAATCGGCCCGAACATTCTCTCGCTTTGGTGGCGAAGTCTTAACCACTAGACCACCGACCGCTCCTCGGAGTGCGGGAAAGCCAGAGGCTAGTTGCCAGATCTTGAAATCTGTGAAGATTTGATGGTCAGATTTCTTTGTGTGTGTGTGTGTGTGTGTGTGTGTGTGTGTGTGTGTGTGTGTGTGTGTGTGTGTGTGTGTGTGTGTGTTGTTTTCGAAGCCGGTCTACTGTACATTAAGGATAAGATGATTGTTGGATCTTAAAAAAATCGTGAAGCACAACACAGTGAACTTTTCTTCCAGTGACGTCCCTATCGTGTAAAATAACCAAACAACTCAAACTTCAGCCCCAACAATCTCCTCAAACCTGACGTGCACCAGATCGCGTGATTCTTCGGGTTAAACTCTAGACTGTGAAGACAAGGGTGTATGAGTGTTCTGTCCATCGGGAGAATGACTTCAAAGACGACATCACTGGGACAAGCCTGTGGTCCTGTTGCAAATCGAACCCACGGCCGTCGGATCTCCTAAAGCCCGACATTCAAAAGGTTGAGCCACCCGAATCCCTTTAACCGAACGTGAATGTGGTAACGCCATGCTGCAATTCTGTCTGGTGCTGCGTGGACAGATGAAATACAGGCATGTTATCATCTTCTCCCAATACCATGGTCACAGCATCATGCGCCTAGACAGAAGTCCATGAACAACTTGTGTTTCGTAATTTGATTCAGTTCAGTTTAATGGCGAAGTAATTCTAACTCACATGTAAGTTAAAACTGAACCAGATCTGGTCAGGTTTGGACCCACACTATAACTGAATTATTAAAATGGTGGTCGGGTGGGGGGTGGAGGGGGGTGGGGTGGGGTGGGGGTGGGGGTGTTATCACCTTCACAGAATAGCAACTTGACTGTGACAGCTCGATGATGCCTGGTCAGCGGGTACTGGAAAGCAAACTGTGTACGAGCCATCAAGGCCGAGCTATGTATACACTTTACAAGTTACAGCAGGGATCTCTGGTTACACCAATAAAAGCTAGTACCAGAGTCAAAATCATACTCCAGTCACCCACACACAAACGCGCATGCAAAGAGTATTCTAATGTTGCCCTTTGAGTACACGAACTCGCCAGACTCAGGGACGACAAACAAAATTCAATTCGTTGTGGAGCTGGATGTGGTCAGATTGGTTTCGATTTTTTTGAGAAAAAAAATATGGACAATCAATGGAATTACATTTTAAAATTAAGAAAACTATGACCCTGTTTTCAGATTCCACATCAATACACAATACGAATAACAGAAAAGAAAGACAGAAAAACAAACTCTAAACCATGTTGAAGGCACGGAATGTGAAAATCAGCTATTCTGATGCGCGCACAACAGCAGGAATGTGATTTAACAATCGGCTAATGGAGTGGAAAGTGATGTGTAGGCTAATATAATTTTCGTCAATGTTCATTTTTCTCACATCTAGCTGTAGTTGTGACATGATAGTTGTAACTCTCTCTCTCTCTCTCTCTCTCTCTCTCATACTGAGGTTCATGCACAGGCCTAAACAACAGCAACGTGGCCTAGAATATCTTTATGTCGATATTGCATAAAACGCAACAGCACAAATAATATTTTGTGCTTTCTGTGCAAAAGGATGTTCTTCACCCCAAAGCGTGATTTTACTTCAGTCTCCGGAGGCGATGTCGTGCTTCTCAATGGTACCGCTACATGAAGTTTGTGCACGAGCTATGTCAGTGCCATCAACAGACCAGCACGACAGAACACGCCTTTTGAGACGCCTCTACTGGTCACGAGAATGTGAAAATATGTACACCGACCAACAAGAGTTGACCGTTCTCTGATTGCGTCGAATTAGGAAGACCCGTGGCAGAGTAAAACCAGAAACAAAGTGCTTCAGTCAGTCGTACACTAAGCGTGATACCTGCCACTCACAGCCTGGTAAACTGCCACAAGAAGAGGCGAAATTCGCGTGGCGTGCCAATCAGTCGTTTAGTATACTTCTACAAGGTTTGGTGAGGGATGTAAAAGCCTGAATAGGCACTAAGACTACTTTTCAACCCTGCCATACCATTTCAGAACTCAGCCCGAAAAATTTAACTCAAACTTGAGGCGGCCTGCGTGCTGCGTATCACTGAGAGAGCACGTGAGTTTTCGCTGGGCCGAGCCCTGAACTGGTACCTTCTCTTGCTGTCAGGGAGTCCACCTCTTCACTTTTGAGAACCCGGACTCAAGCCGCGCTAGTCTCCGGTCCGTATGTCGCACTAATACTAAATCCAGTTTCGCATTTCTGATAAAAGAGGCGGCAGATTCAGAAAGACAGACTGAGGAAATGAATTTGGGGACTGTTCATGAAGCAGTGAGACCGACTTCCATCCTAGCCCTTCTCTGCCACAAGTCCAACTTTTCAGTCACTGTACAATGGCGTGGTCACTCGGTCTGAAAAATAACCGGATACACAGCTCCGCACCACCATCAGCCAGTGATCAAAACTTGGTGAAGATGCCCTCAGGTGGTGGAGCTTTGCCGCTGTCTCCGTTGAAGGCCACGTTGACCGCGCCGTGTTTCCCGTCCCCGACCGTGTAGTTGACGACAGCGCCATCCCCGACGCCTCTCTCGCGCTCCAGGTCGGCTAGAGTTCTCTCCCCGAAGTCCTGGGGTCGCATCTGGTGGGCTTCAAGGCCGTACGGCCTACACAGCAACTTCAGCGCCTGGACAGACAAGACACAGGAATCCGCTTCACCGATTCGTCCAAGCTAGTACGTTTTGTGGTCTGGCTTGCATCAGACTCAAGACTATGGCGCTCGAAGTTGGCTTGTTTGCATATGTACACAGAGAATGATATCAGTCGGCCGTAACTATAGCCGGGACAGCCACAACTTGAACCCAAACACTAAATTAAATGAGTGGTTAATGTTAATGAATGTCTTAATGCACATATTAAAGTTCATTGTGAGGGATTGTGTGTTTGTTTTTGTTTTTTTTTTGTTTTAGGAATACACGTAGAAACTTTTTTGTGTTATTTGTAAATGGAATGATTGAACAATACTGATTGTGCTAAAGTGTGTCTTTCTCTCTATTCTTTGATGTTCTATTCTTTTATTTCCACCACGCCCTAATTTCCCTTATTTGGATAAGCTGGAGGCAATAAGTGAATCAGTCTAGCAAGCAAACAAGCAAGCACTGCAAGCAGTCAATGAATCATTACCTCAAGGGTGGCCCCGTTTTTGACCCACTTATAGATGGCCACGATGGGGATCCAGACTGCGGAGGTGGCGGCCAGTGCCCACCCGATACCCACGGCCCAGTCTGGATAGATGTACGTGCCCTTTGACCCCGGCCGCTGGTAGTCCAACTCCGAGTAGTTGATGGCGCTCATCACGAAGATCGACTGGTGACGTAAGAAGGGGCACGCACAGGTACAGTTTTAGACGAACCATGAAGTCACCACACGGTTAGGCAAGTCAGGCTATGTTATCTTAATTGACCTTTAGTTGGGGCTCTCTCTCTCTCTCTCTAAAAAAAAAAAAACCCAAAAAAAAAAAAAAAACCCTTCGGAAAAGTTTTGTCACCAACAGTTACTGTACCAGGTGTTCTCAGAGACACAATCATGTCTCTGCTTAGATGTTTCTAGTGTTTGTGATGGCCAAGAAAATGCCAGTCTCACAGTTTCCCCACAGACAGAATTGCAATGGACATACGTACAGACAAACGGGTGGACGACGGAGGACCCACAACATAGACCCACTTTCTTTATCGACGTGAGGCTAGCATTAGGAAGCAACAGAAAGGGATTTTCGCCGTTTTGTTTCCGATCGAAATGGTCATTGATTACGCCAACATCATCGTTAACACCACCACCACCAACACAGTGAGCAACACGGCCAACACCGACGACAATATTTACCATGCAGAAAATCGGCGAAAGGACCGTCCAGCAAATGATCATGTAGGGCAAAGTCCTCACGATCCAAATATCCCCCAGCATCATTTTTATGTTGTCACAGAAACGCTTTATACCTGCACAGTACAAACGATGCAGCTTTAATACGCTCCGTTGTAGCACAGGACCCGTATGTAAAAGTCGAGGTTAGGGCTTCTAGCCCCGGGCTAGAGTCTAACCTCGAAATAAACTAGCTCTACGGTTAAATTTTCTGGTTTTTTTTTTGTTTTTGTTTTTTTTGGTTTTTGTTTTTTTAATCAAAGAAGCGGGCCCATTCCAGGAAGGTGCCTGAGCCGTTCCAGAAGGAATTTTTTCTTCCTTTCTTCGCTTCCTTTTTTTTTAAATTTAATTTTGCTTTTGGGTTTCTTTTGTCCTAGTCTGGGTTAGGCCCGTAGCCGTGGGTTAAGTTAACCTCGACTTTTACATACGGGCCCTGGCTGTTAATTATCAAACGGTGAGAGACAAACATGTGGAACTAAGTATGCGTAAAACATAACAAGCATCACACACACACGCGCACACACACACACACGCATGCAAGCACGCACGCACACTTATGATAATATGTTCCATTGTAGCGCTGAAGATCGTGCAGAAAGGATAATGAAACGGGTCATGCGTTCCACATAAATCTGTGTGATGAAACTGTACATTGCACTCTGCACTTGTCACTTACAACTGTGTACAAGGGAGGAGGGGGTGGCGTGGGGGGTGGGAGGTGGGTGAAAGTGGGGGTAGAAAGGAGCCAAGCCTTACCGTATATGTATGAAATAGCAATAAGTTCAAAGAAGGCGACCAAGAGAATGATTCTGCTGCCCGAGTAGTAGTCAAACAGCTGGAAGACGTACATTCCGCCCTGCACACAAAAAAACAAAGACCTGCATTACGCACTTAAAACAAACTGTCGCGTCACATGCGTAACATGGAATCGCCTCTCTCACGTAACATGGCCCCGACTTGTCTCACAAACGTGACAATTACGAGCTGGTGTAAAATTGTCGTCATTTAGTTGTCGGACAGCCAGGTTATGCAAAGTCAGCAAAAATTCTAAAGTGTGCATGCCATGGCAACACAAAATTCATACACTGTCTGAGAAAAACACACAGAAAATAACCGTCACTACTTTCAGTCTTGTTCGATTAGACGTGAACCGTCAGTCTATGTAATGTTTACCCCTCTCCGCCCCCCCCCCCAACAGTACCAACGAAGATGACGGACATAAATAAAACCAAGAGCTGGCTAACTAGTTGTCCGGTCAAGTTCTTGGGGCCAGGCATAGTATTAATTATTGTACTATGTGACAAGCCATTTCACACTCAATTCGCACTTACATTGGCTACCATGGAGAGTCCGACAAAGAACATGATGATACAGATGAAGCCTATAAAGATCTCCTTGCGGTATCCCTTTCTCAGCAGACGCGGGTACTGGTCCACTATCGTCGTCACCACGCCCTCCACACCGACAAACTGCACGTGCAACAACACAAACAACGTTCTGTCAGGAAACTGGACGGCGTAATTGAGCGTTCCTTCTGCTGCATCACAAGCGATTTACAAGCACAAGAGAGTGGGGTGGTGGTTGTTTTGGAGGTTAACGTCCTTTTTTACACCACGTAAGGGTGATATCAAAGACGGGGTAACGAGAAAAACTCAAGACTATGGCACTCGAAGTTGTTGTTGTTTTTTTTCATAATTATGTACGCTAAGCCGGAATGATAGGCCAGGACAAATATTAATTGGTCCCCAACCGGGAATCGAACTCACGGCCCGAGCATTGAGAGTTCAACTGACGCTCTACCATTCGGCTACTGATCCCGGCTCCCCTGCATGCACAAGAACACTCCTTTAACAGTTTTCGATAAAAGCAGTTTAATAGTCTTTGAAATACTTTATGTTGTGCGACAGGTTTCATGTCTACAATTTTTTCCCCTAAATCTAGCGCCGGGTGTCAATATTTGACTATCCAGTTCAGTTCAGTTCAGTTCAGTTCAGTTCAGTTAAACATATCTTTACTAGCGGCGCGGCAAACTGAATTTGTGTTTGGTCTCCGGCTGTCTGTGTGGTTGTGTGTATGTACGATTCTTTGTTCATTTCTTTCTTTGTTTCTTCATCAGCTTGTACCGACCTGACTGTCGAGTCCCAGCAGAATAACCATGAGGAAGAAGAGGATAGACCACAGCGGAGACAGCGGCATCTGGGCCACGGCTTTAGGGTAGGCGATGAAAGCCAGGCCTGGACCTGCAGGACACATCATCATCATCATTGTCATCATCATCATCATCATCTATCATCAAGAATCTACAATAATTTCTTCAGCACTCGTTTTTGGTTTTCAAAACAATGTCCTGCTGTAAAATACACGTATTTGCGGAAGTTCCAGCTCAAAGATAAAAAATCTCCACGGTCTACTCAGTCAGGTAAGTCCCACAGAATCGTCTATGAAACTAGACCAGTACAGGAGCAAAACCAAGAAATCCACCTCAGCCGAGAGTTAAAAGGCACGTGCTGGTTCGGCTTAGGTCCAAGACTGAAACGTCTCGTCCTGTTAAACATTTTTTTTTAAACTACTTTATTATCCCTTTCGGGAAATTCGGGCTGCTTCCCCAGGGGGAAGCGCGTCACTGCAGTGCAGAGCCACCCAATACCTATCCTATATTTTTTTTTTAAAGTTTGCTGGGGGAGGAAAGCCGGATAACCCGGAGAGAAACCCCCGATGAGCAGCCCGGTAGCTAGGAAAAACCTAGTATCACATAGCACACGCTCGACCTGGACTCGAACCCACGCTTCATCGCCATGACATTGGTGACGGCCGTTCAGTAGCGCAGCGGCTTAATCCGACGCGCTACCCATTAGACCACCGCTCACCCGTGGTGACGCCAACAGAGAATTGCGCAAGGTGTGTGACATCTGTTACTATACCTGACTCTGCGACGTCCTGAATCTTGCGGTTCTGTATCTTGGCCATGTAGCCCAGGATCGTAAAGACGATGAAACCCGCGAAAAACGACGTCCCGCTGTTGACGCACGCGAAGATAACTGAGTCTCTGAGGGACAAAGAAACAGAATCCATTAAGTGATCATGAGGCATCCAGAAACACCAGCGTCATAAGACGTGGGTCACACTGTACAAACACAGAAACGAAGCACCAGAAACGGTAGTGTCTCGCTCGCTCGCACGCCCGCCCGCCCGCCCGCCCGCCCGCACACACACACACACACACACAGAGGGGTGGGTGGGTGTTTTGGAGTTTAACCACACCCCCACCCCCTTCACACACAGACAGGGGTAGGTGGGTGTTTGGGGGTTTAACCGGCCACACGCACACACAGCCCCACTGACTTAGTTTCTGCAGAAGGGCTGTCACATACCTGTAAGAGTTGTGGTGAAACTTGTTGTAGCTGCCAAGAGCGGTGAGCGTACCCAGCGCGATGGAAGAGGAGAAGAAAATCTGAGTGCCAGCGTCCACCCAAACCTGCAATAGAAGTTCAAACGCGTGAATTAAACCAATAAGACTTTTGCACAGGCTGTTGGAACTACTCAGACAGTAAGCTTACTATAAAACCGTCTGGCTTTATCAGTCAGGAGATGATTCTGAGCAGAGACATCTATGTCTCTGTTCTGAGCCTCAATTATGATGTAAATACAACTGACTATTCGAACCACGTAACTGCAATGTGCCGATGGTCTTCTGTGTGAGTGAGCGCGTGGCTCACATGCGCGGGCGTGCTGGGTTCTGCGACTTGACTGATTTACGGCAAACAATTCGATTCAAATATTCATTACTATTATCATTCTTATTCTAATCATTATAGTCCATACCGACCTGCATCTCTCCCAGCTTGGTGATGTTGGGACTGAGGTAAAACTTGACGCCATCCCCGGCACCGTCCAGCAGCGAGTTTCGGATGAGGAGGATGAGCATGAAGATGTAGGGGGAGGTGGCCGTCACGTACATCACCTGCACGTCATACATCCAGCATCCACGTTGTTAAAAAACAAATGAAGCTAGGTCACCTGGCACAACATATTCAGAGAGCAGCAAAAAAATGATAGAAGGAGGAGACAGCTATGGGGGGAATGACGATGAGAAACTGACTAGTATAACAGGTATCCGAGAAAAAGCAAGAGCAGAACATTGAGGACGAGAATCTGATTTCCTGTTTCAACATATTCTCAGTCGACAGCAGGACATAATTTTCATATAGTGATCGACTTTCCTCTTTTAACGCCCTTTCCCCACCACGTACTGGTGATATAAAAAGCACGTAAACGAGGCTAACGCGAGTATACAAGTGTTTGCTCCTGGCACTGAGCCGGGACCTGAACTCGCACCTGAACAGTGACAGTCGAACACTTCGTCAGCCTGACTGAAGTGAATTCAGTCTGCTGCTGAGCCACATCTCTTGCGTTCTAGAGTGCATCTGCCATTTTCCTTAAGATTAATGAAAAAAGTAGCTGCCTTCAAAAACATTTTAAACGTACTTCTGAAAAGCATGTTTGTGGAAAACCTGGCAGACAAGATATTTTTGAATGTCTCTATATGTCTTTGTAGTAGTTAAAATATTCGTTTGGTAGCTGAGGTTGTTCTTGTCTGTTATTTCCTTTTCTCTCATCGGTTGAGTGTCTGGTGTTTTTTTGTTTTTGTTTTAGCGCTTGGAGCATGTACTTGTATATGAATATGCGCTTTATTAATAAGATTATTATTATTAGATTGCTGACCTTGCCGGAGGAGCGGATGCCCTTGCAGATACAGGCATACACGACGATCCAGGCGAGCAGTAGACACAGGGCCAGGTCCCACTTGATTGTTCCCATCTTGTCGATCCCGTCAGAAATCCCCAACACCTTGTTCCTGCGAACAGGCCAAGTCTGGGATGAACCAAATTTGGCTTTCCCCCGTCCACGTATACTTCACTTCATAATGTTATTTCCTCTTTTATATTTTTAATAGATTAATCTGTAGAACAGTACCGGCAAGTGTAAAATAAAGGGTTACAAACTGTTTAAACGTAACATAAATATTTGATCCTAGGAACTTTTTAGCGGGAAGGGTAGGGTGGGACTGAGAATCACCGAGTTTGCTATCTGTGATCGTGAATGTGTGTTGCCTTTGTGAGAGTTAGGCTGTGGCTAAGGTGTCAAATTGTCAAATACAGTGTGTGTGTGTGTGTGTGTGTGTGTGTGTGTGTGTGTGTGTGTGTGTGTGTGTGTGTGTGTGTGTGTGTGTGTGTGTGTGTTTGGGGGGGGGGGTGTGTGTGTGTGTGGTTAAACTCCAAAACACCCACCCACCAGTGTGTGTGTGTGTGTGTGTGTGTGTGTGTGTGTGTGTGTGTGTGTGTGTGTGTGTGTGTGTGTGTGTGTGTGTGTGTGTGGTTAAACTCCAAAACACCCACCCACCAGTGTGTGTGTGTGTGTGTGTGTGTGTGTGTGTGTGTGTGTGTGTGTGCGTGTGTGTGTGTGTGTGTGTGTGTGTGTGTGTGTGTGTGTGTGTGTGTGTGCTTATGCAATAAAAGGGTCCTTCACAAAACCATAACCCGTAAGCGGCATCAGGAGTTAGGCACACACGCGGCCAAAAAAACAAAACAAAAAAACAACCCATGTTATGTCACGCTGCCCTGACCTAATGGGCCAAAACAGAGTTCTCAATACACAGTAGACTCGTGTCCAGACGGGCACTATTGTGGCATCCTATGCCGTGAGTTCGTGTAAGTTTGAACTAGCAGTTCTCAAGAACAGAAGAGAATTGACAATGACCTTTGCGTGACTCTTCCCAACCACGTCGACAAACAGCAGGGCGACCTTTTCACCTTTCCCTGCCTTACGCGATGTAGCGGAGAAAATACCAACACAAAAGGACACCCAATTTACTAAGGGAATGCCGCTATGGGCAGAACTGTGTACGGTAGTCTGGGCTGAATGCAATCTGGCGGTCTTTAAAAAGCACTAAGGGAGAAAAATTCGCGGCACTAGACACATACGAACGTACGTACGTTCATTTTGAGACAGTGAGAGAGTTTTATGTTTGCGTGGATGTGGCGTTGTGTAACTGCCATGCACGGGACCTCTCCTGGTTTGCGGGACCTTACAGGTTGTATTTCGATTTTTTTTTTCTGAATGCCCTAGTTCACTTTTCATGCTCCCAGAAGGAAGGGTGAAGCACAAAGTGCCCGTCGATTCATTCTTCAGTGACGTATGTGACAGCGTGCGTGTAAAAATCGCCCACTGAACTACGAGCAGTTCGAGAGACATTTATCAGTGCTGCTGATTTTTAAAAAAAATTATTTATTTATTTATTTATTTATTTTTTATTTTTATTTTTTTGAAAATTCAGTGGAGTGCAACACCCTCACAACAACAACAACAACATCATGATAGATCCCCAGTACTCTGTAACAACAACAGTACCCCCCCCCCCACCCATCCCCCGCCCCAGACACCCCCCCCCCCAAAAAAAAAAAAAAAAAAAAAAGCGCAGCTACTCACGACTCACTCGAAGTATACTGTAACAGCAACCAAACAGTAACAGTCCCATGACGCAGACAAATGACCCATTCCCTGTAATCTCTACCACTAAAAACTGACAAAACAACAACAATAACACGCCTACGACGCCACAACAAGTGCTGACTCACTCCCAGTACTCCGTGACGGGGTCGATGAGGTTCTTGGTGGCGTTGGCGTCGCCAGTGAAGTTCTCTGCGCACGCGTCACTGTTCCAGTCATGGTCACACCCAGTCCAGGGCAGCTCGGACGTGAAGGAGGAGAAGAAGTAATAGAAGGCCCAGGTCAAGATGACGTTGTAGTAACAGTTGAGGAAAAACACGATGATACATGACGCCAGACCAATACCTGGACACATATAGCAACAGCCACATCGTATGAACCTGTTGGGTGGCAACAGTATTCTACCGTCGAATTGTAGAGGGGCCGAAGTGCTTGTCAAAAGCTGACCGCCATTTAATTACCGAATGACAGTAGTGGTGTTCATTATCTGACACCAACAATCGAGACGTGGACAATGAAAACAGTGGACACATTTTACAGGTGGGAGTTTCATCAGCGACTACGTCGACTTTGTAAAATTCTGCTTCCCACATTTTTGCTCTTTCTCGAGAAATCAGATTTTCCGCTACGCCCACAGACAGTTTACCTACACCACTCAAGATCTTCCTCGTGATGGAAGGACTTAGTGTTGCTGTCAATTCGTTAAAGGCACGATACCTTGAAAGATGGGTACGAGGTTCCAGCACTGCAGACCGCCCCTGTTCATAAACTGTCCAACCGCCACCTCCAGGTAGAAGAGAGGGATGCCGCCGAAAATGACGCACAGGAAGTACGGGATCAGAAAGGCACCTGCAGCAATAAAAGATAACAGACTGTTAACACCGTGACGCACAGGTTACATGAAAATGACGCACAAGAAGTACGGGATCGGAAGCGCACCCACGGGAAACTGAAAAAAAAAAAAAAAAAAATGTTACCAACATTTGACGCAATGTGACAATGTGACGCAAATGAAATGAACATGACGCTCATAACACATGGGTATCATGCGAGGGGTGAAATTGATAGTGTCACCAACAAAGAACGCGGAGAACCAAGGACGCACTGACAGTAGGTATAAATTACTGTGTCACAAACACGACGCACATGGAGTATATACACTGAGGTTTTCCCGTCTTTTTATTTATTTATTTATTTATTTATTATATTTAACGCTTTCTCTTACTCTTCTGAGGTGCCGGGGTGGCCGAATGGTAGAGCGTTGGACTTCTAATGTTCGGGTCGTGAGTTCGAATTCCGGTCGGAGCCAAATATTTGTGCTGGCTTTTTCATCGTTGCCCCGTCTTTGATATCACCCGTATGTGGTGGGAAAGGTCCGGCGTTGAGCTCCCAAACACCCACCCACCTCACCCCTCTTGCTCTTCTGATATTTGTGTACAAAAGAGAGAGAGAGAGAGAGAGAGAGAGAGAGAGAGAGAGAGAGAGCATACAGGCAGAGAAACTATACAAGTAAACCGATCCACCCGAAAGTACGAATAGCAAATAAGAACGCCAAAACGCATACCCGACTGACACCAGTTTAGGTCGCTTCTCATCTACACACCTTAGTGGATATGGCAGCTAAGCGGTTCAAATTTACGAGTAGTGTGTGCACTGAAGCGTAGCACCCGGACTGAACAGAAAGCACACACCCGAACCGACCTAAAGATCTAACACAAATCCTGCGGACCGGTGAGTCATACGAAAAAGCTGGAGCGGGTCTTAGTTTGCATTCATTTCGTTCGACATTTCCTTTCCATGCATTCTTCTTGTTTTGTATAGAAAACAAAATCCTACCTACAGTATTCTGAAGAAGAGTGGGTGGGGTGGGTGGGTGGGGGGTAGCTGGTGATGAGAGTTTGGTGCGCGCGCCGCGTGTGTGTGTGTGGGGGGGGGGGAGACAGCCATACGCAGAGGGTAAAGTATTTTACTGATGCGACAAAACTGTACTTAGCTCACTGAAGCGTACGACCACTTGAGTTGGCAGTGACGACTGACGTCAAAATGAATGGTAAGGTCGCTGAGCCGACACGACGAAGCACAGAAGGACTGGTTCTGATCTCACCATACAGCATATCTTATCATCCACTTGGCTGCTTCGCGATCGTGTGTGTGTGTGTGTGTGTGTGTGTGTGTGTGTGTGTGTGTGTGTGATTGTGGTGGTGGTTGGGGGGGGGGGGTAGACAGCAAAAGCTCATGGTCACATAACAGCTATGCAAAGCAGTCGCAAGCGACGAAAGAAATTTGAAAAAGAAAATCAGAACGGGGGTAAAATAAGTTATGGTGCTCGCGCATCTAAGTTCTCACGGAAAGGAAAGAAACATGCGACATGTCGACACAGTGTTGAAACCCACAGCCTCAGCGACCTTAATTCTTTTCTATCCCGTGTAAACACCGGGACTGACGATAACACGCAAAAGGTTTTTTAAAAAGTAGTCCACAGAAGCTCTTCTTTCGTTACCCAACACTAAGGTCACGGATAAAGGTAAGACCAAAATAGGTCAGTATACATGCACTTTTTCCCACTGAGCATGAACATAAGCGGTGCCGCTTGTTTTTGCTCACTATCTGTTTGCTTGTCAGTATTGCAATAAACCTGTTTAAACCAAAATAGGTGTGGTAGTTGGGAATTGGGGATTGGGCGTTTGGGTGGAAGGTGAGGATGGGGTTGAAAAAGAACTGAGAGGCAACCGAGTTCGTGGTGGGTATGACGGAGGAGGGGCAGACGTACTTCTAAATGCTGGAGACGTAAACCTTCAGCAGGAATACATTACAGGTAAATGGATCCGCACCTTGTCGTTTGTCAAAGCCAGAAGTCATGCAGAACCTTTCTGCTCTACTTCCCACGTTTTTTATTGCATTTTTTTAGCGGGATGACGTACGTGACAAAGGCACATTTGGGTTGGGAGAGACAGGACGACCACTCCAAAACATCCCCGTCAGAGGAAAGCTCCAACACCCTCATGAAAAGATCTGGTTTGACACATTTTGTACCGCGCTCGAGTATCCCACGTGTTTGACTGTTTTTCGGTTTTTGCCCTGTATGCAAAAATCAGGCAAAATGTACGGTTCCTTGACGGTGTGCAACCCCAAACTTACTTGGGAGTGAGTTAAACAAGTTTATTGTAATACGGTTTGTGGAAACTGAACGAAAAACAAACAAACAAACAAAAAAATGAAGAAGAGCGAGGAATAAGCATGAACAAGCAGAGCTTATGCTCAGGAGGGAACAAATACATTGTGACAGTATTCCAACGGCAGGCTAACTCGATCCGTGATAATGGTAAATGAAAACAAGACTGAGAGAGAGAGAGAGAGGGGGGGGGGGGGGGAGTTGATGCTATGAAACGAATTCTGATGGCATGTAAACGTAGGGCCAAAGTCTTGGCGGGATTTACATTTTGTACTGTACTGACTGACTGACTGACTGACTTCGGATGTTGCCTTCCCCGCCTTTTGACAATATTTGCCTAACACTGTCCATCACTGTCAGAGTGAAAGGAAATCAAATGTGGCCATTACAGTCTTCGTAACTCAGACAATTGTCGCTTTCTGTCAAACTTTCAACCAAAACGTTTGATTCTAGCTGTCTCTCTATCTCCATCTGTCTATTTTTTTTCAGTCTTCCATCGGAAACGTCAAACACTAACCACCTAACCATGCAGCGGCTACAAAGAAGAAAAAAGAAGAAGAAGAAGAAGAAAAAAAAGGTATGCCTTTTGTTCCCGCCCCTCACAAAAACATCCCATAATATCTAGTTTCAAAGTCTTGACTCAGACCGCGCGCAGACAGTTAGGGACATTTCGTCTTGCTTCGGCGATCGACATTTGGCGTATCTAAAAGGCCTTGATAACAATCCCAAAGCGGTGAGAGCATGCATACACAGCGTGAAAAAGGGAAGATGAACTCTCAGCATGCATATACTTTTTAAAACAGAAATTGAAAAGCTACCGGCCCCCGTAGTGTAGTGGTTAGCACTTCGGATCATGGACCGGGAGACCCGCGTTCGAATCCCAGCCGAGACAAGCGGGATTTTTCCTACCTAGGTCGGCTCCTACCCAGAGCGGGTGTGCTATGGGCCCAATGGGGAGGCTGTTGCCACACAGCCGAGTTTCACCCACTTCACGGGTGCGACTTTGGGGGTGCTTCCCTTAGTATGACACGTCGTATGATGTGGATGATTACACGGCCGGCACCGCAGGTGCCGTAGTTCCCTGGCCTGGTTAATGCCGGGATATTTATGACAGGAAGCTTTGAATGCGGCCCTGTCCCGCAGTCCCAAACCACATGGACCTCCATGGCATCATCTTACTATCATCCTCATCTCCATCATCATGCATAATAAAAATTGTCCCAGCTTCCGAGTCCTCCGCGGGTTCCACCCATGACCTGGGAGGAACACCACAGGAGCTGGCAAAGAGTTGGGGCAGCAAAAAAAAAAAAAAAAAAAAAAGAAATTGAAAAGCTGGGCTGCGCATGCATGGGCACTTCACGACTGTCGTCAGTACACTGGCATTGGTTTAAGTCCCTGTGTGTGTGTGTGTGTGTGTGTGTGTGTGTGTGTGTGTGTGTGTGTGTGTGTGTGTGTGTGTGTGTGTGTGTGTGTGTGTGTGTGTGTGTGTGTGTGTGTGAGAGAGAGAGAGAGAGAGAGAGAGAGAACGATAACGATAACGATAACGATCCTTTATTTTACAACGGAAGAAGTCAGGCATACAAAGACCATTTTCAAACTTGCCGTTGCTACACTACCGTAAAAAAAAAGAAAATTCAAAAGAAGAATATGAAGAGAATGATAGAGAGAGAGAGAGAGAGAGAGAGAGAGAGAGAGTCTCCCCACTTCACGTATCGTGTCTTTATCTGGGCAGGAAAACTCAGATAACTATCTGAACAAGTATAAACTCGTGACCCGAGACGAGTTTTAAGCTCACAGTGTGGGCACATCAGAAGGCCTGATCCGCAACACTGCGTTGAAAAGACCCCAAGCCCAGAACATATGAACAAGAGTGAACCGAGCAAGAAAGGATAATCTGCCAGGTTGGGGTGAATGGCCTTTACGACTGGCCCACGTAGTAAGTACGGCATGTGACCAGCGAAAGGAATATAACCGTAAGTAGTCAAAGTCAACACTTGGTCTGTTTGTCACCTGGCGACGTATATCGGCCAAAGGGTGCACCCCGACCGTCAGGAGATTCACCCTAAACTATTACGCTTTCAATAGAGGTTACTGAAAAGCCGGAACGTAGGGTATCTGCGTCTCTGGTGTCGACCCTCACCGCCGGGCTCCCAAATGTTTTACTGCTGTTCAGTTTCGGCGGCTTGGCAGATTTTTCGAAGAACTCTCCACCACTGGAATCAAGGGTGGCATATTAGGATACCAGACGAGGATTCCACAACTGCTCCGAGATACCTGTCACTGTCATTACCCCCGCCCCCCCTCCCCCTTCTCTCCCCCCAATTTGGTGCTTCTCCTATTTGGGGGTTGAGTTCTTCTGACTTCAGTTCTCTCAGCTGCCGAGTCCCCTACGTTTAGTGGCCACATACCAGAATTGAAATAAATCTGTAGTGAAACTGAATATGTAAACAAGGTTGTATTGAAGAAACGGATGTGACGCAGCAATACTGAACCCCTGCCCTTTCAAAGAAAGTAGCAGAAGTAGCGTGGCAAGAAGCGATAGTCATACTGGTGGCCTTGACGCCGAAGCGGACTGTCAGCTAGATAACATCACTTCATGTGTAGCCCAGACGCCTGTAGCCACGCCTGACTAAAACAAATCCTCCACGGCAACCGCACGCAGCGTGTGCTTTTTTATATTTTTATTTAACCTTCTGGGGCCGTGGTCACGACGCGTTCGTAACTTTTCCGCCACCGATTTACGCACGCGAGGGTCCGTAACTTACGATTTGTGATAAAATTGGGTGGTCATGACGTTTGCGCAGAGTTACGGCCGCTCGGAAACCCTTGCGTATTGTACACCACCTAGGAGGGTGTCGGAAAGGTGCCGTAGCCTTTGCGTAAATCTGAAAAATGGCGGCCCGCTTGATTTACCAACTGCAAATGAGAAGAGCATTGCGACGGGAAAGGGTGTTCCGCGATCGTACTAACCCTTTTGACTTGTACGACGATGTGGACATGCTTCAAAGGTTTAGATTTAGGAGGAGAGACCTGCAGGAATTGTGCTATCTGCTGTAGGACGACTTGAGGTACCCGTGTAGAGGGGGCGCGTTCAGTTCACTACGCACCCTGCAATGCAAAGGCCTGTATGGCCGGCCGTACACACATCGTGGGTTGATTTGTTTCCATTTTGTGGGTTAACATTTGTTGTGTGTGTTTCGGACTAGTTCAGTGCTGAACGCACTCGGTCAGTCCTCACTGATCAGCCACCACCGTTTTGATCGTATGCCTGTCAATGCAGGTCTCATTCATTGTGTTGTGGACCCGAAATGTGCGGGTTCCGAATTCAGAGTTTTGGTCGAGTCATGTTTCTCTGCCGTAGCAAGTCAGGTTAAATGCGTGGCATGTATGTGGAGAGTTTTGTTGATGTTGTTGTTATCCTCTCCTCTTTCGTTTTTCGTTGTTCTTTGATTGAGGTTCATTCCGTTGGTTTTCTTGCCAGTGAGCCTGCTACATACGGTTTGTACGTGCAGTAAATGCTTCTACTGGTTGTAGTCCGTCCAATGTTGAGATTGAGACTGCTAGGGAGCGGCCTATATGCGACCTGCATGCACTCCTGATCACACTCTCCACATACATGCCACGCATTTAACCTGACGCTACGGCAGATAAACATGACTCGATCAAAAACTCTGTAGTGAACGCGTAGTGAACACACCCCCTCTACTCTTTCAATCTTCACGCTGGAAGGAGAATTTGTGCAGGTCACTTGATGGTGTTTTCCGTGGGAATCCCGGGGGTCCCACACCTATCTAAAAATAACCCGTACGTGACACCGTTTCCAGTAAGTGCGCGTCGTGACCGACCAACTAGCGGAAGAGATAGTTTTCACGTAGCCACGTACGAACTTACGATCCGCAACCTATTTGCGCAAAGAAATTTGCGTTCGCGTCGTGACCACGGCCCCTGGGCTCTTTGTCAGACACATGCTCCGACTGACAAGCTAACCCACAGGCGTAGGTTTGTTTGTCGGAGTACACGTGTCTCGTTCGCGCACTTTGATTGGCTAGCATGACCTGTCAATCAAAAACTGCCGGGCTGCAAGTTAATTATGGCAGCGACGGCCGGGACTGAACTGTTCATTCGTAACTGGTGTGCCAAAGGTGTTTTGCTTCCAGAAGCTGTACCGAGAATCATGCCGGATATTAGAAGTTGACGCATACATTACCGAGAACTTCTTTAACGGCGTGCTGACGCTGAAAGCTGAACGCCGAATGATTATTGATTTTTATTGTAAATGTATTTCAGGTTTAGTGAAAGGAAAGTTGTATAAGCTTCAGAATATCTACGCACCTCTCGGTCCTTAATGTTAAACTGTATTCAGATATTCATGGCCTAAGGGTCTGTTGAAACGACTGTCAAATTCTCACCAAAAAAACCCCATTGTTTTGTGAAAGGTTCGCGGCACTCTTTTGTAAAAGGATCAACACACATATGCAAAGATATGTTACAGGGATACGCCTTTCAGATTCATTCGTCATTTATAAGAAGGCCTTGGGGTTCTGTTATACGTTGCTCAATACAACGCCACAAAGGGCGTTTCAGTTCGGCGTTTGTATGTAAATGAAAATCCGAGGTTTGATTCGTCACCGCTGCCCTAGGGATGTTTTTGTGACAAGTTCTTTGTAAGCGAACGTTCATTGAATTACTAAAGTATTGCACAAGGTTACGGACTCGCCATCCGTCACTCATCAGGCGACATATGACAGGCCAAGAACATCCCAGCAGTCTTGTATGTGACACTGAAACATTACATTAGTTTTATGCTAGCTGCATCCGGAGAGTGGTATGATGCAAAACCAACGCGAGTAGACAGAACATATTCTAAGCAGTTCGCCGGGGTCGGATGATGAGACGAGAAGGATATGGGATTTTCCATACTAAGATGACTCACCTGTTGCCTCTGATACACACACATAAGGAAAGAGTCGCCTGTCTCCATCTTTTAAATAAAATTTGCGCAATGCTACTGTCAGTGGCGGTTTCATCATAAAGTGTCTGCGTCATGTCCATGTGAAGTCGTATACATGTACTTGCAGGCTCCCGCGTCCTCAATGTCTATGTAGCATACGCTGCAGTAGCTAAGATACACTTGCATGTTAAATTTTGTAAACTTGCCGCCAAAATGCCAACGTACATAAATAAGATTAACGAGTATACTATTAACAGCGATTTTAATCCAAGATATCTAAAAACATCTACCTCTACAATCGTCTCACAGACGGAAATGAATAGGGTTTTGTTCTTATGACACTTGGCATACGTTCATGCCGTACCTACAGCAGGGGTGTGTGCGCTTGGCAAGGTATTCCAAACTAGCACGAGGATAATGTGCTTCAGATAAACTTTGTAATGCAAAACGAATTAGCAAGCTGTGTTGTTTAGTTTTCGTGTAGTCAGCATTTGCATTGTGTACAGTTCCTTTTGATGCCGAGTATACAGGTGTAGAACTGGTTCCGCCCGGGCAACATGTGATATTCAAAAGGGAGAATATGGGTGCAACCATCTGCGGCAATCTTTTCCATCTGTACTGGTGACACGATGTACCATGCTGTAAAAAGTTCACTCAGCATGCCAACAGGAGAAGTTTTTAAAAGTTCATTTTGATAAAGATCTACAGGTCTCGTGTCAGTTCAAGGATGTCTGCTTGATCAGGGGCGGAATATAGTTGTGTGTTTACCGCGAACTGCTTGGAAACCCCATAATAACTGTTACACTGGAGCGACCCCGCAGCTGGGACCAAATACATTTGAGTACCAATACACATGCACTGTATGTTCATGTATTCACAATCCTACGGTGTGGGAATGGAAAAAGGCCATATGGTTGCCTAGGACATTTTCCCCTTCTCAATACCTATCGCCTGTCTCCGCCTATATATACGGTCATGCTGAATATAATCTACATATACTAAGTAATGCGTAGACCTTCAACAGCTACAGGTAAATGTCAATCGAAGTGGCAAATCCGTGTTGCTAAAAATCCCACCAAACTCCTTGAAAGTGACATTCTTACCAACACGGATTTGCCACATTGTTATTGAGAAAGCGGCGCCAAACGAACATGTAGTAATTGCGATGAAGTAAAATCACACCATTTGTCAAGAATACATTTGTGCAGAAAATATGATTTTCTGTTTGCACATCTATAGCACTGTTTGAATCTGCGTTGTCACTGGCTGTCCCCGGTGGGGCCGGTGTGTCAGTAGCTCACGAATATAATTAGTATCGTGGAGCGAGGTGCCGGTGTAACAGGCCAGAATCTACCCCTGGCCCCGAATCTACCCGGGTAGAAACTGGACTAGGCCAGTTTAAACCCGGGTAGTTTCTGGCCTTGGCCAGTTTCTACCCCCCTGGCCCCGAATCTACCCCCCCCCCCCCCCCCCCGGTCTGAGCTAAATTCGAATTCGTTGTACTGAGCTAAATTGACAATTTCAAGATTCAAGAGTTTTATTTCCTTTTTCCCCTTTTGGGGTATGGAGGATACAAAACAAATCATACAAACCAAGACCACATAATTATACACAGAACGATATGACAGAAGATACATGTTTATGTACAACATACACTCTCGCCGTATACCATGGCTGACATAGTGCTACGGTTTAAGCGAAGAATGAATTTGAGTGCTTTTAAATGCATCTTTTCTATGAGCGCTAGGTTTTCGTGGCCCCCATATTTCGCATCCGTACAGAAGAACGGGGACTACCATCTTGTGATACTAATCGAGGATAACATCGATGGGGAGATTTTGACGCCTGGCAGTCTGTAGTAGAGAAAACAAAGCGTTACGTGCGAATATTATACCCATCTTATGCACTCCTCATTGAACCAAGCCTGTTTGTTTTTGGGTCTGCCGCGGACGCCGCTGGCGCGTGTCTTACACGTGCCGAGGGTGTTTCGAGCGGTGTCAAGGAGGATTGACACTAGACGAGTGTTGATCGCATTGGGATGGGCGTTGGAGTCAATGAGGTCGTTGAGAGCCTGAACGTCGCGCGTGGCTAGATTAGTTGCGTAAGCGTCTGCTTTGCCGCTATCCCATCGCCTAATCCTGTCCGGCGGCTGAGTGTCGTCATGGTCAACTGGCGGCCCAGCATCCGGCGGAGTGTCAACGGTCGCGTCGCCTGAGGTGTCAATGTTAATCTCCCCAGTAGAAAGAGTCAATGATACCGGGCAGTGCACGTCACAGATCACTTCAACGTCGTTCTCAGCATGAAAAAAACTTACACGAACCATTTTTAGAGACAATACTATTATTTCAAAGTGTAATCAAAGACGTATATATATATATATACTGTTCGGGGCCAGGGGGAGAGAAACTGGCCTAGAACAGGAGGGGGTAGATTCTGGGCCAGGGGGGGGGGGGGGGGTAGAAACTGGACTAGGCCAGTTTAAACCTGGTGTAGCTTCTGGCCTAGTCCAGTTTCTACCCGGGTAGATTTGGGCCTACGCCAGTTCCTGCGGGGTAGATTCTGGACGGGGTAGATTCTGGCCTGGTACACCGGGTTGATGAAAATCATGCCGCGCCGCCTGCATAGTTGGGATGTTCTCAGCTGATTCACCCGGCCGCGCTGTTGTGGGATGTGCAAACATGTGTGCATGGACCTGGTTACAAGTGTAGATCACGAAAATAAATAATAGCATATATTTGGTTTGCTTTGAGTTTTATAATGCATTCCTTTAGCCTGAGAGAGAGAGAGAGAGAGAGAGAGAGAGCATATCGCCAATTTCCGAACATTCATGTCCGAAGAGGTAGGCAAACATTTTACATTCGTGCACATCTGTGCAAAAAGAACATAGAATACGTTACGGTTTGAATCACAGAATGAGTTTGGGAATTTTTTTTTTCCTTGAAATATCGGCAGAATTCATCAGTTGTACAACAGTGCAAAATTGTGCTGATCTAACTGCTCGGCATGAACTGACTGATGTTCGGACAAATGCGTAAAACACTTGACAGCAACTACCCAAACCGCCCATAACGTGTCGGCTGTACCTTGTCTACCCACTGGCAAGATGATGAATCTAGATAACCTACTAAACACCTAACCATAGGTAAAACGTCTTGGAATAATTGCCTACTAAACCAACAAAGTCGGGGGTAGCGAGGAGCATGACCCGTCCATGAGACCAGTGAACCGTGACAGTCTGAAAAGGGACCAAGCACCACAAGTTCGCCGTAAACAGAACAGAAATCGTTTCGCTTGGAAAATCCGCAGCACGTAAGGCTGACTTGAAGCTGAAAGGCTTTCAGAGGTACTGTATATTCTGTGGGAACCTGAGACGAGTGTCCGACTTCATTGTGATGACTTAGCACAAAGGCAAAGAGGCCTACTAGCAGCGACCTCGCACCGTACGGTGCCTAAGCGTCATGGCGGCGGATGAACAGCGAGTAAGGTGAAGTAACTGTAAAGTAAGAGTTAACTGTGTGATAGAGAGTTGGTTCATGGGTGAAAGTTGGCAATTTTGAAAATAAGGAAACTTCTTTTCCCAGGCCGGGGTGCAGGGGCCGCCTAGGCCCCGGCGGGGTGCAGGGGCAGAGCCCTGCTGGGGGGACCAGGAAAAAAAACACGAATTTTGCCAAATTTAAGAGCCAATTCTAGGCCTCTCGTGGCACCTGAGAGCATTTGATAGCTATTCTTATCTACCACATTTTCCCTTCAAATTTCAACCCTTAGACTCAAGCTATTACAGACCTCTTGTTGCTGTACACAAGTTTATCCAAATAATCATTGTGGAGAATCAAACTCTAAAATCCACACATTAGAAGACCTGTCAGTTTACTCTCAGAAACTGAGAAAGGTTCAGCATGGTTTAGGAGGGTGCCAAAGTGCAGTTTTTGAATAGCAAAGTGTATCTGTTATACAGTCGGACCCACTGACTTAACAGGATGACACTTTATAAAAATTTACAGTTTGCAGGTACATATTTTGATTTCCAAGCACAGTCGTTTCGATATCTGTGTAAAACTACACAGTGTGTTTACCACAAACTGCCTAACACTTACTATGATGATGAAGTGTCAAAGCCAGGAGTGCACGCCTGCTTAATTGTTAAGCTAGGGGTGTGCAGGGGAATGCTCCCCAAGATTTGTTTTTACATACACTGAAATCTGTGTGAGTGATTCAGTTTAAGTGCTTCAGAGGAGGACTGACTGAAACACTTTTTGAGAGGCCAGAAAATTTATAGCCAAAGGTGGAAATCCGACAAAGGCACGGTGGAAGATCCTAAGCCCTGACTGTTAACTATATGGTTATCTTGATTAGTCCCTCCCCCAAATGAGATCACTAGTATTGATTTTTCGTATTGATTTTCGTCTTAAAATAGACTTCGGGAAAATCCAGTACTCGCAAGTCAGGTGTGCCACAGCCCGCGCACGATCATCCTAGGCAAATTTTTGGTAACTTAATCGTCGTGTCTGGCCCTAACCAACGATCCGTAATGCATTTTTCTTTCTGCTGTTTTAGTTTTGCGTAAGAAAACACAACCGCTCAATGCTTTATCGACGCCGGCAAAAAAACGAATGGCGAGAGCCTCTGGGAAAATCCGGTACGCGTACACCCAAGTCGGACGATCATCATACGCGTATTTTTGTAGCTAAAACGTCGCGTCTGCCCCTCAGAAACGATCCGTATTGTATTTTTCTTTCTTTTGGTTTGATAATTCGATTTTTAAAAATCCAGATGAATGCTTCATCGGCGCGAAGATCGCATGGATGCTAACATTCGTGAGCTGCAAAACGGCGACCGCACGCTGGACGTTGACGCTTGTGATTGGCTGACTGACGAGATCGGACGACAGCCATTGGCCAAACAACCACGCGATAATGCCGAACGGAATTTACCGGGGCGCGGGAAAAGTTGGATCGGAAAAGAAAGGATTTTTTTTTTTTTTTTTTTTTTTTGAAAATAAGGATTTCCTTATTTGATGACTTTTAAAATAAGGAATTCCGCCATGAGGCGGAAAACTTTCACCCATGTTGGTTAATGGCGGGAAACTGCTTCGTTTATTTGTATATTCCAAGCTGAAATTAATCAGTGAAACTACTGATTTTCTTTAATAGTGAATCGCAAATAGCACATCAGTTTTCGAACCATCCAAGATCACTATGATATGAACATAAAAAGTGAAATCTGAGACAAATCGTTGACAATACGTTTTAATGGAGGAATGTAGCGTGACGTTGTACAGTAGTCTAGATAGTTACCCCCATCCGCAGAATTGTTTGGATTTTGTTTGGTTTGTTTCTGAAAGCTCGCGTATAAACTTAGTGATTATAAAATGATTTCTTGTTTTGGCAAAACATTTTGCGTAACATGTAGGGGCTGACTAAAAAAACAACAACCAAAACCAGAACAACTAACCAAACCGAACAAACTTAAACAACAACATAAAACCCCAAACAAACAACCACCCCCAAAAAACACCCGTGTTTAACGCCCCGGATGTGTGTGTGTGTGTGTGTGTGTGTGTGTGTGTGTCCCGAACAGCATAGCTTGCCATCAACATGTGGGCAAATTTTTTTTTTTTTTTTTTTGTGGGAGCACAGGTCTCAGTCTCCTTTGTCATCAATTTTCTCCCACACAAATTCCGCAGACGCCGACCTCTACCACCCCGTGACACGATGAGCCGAACACACACACACACACACACACACACACACACACACACACACACACACACACAGAGTCTCTCTCTCTTCTCTAACGTTATGATGTTAATCGAGATCAAAGTAAGTGAACGTCACGGTGTCACCTTCCTTCCCGTAAATACCGTCTGTCTTGTGAGCCGCCCTACCTCTTGTCCCCTCTTGTATCTCACACTGCTCATTAGTGAACACTTCAGTAGAGGGCAATCTGAACAGGAAATCACCATTGCTAATCGAACCAGAAACCACAGGGCGCGGATCGCCGAAATTACACCACGTCTTAAGTTTAGTTAGTTTAGTTTAATCCTCTTTATTCCCTGGGGAACATAGGGCTGCAACCACACTCCGCCAGCGCACTCGGTTCTGGGACGCCCTCTTTAGTTCGGCCCACGTCGTTCCGGCGGCCTTGGCTTCAGCGTCCGTACTCCTCCGCCAGGTCTGCTTCGGTCGGCCCACTTTGCGCTTTCCCTGGGGGTTCCAATCAAGGGACTGCCTGGTGACATTTGATGTTGACTTTCGCAGAGTGTGTCCGATCCATCCCCATTTCCTTTTCTTGATCTCCTGCTCGATGGGGACCTGTCTTGTTCCCTCCCAGAGGTCTTGGTTGGTGATCACCAGTGGGTATCTGATGTTGAGAATGTTGCGGAGGCATCTGTTGATGAAGGTTTGCAGCTTGTGGGAGCTTGTCTTGGTGGTGCGCCATGTCTCCGAGCCATAGAGTAGGACCGACTTCACATTTGAGTTGAAGATCCGGATCTTGTTTCGCAGGGATAGGGCTGTGGATCTCCAGATGGGGCGCAGAGTGCGAAAGGCATGTCTGGCTTTGTTGGTGCGGCTCTTGATGTCCTCGTCCGTTCCTCCATCCTTGCTGACAACGCTGCCGAGGTAGATGAACTTGTCCACCTCTTTGATGTCTTCCTGGTGCAGCTGGATGGGGTCGTGCTGTTTGTGGTTGACTCTCATGACTTCGGTCTTGCTGATGTTGATCTTGAGGCCGGTCTTCTCAGCTTCTTCGGCGACTCTGTTCAGCTTCTCCTGCGCATCTTGTTGTTTGTGGGAGAGGAGGGCGATATCGTCCGCGAAATCCAGGTCCTCGAGCTGTTTGCTGAAGGTCCACTGGATCCCTGTCCTCTTGCTGTCGGTGGCTTGCCTCATGACCCAGTCGACCACCATCAGGAAGATTGTGGGTGACAGAATGCAGCCTTGACGAACGCCGGTCCGTACTGTGAATGGTTCTGTCAGTTTCCCGTCGTGGATTACCTGGCAGGTGGCATCTTCGTACAGCTGTCGGATGATGTTGACAAACTTTGGTGGAAAACCGTAGTGAGACATCAGCTTCCAGATGACCTCCCTGTCAACACTGTCGAACGCCTTCTGGAAGTCAACGAAGGTGCTGTACAGGGGGGTCTGCCACTCCAGGGACTGCTCGATGATGATCCTCATCGTGGCTATGTGATCAGTGCAGGATCGGTCGTTGCGGAATCCTGCCTGTTCCTCCCGGAGTGTCTTATCCAGCGCGGTCTTCAGTCTCTCCAGGATGATCCTGGTGAGAACCTTCCCTGGTATGGACAGGAGCATGATGCCTCGCCAGTTGCTACAGGATGAGAGGTCCCCTTTCTTTGGCAGCTTTACCAGGTGTCCCTTCTTCCAGTCTTGTGGCACGCTCTCGCTCTCCCAGATCTTCCTCAGGAGCGGGTGCAGCATGTCGGTGGAGGTCTGGATGTCGGCCTTGAGGGCTTCTGGTGGTATGCCGTCGGGGCCTGCTGCTTTGCCAGACTTGAGGGACTTGATGGCTTTGATGATCTCTGTCTTGGTAGGGGGGTTGGTGCTGATGTCGAGTAGCTGGGCTGCCGGTGGTATGTCAGGTGGGACTGGTGGTGGAGGCCTGTTGAGCGTTTCCTTAAAGTGTTCAGCCCACCTTGTCCTTTGGTCTTCCTCTTTGGTGATGATTTGTCCGTTCTTGTCTTTGACTGGTCTGGTGGGGTTGTTAATTTTCCCAGAGAGTGTCCTTGTTATTTCGTAGAGCCGTTTCATGTTCCGTTGTCCTGCTGCTGTTTCTGCTTCTTCTGTGAGGTCGTTGATGAAGTTCCTCTTGTCGTTCCTTGCGCTCCTCTTGACCTGCCGGTTGACGTCCCAGTATTGAGCCTGCAGGTCGCGCTTGTGGTCTTGGTCGTCAGTGTGGTTGATCAGGTCTTTCAGGCGTTTCCTCTCTGTGATGAGGTCCCAGGTGTCAGATGTAAGCCACTCTTTGTGTTGTCTCGTCTTCTTTCCCAGCACTTCCCTGCATGTTGCTGTCCAGGTTTCTCGCAGGTCATGCCAGTGCTCCTCGATTGTCTCTTCAGGTAGTGTGTCGAGAGCGCTGAATCTGTTCCTCAGCTCACATCTGAAGGCGTTGGTCTTGACGCTCTCCTTCAGACTGTGCACGTTGTACTTGTGGGATGGTCTGTCCGCCTGGTCTCTGTAGGCCTTCAGCTTGATCTTGATCGCTGCAATGACGAGGTGATGGTCTGAGGCTGCATCAGCTCCCGGCTTTGCTCGGACGTCCAGCAAGCTTCTTCGCCACTTCCTGCCGATGGTGATGTGGTCGATCTGGTTTACAGTTCTTCCGTCCGGTGATGTCCAGGTGGTTTTGTGGATGGTCTTGTGGGGGAAGATGGTGCCTCCGATGACCAGGTCGTTGGTGGTGCAGAATTCTGTGAAGAGCTCTCCGTTCTCGTTCTGTGTCCCTGTTCCGTGTTTGCCCATGATGAGTTCTCTGTCTGTGTTGTCGGTGCCCACTTTGGCGTTGAGGTCTCCCATGAGGATCTTCAGGTCTCTTCTCGGTGCTTTGTCGAGGACGGCTTGGAGCTGCTCGTAGAAGTTCTCCTTTTCTTCCTCGTCCGCCACGTTGGTGGGGGCGTAGCACTGGAGGATGGTGACTTTCCTGCCCTTAGAGTTGAATCTGGCGCTCAGGATCCTTGGTGACACTGGTTCCCAGGACAGTAGTGCTTGTGTTGCTTCAGGTGTCATCAGCAACGCTACTCCGTGCATGTGTGGCTGGCCGTCTTCGTGTCCGGAGTAGAGGATGGTGTCTCCGGAGGTGAGTCGTGTGCGTCCTGTTCCTGTCCATCTTGTCTCGCATAGGCCGAGCAGCTTCAGATTGTATCTATGCATTTCTTGACTCACTTGTGCTGTCTTTCCTGTTTCATATAGGGTTCGGATGTTCCAGGTCCCTATCCTGGCTTTGGTCTTGGCCGTCAGAAGAGTAGTCGGCGCACTGGCTTCCCGAGGGCTTTCACCAGCTCGCGTCATGGGCTCTACTAGAGAGGACTCTTCCTGGACCAAGTTGCGTTGTAGATCTGTGGTTGTAGTTTCTGTAACGTGTTCTTTTTTAAAGAGTTGGGTTGTTAGCCCTACTCAAACCCCCAACCTGGAGGACCAGTGAGTGCGCTTCGTCTGGCCTCTACCCTTCGACCTGTCCAGCATGGGTGGCCCTACCAGGAGACGAATCTCCCGCCGGCATAGCTCTCGGGGTCATGGAGACACGCAAGCCCCATCTCCAACGGCAAGGATGCACTCATCGATGGGGACACCACGTCTTAACCACAATATGAACTGTTTGAAAAGACCGCGCAAGAAAGCCGGACTCAAACATTACGCAAGACTCCCTCAAGCGCTACAAACACTATGATAAACAGTGGGTAGACCCGTGGCTGGTTACACAACTAAATGAAAATAGCGTACGGTAACGGTTCGGTCGTTTTATCGACACGGCGGACTTCAGAGCTATAAACAGGGTCATCAAGTTATGCTAAGAAGATCTACTAACAGGGCGTGATATTACATAGCAATAAATGTCCCAGGAGAGACGGGCTTTCACATGCAGTGACTGGAAATCACTTTAACAACCTTAAAGTACAGCTACCGTTCAGTACAGGTGTATATTACATAAGGAGCACTGAAGGGTTTTGTTTGGATGGGGTTCACTGTTGTTGTTGTTTTTGTTTGTACGCACGACCTGAGATCGTGCCCACAAACATCTTTTGAGAAACACACGGAACTTAAAACAGTAACATGTAGTGAACATTTATGTAAAAAAAGAAAGAGCACACAATATGGAAAAAATTGTTGGCTACTAAAATGCCACTTCAACTGATGTAAGATGTTTCTCAAACTGAAACCCTTTCAAGAGACTAAACAACAATAACAGAAACGAAATACGAAAACATGCTCTGAGCCTAGCCTAAACTGCAGTGATATAAGGTAGTGTCTGTGAAAAACTGTGCTATGACACTGAGCCCCCCCCCCCCCCCAACACACACACCGCCCTTCCTCCCCGCTTGTCAAGACACTAGCAGACGATGAACTAGAGAGGCAGCAGCCTCCATGGCTCCCTTGTGACATGGGTCAAGGTCATTCAAAAGAGTATGTTTGTAAAAAAAAAAATCTTATAAATATCTATCACCAAGCCAAGTGAGGTGTCTCTGGTGTTTCTTAGTTCCTAGCAATAATACAATTTTTCCAAAAACTGTTTGTATGGCCTTGCCCATGGGTCAAGATCATTCAAAAAAGATATCATCAATGTCTATCATTATGTCAAGTTTGACGCCTCTAGTATTTGTAGTTTCTCCAAAAACGGTATGCTGAAATTCACAACAGACAGCTTTAATGACCTTGACCTTGAGTCAAGGTCATTCAAAGTGGTATGTATGCACAGGTCTTATCAATGTCTATTGGCACGCCAGGTTTGGCGCCTCTGCTGTTTGTAGATTCTGAGAAAATGCCAATGTTAAGATTTCACAAAAATAGCTTGTACGGCCTTGACCTTGTTACAAGGCCATTCAATACATGTATATCTGTAAAGTTCTTATCAATGTCTATCATCATGCAAAGTTTAAAATCTCTGGTATTTGTAGATTCCAAGAAAATGCCAATGTAAAATTTTCAAACAGACAGCTTTAGTGACCTTGACCTTGTGTCAAGGTCATTCAAAATGATATATTTTGAAAGGTCTTATGGCTGTCTATCAGCATGCCAAGTTTGGTGCCTCTGCTGTTTGTAGATTCTGAGAAAATGCCAATGTTAAGGTTTACTGCAGAAATGTGGAAAATAGTTTGTGAAGCCTTGACCTTGACATAAGGCCATTGAATACATATATATCTGTAAAGTTCTTATCAATGTCTATCATCATGCAAAGTTAAAAATCTCTGGTGTTTGTAAATTCCAAGAAAATGCCAATTTAAAATTTTCAGACAGCTTTAGTGACCTTGACCTTGTGTCAAGGTCATTCAAAATGATATACTTTGAAAGGTCTTATGGCTGTCTATCAGCACGCCAAGTTTGGTGCCTCTGCTATTTGTAGATTCTGAGAAAATGCCAATGTTAAGGTTTACTGCAGAAATGTGGAAAATAGCTTGTACGGCCTTGATCTTGAAACAAGGCCATTGAATACATGTATATCTGTAAAGCACTTATCAATGTCTAACATCATGCAAAGTTTAAAATCTCTGGTGTTTGTAGATTCCAAGAAAATGCCAATACAAAATTTTCAAACAGACAGCTTTAGTGACCTTGACCTCGAGTCAAGGTCATTCAAATGATATATTTTGAAAGGTCTTATGGCTGTCTATCAGCATGCCAAGTTTGGTGCCTCTGCTGTTTGTTGATTCTGAGAAAATGCCAATGTTAAGGTTTACTGCAGAAATGTGGAAAATAGCTTGTACGGCCTTGACCTTGACACACGGCCATTGAATACATGTATATCTGTAAAGCTCTTATCAATGTCTATCATCACGCAAAGTTTAAAATCTCTGGTTTTTGTAGATTCGAAGAAAATGCCAATGTAAAACTTTCAAACAGACCGCTTTAGTGACCTTGACCTTGAGTCAAGGTCATTCAAAATGATATACTTTGAAAGGTCTGATGGTTGTCTATCAGCATGTCAAGTTTGGTGCCTCTGCTCGAGAAAATGCCAATGTTAAGGTTTTCTATATATTTACTGCGGACACACACACACACACACACACACACACGCGCGCGCGCGACGGAGGGTTAGTGCATGGACTCCCTTTGTTACACAAGGTAGCCAATAAACTAGCTAAAGTATCAGTAGCAGACAGAAACAAAGTGTGGCACTGAAAAAGCAAAGGAAAGGCGAGGCTTTTCTTGGTTTTGTTGTCACGCCTCTAAAGAAATCTACGCTGCGAGACGCCGGTTGTCGAGTCAAGTATCCCTCTGATAAAAGATTATTTAAAAAAAAAAAAAAAAACCGTACGCCTTTCATTTGTTGGCACCCCAGCGCATAGGAGACCCAAACCTAAATCTTGCGTGGAATAGTTATAGAGACAGCTCATTTATCAGTCTCGGTTTGCACACACACGTACCCGACAGTGGATTATGCACAACCAGTGCAATTATAAGCAGAACGCCAACACACATAGATTGTGCATGTTAGTAGGGCAATGGCCCCGTCATGAGGCAGTGACATGTGTTAGGTTAGTGATACAGCTAAAGCTGAAAATGCAAGGACAGCGAGACTGATATACTATAAAAAACAATGTTTGAAACACACACACACACACACACACACACCCGCGCGAGCGGAGAGAGAGAGATCAGTCTCAAATATTGAAACAGCAGTCATAAAGTGCGAACATATAACGTGCACAAAATTTATGACATAGTACCTGGATGGTCTGAAGGACCCTGTACATGTCTTGATACAAGCAGAATGGGCACAACGATCCTTTGATGTCGTTCGTTAACCTGTACTCCGCCACGACTGCCGGTTGTGTCAGGTCCCTGAAGCGGACTACTATTATGACAGTCGTGTCTGCTGTTTTGATTTTGGGCGTGAGACTGAAAGATTAATGACCTACTTCTAAATCCATGCCAAAAGGTCCTCTTTGAATTTGCTGCGTCCTGAATGCTAATGAATATAAATGACCAAATTCAAAAGCATATCATACTGACTTGAGCGAACCTTTATCAAGACTGAAATGTGGCAGGCGAGCAGTAATGTAACACCAACGGTATATATATATATATATATATATATATATATATATATATATATATATATATATATATATATATATTTTTTTTTTTTTTTTTTTTACTGTGATTTTGTTTCCTCCGAGCTATCTGTCTCCCTGAATCAAAGGGTGATGTGGAAACTGAAGCTGCCCAGTGTACCATCGACTGCTTACTCACTGAACGTCAAAAAGTGCGGTGATCACAGATCTCTCTTTCCCTCCCTCTCCTAGAGTACCCGCGACCCTCAAGATTCAGGGTGAAGGTCAGACAATGGCCATGCGTTAAGCCAGGTAAACACAGAGTCACAAAACAGCAAAGAAGGGGCAGAGAAACATAAGAGGCCTTTCGGGACATAGAAACTGGGGAGACGCCAGCATAAATGTCCTGCCCCCAACTCTTTCACGAACAGCTACGGAGCGTGATCTGCTCTATCAACCATGACAATGAATACCACTCGCTGACCACTGTGGATGTAAACTGAAAGGTGGACCTGACCACATTTTCCACAGACGGTTAACTCGTTTTCTGCCGATGAAAAAACATGACCAGATCAGGAGACGTCGCTTTTGTGATCTGATCATGTGAAAACTTACCTTGTCTTTATCTATTCTGGTCCGACTCCCTGGGCATTTGATTTCTACAAACATGGCCTGTTCGCACGAAGGACACTGTACCTAAGGATGCCGCCATGCAGCAAACGGCATGAATGCTCATTCACATCAACCAGTTTCAGCGATTAAAAAAAAAAAAAAAAATGATGCGAGAGACAACTGTCGCATGACAGCGTAATGCAAGTCAGTCGGTATCCTGCTTTCCCAACTAGACATGTTTGAAAAGGGAGGAGTTACCTTCAAGACCATTGATTTAAGTCGTTCACAAATACACCCTTTGCGCAGTTCATGTAATGAGCAGTTCTACAGCGTTGCAACAGCGTTGGACAGTTCATGAACTACGCAAAAAATGCGCAGTACATGAACTACGCAGGTACACGTATATCGCGTAACACATAGATAGATATAGGACAACAGGGCATGTACACACCCTGACTTAACGTTACTCTGCGTCAGGATTTGCTTCTTGTAATCTTTCTCACGGGTCCCCAAAGCGTACGACACACCGTGGAGTATAAGCTCTCCTTATCTGTCTAGTCAGAGACTGTTACTGTACTCCCACAGTTTGAACCACGCTATACGCGAGCGCTAGTGGTGCATATGCATCTTCACGAGGAATGATAACGCCTCTGCACGTGACAGAGTGCGCTCAACAAGCACGGGTTATACTCTGTATACTCTGGTTCCCCATGATCATGGCAACAAAACTTTGCCTAACTGACAAACGCACACACAAACGTACGTCTATGTAAGTGAACAAAGGAATGTTCACGTGTGACCACGCGGATTCCGTAGAAGCTAAGGCCCTTTCTGCGGGATATGCAGAAGTAAGCAAAGAAAGTTCGTCTTACCTCCTCCGTTCTTGTAGCACAGGTAGGGAAAGCGCCAGACATTGCCCAGTCCCACAGAGAAGCCGATGCAGGCCAGCAGAAAGTCAAAGGCCCGGCCCCACTGCTCTCTCTTGTGAAGCTTCTCCCCACTGCCCTCTCCGCTCTCCCCCTTCTGCAGGGAGGACATGGTGCCCGTCTCCAGGTTCGATTCTCCAGCCATGGCCTCCGCTCAACCCGTACAGTTGTAAGATGGTCGGCTTGGCTGAGTGATGCGTCAGTGTCGCGAGACGTCAAGATGCTTTCCGAGTGGGGATGAGAACTGGGACTTGCCGATCCGGGGTCAGCGTTGTGTCGGGAGGAGGGCTGACAGGGGCTTGCTGTGTGACCGCCACGCGCACGGGCAATTAATCAGTTGCGCTTCGGCACAGTAAGAACCATTGAGAAACTACGTAGGATGTGTCAATCCTTGTGACGCAAGGTGACTTCACAGTGTTTTATCTCAGGTGTTTCCGGGTGCAGAAGATATGCCCCGGCTGAGAGGTATCGCTCAACAGTATCGCTTTACAGCGTATGCAGCTTCTGCGATTTTTAAAACAAAAAACTAAAATAGAATCAGGGTCACTTCTGTCCGTGTTGTGTTCGTCCAGTCAGCGACAACGAGTTGTCAGGTTGAACGTCCGAAGTCCAATGCAAACTTTATGAGTCCAAGGCAAAAGCGGCAAATTACACCCGCAAACTACACAGTAAATCACCAGTCTTGCTTTTTCTTGGACCCCACAGTGACTGTCCCCCGTCCCTTCAAAGCGGCTGATGATACCCGATGATGAGAGCAAATCCTGTAAGCTGTGATCACGGCCGAGGAGACTGCCCGACTGAAGCCCCCGACTGGAGTGTTGACGGTTCAGGTTGTCAGCGCCCTTCGCACTTCACTGCTCCCGTCCGTCAGGGCAAGTCGCCCAATATCACAGTACACCTGCAGAAATATAGAAGGGGCTTTGACACAAGGCGGAGACAGTAAACTCACGCTACCTTAGGATTTGTAACGTAGGCAGCAGCGAGCTTAGCCCGCGCGGTGAGGTGAGGTTCACATAAACAGGTAATAGGGGGGTGAGGGGGGGGGGGAGTGCGGGTGACGTTCACACAAAACAGCAAAACAGGTAAATGGGGTTGGTTGCGGGGGAGGTGGGGGGGGGGGGGAGAGTGTGTGCGGAGTTCGGAGAGGAGGAGTGGAGTGTGGCTACGGCATGGACCACCGAGCACACGGGACCGTCTCCCTACACCGCTGGCTCATGCCAACTCCGCCGAGCAATATCGAAAGTCTGAGTGGATGTGTTAGCGAGATGACGCAGTGTCACTGCGGCGTAGACTGTTGAATGGCAGTTTATTCAGTTCTCGCGGTCAGTCGCCTTATTGTCAGTCTTGCCTTGCCTGGCATGCATCGTGGACATGCCCATGACATAATGCCGCACAGTATGGACGTGATTCTGAAATGATGGGCTTGCCAAGCAAGCATTGCCCAGCAGTGTCCTGACTGTGACCGAGGGGGTTACGACTGAGGATGGCAGTCTACAGGACGCTAACTGAAAATGAGATTTAAGAGCTAGGGTAAACTTTACAGAGAGCGTCGCTGAACACACACACACACACACACACACACACACACACACACACACACTGGCACAAACACACACACACTGGCACACACACACACACACCGGTGTCACAGGCCAGAATCTACCCCTGGCCCCGAATCTACCCGGGTAGAAACTGGACTAGGCCAGTTTAAACCCGGGTAGTTTCTGGCCTAGGCCAGTTTCTACCCCCCCCCCCCCCCCCTGGCCCCGAATCTACCCCCCCCCCCCCCCCCGGTCTGAGCTAAATTCGAATTCGTTGTACTGAGCTAAATTGACAATTTCAAGATTCAAGAGTTTTATTTCCTTTTTCCCCTTTTGGGGTATGGAGGATACAAAACAAATCATACAAACCAAGACCACATAATTATACACAGAACGATATGACAGAAGATACATGTATATGTACAACATACACTCTCGCCGTATACCATGGCTGACATAGTGCTACGGTTTAAGCGAAGAATGAATTTGAGTGCTTTTAAATGCATCTTTTCTATGAGCGCTAGGTTTTCGTGGCCCCCATATTTCGCATCCGTACAGAAGAACGGGGACTACCATCTTGTAATACTAATCGAGGATAACATCGATGGGGAGATTTTGACGCCTGGCAGTCTGTAGTAGAGAAAACAAAGCGTTACGTGCGAATATTATACCTATCTTATGCACTCCTCATTGAACCAAGCCTGTTTGTTTTTGGGTCTGCCGCGGACGCCGCTGGCGCGTGTCTTACACGTGCCGAGGGTGTTTCGAGCGGTGTCAAGGAGGATTGACACTAGACGAGTGTTGATCGCATTGGGATGGGCGTTGGAGTCAATGAGGTCGTTGAGAGCCTGAACGTCGCGCGTGGCTAGATTACTAGAGTTGCGTAAGCGTCTGCTTTGCCGCAATCCCATCGCCTAATCCTGTCCGGCGGCTGAGTGTCGTCATGGTCAACTGGCGGCCCAGCATCCGGCGGAGTGTCAACAGTCGCGTCGCCTGAGGTGTCAATGTTAATCTCCCCAGTAGAAAGAGTCAATGATACCGGGCAGTACCTGGTGTAGCTTCTGGCCTAGTCCAGTTTCTACCCGAGTAGATTTGGGCCTAGGTCAGTTCCTGCGGGGTAGATTCTGGACGGGGTAGATTCTGGCCTGGTACACCGGCACAACTGAGCGCGCACAGAGAGAGAGAGAGAGGTCCCGTTAACTAAGTTTTTCTTTAGTGATTAGAGGTCAACGAGACCTAGGCGGCCAGTAACTCACAGGACCAGCCACTTACAATAGGTAATCTCCACAGACTGAGGGTTGCCCAGAAACTGTCACAGAATCAAAACTGTAGCCGACCTCTTTACATGTCAAGCCGACGCCTTATCAGTCAGTCGGCTGCTAGTTGTGCCGCCATAACAAATATTAGGGTAGTTGTCACCGGTGCGTAAATGGCACGTTGCACTGCCTATGCATCCTGACCCCCCCACTTAATCAGTCAACCCTTCCTACTCAGAAAAAGAGAGAAAATATAGGATGCAGGCGAAAACCCTCTCTAAACACAGGCGTGAGAGAGACTGATAGGGTGATCAGACACGTACGTAGAACTGAGCGGGCTTGTCCGGCCTCGCCTGTCCCTATCATGTATTAATTTTTCAGACTCCTGTCCGGCCTGTCGGCCAACAGCCAGTCAGCAGAAACACTAGGACATGTTTCCCAGAGCGGGACCTGTCTCTGTCAACATTCTCGCAGCCTGGTGAGACTGCCTTCAAGCTGTCCTGTCGGCCAACAACCAGTCAGTAGAACCTGTGGCTGGTGTGGCTAGAATAGTCTAGGAACCATCTACTGATGCAGCGATAGGGCTAGGACATTCAGGCCCATTTCTATCCGGCCACGTGTCCAAAGGCCCTAAGCCGGCAGAGAACGACAGGGTCTGGCCACAGGTCGCTGCACAAAAAAAGTGCGTTTTTCTCGCCACGCACGGGCTGAAGTCTGTCTGTTCTGACACAAGTTCCCCGTGTCTGTAAGCTTAACAGGTATTATGTATTACTTAGGGCCCCTGGCTCCACGTGGAGCATAGGCCATCGACAACCCTTCGCCATCGCACTCTGTTCTGGGCTATTCTTGCCACTCCAGTCCAGTTGGTCCCCTGCTTATATAACTCTGCCTCAGTGTCCCGCCTCCAGCTGTTGCGAGGCCGGCCTCTCTTCCTTTTCCCCTGTGGGTTCCATGTCAGGGCTTGGCGTGCTGGCTTCCTGAGGGTGTGTCCAATCCAGCCCCACTTCCTCCGCAGGATCTGCTTGGCCGCTGGTTCCTCCCACAGCTCTTCGTTCCGGATCTTCTCTGGCCATCGGATGTTGAAGATGCGCCTCAGACAGGTGTTGAGAAATGTCTGGATCTTCTGCTGCATCGTCTTCGTTGTCCTCCATGTTTCGCATCCGTAAAGCAGAACTGACTTCACGTTGGAGTTGAAGATGCGAAGTTTGGTTCTTATGCTGACAACTTTGGATGCCCAGATATTCTTCAGCATGACCATTGCTGCTCTTGCCTTGCCGATTCTGGCTGTGACGTCTCGGTCTGTGCCTCCCTGTCCATCAACCACACTCCCCAGGTAGACAAAGGACTCTACCTCCCTGATGGGCTCTCCACCGACTGTGACTGGTGTGTTGGCAGTGGTGTTGATCTTCATCAGCTCGGTTTTCCTCCTGTTGATCTTGAGCCCTGTTCCGGCTGATGTGGCTTCCAGGCATGTAGTCTTGTCCTGCATCTGGCTGTGGCTGTGAGACAGGAGCGCCAGGTCGTCCGCAAAGTCGAGGTCATCCAGCTGCGCCCAGAGTGTCCACTCTGTATCCCGTTTTTCCTGCCTGTTGTGGTGGTCTTCATGATCCAGTATTATGTATACTGAGAGGAAAAAGTTCTGCACATGTATATGTTGGTTGCCAGTCATACACCTGGAAACATACACTACAATTTTTACCCAAACAGTGCTTGACTTTCTATAAGTGGTTCAGATTTTTTTTTGGCGGTAAACATTTGCTGGTCAGTTTCGACATGACTCAGCAATTTTGCAATTTGCACGAAACCTTCAAGAAATCCGTTCTGCTCTCAAATGCTCCGTGGGCCAAACTCAAATATCTTTGGGGCAAAATGTCGCCTGCAAGGTGCAAGTTCCTTATTTCTACCAGCCAAGAGCGATATTGAGGACGGATCTGCCGGGAATATGTCTATTCCAAGGAATCGCAACACAGCCCAAAACATGGTAGGACAGATCGGATTGCTGCCTTGCAGTAGCCCAAGAACGCAAGCTGGCGTGCAGTACCGCAGTGGTTGGCGAGGTCAGTGACAAGATGACACCAGGAACGTCATTCCGTGACCGGGAGATCACACCAGATATAATATTTCCTCCAATTTTGAATGCTTGATGTTCAGTTGGATTGGGACAGTCAGAGGGCTTCCTCTCTATAAGGAACTGCTACTAACGCTATTGTTTTGGTGTCCTTTTTGAGAGTATGTCTAAGAATAATATTCTAAAGTTTCATGAAGTTAAGAAAACCGGGAATTTTTGTTAATGATTTATGAAAGCGTATGTGCAGAACGGTTGCCTCTCGGTATACATTTCAAGTATAACAACAATATCCGGTTCAGTTTATCGTCTCGGTCACTGGGTCAAGAAACTTTCTTGTATACTGCGACCGCATAACAACCCGCCTGCTTCACACATACACTGAAACGCACATTCCAACAGTACTCAGTACATGACCACTGGCTGCTGGAGCTAAAAACCCTGACATGTAAACAGGCCATGCTAGTGTACAAAAGCTGGGTAAGAATATATAGTTATGCTAAGTCTTCATACATATGTCAGTGAGTCGGTCACGCATGCCTCATCACAGATTCAGTGAATAGAAAGTCAGCACTGAGCAAACATCGTTTTGCATCAGTTGTCCAACGCCGGGCCTGGGTACTTGAGGAGAGGCAATGTGTGTGTGTGTGTGTGTGTGTGTGTGTGTGTGTGTGTGTGTGTGTGTGTGTGTGTGTGTGCTCGTCAGTGTTTCAGGCTGTTGTCCGGCCGACGGCGAGTGATTTAGTTTGTGATCTGGGTGTCATACAGAACCCAGGAATACTGATTCCCGGCCAGGGTGTGTGTGAACTCTCACTGAAAAAAACAGGCAGTGAGAAACAAGGGAGCACTGCACCTCACAGGGACAGTCAGGGCTAACGTATCCACGAAATAATGTCAGTCACCTGCACGGTTTTATGTGTTCGCTCACGGGTTACCGGCTGCGTAGACATAAAGTTATGCACTGCACTCCTACATGTATACAACTGAAACGGGCACTCGACTGAACCGCCGTTCACTGCGTGAAAGCTATTGATATACGGCGTTTCTCGTCAGCTCGAAATTTTCAGCCAAATGGGGTCTGCTCACTCCTGCTACAATGAAACGAGACGTCCGGTACAGTTCTTTTCACATCAAGTTTCGTGCAGTGTCTGAAAGGAAGGCGTTAATGCCCTGGTCGGTTGAATAAGTAAGGGCAAGCACGCAGTTAAGGACACAATTACTGCAGCTTACACGGTTTACGCCCCTGTGAAGATCTCGTACGGGTGAGTGAGTGAGTGAGTTTTTCGGGCTTTAAGCCGCGCAAGCAGATCTCGTACGGACATTGACCTGCAGCGTATGGGGCAATGGCTTATGAAAACCACCACGAGAGAAATAAACCTACCTTCGGGTCACTCTTCATATCACATGAACACTCCCACTACCAACTACTGACTGTCGAATTCAGTGTTGACAGTGTCTATTATGAAAGGCCAAATAACTCAGCTTGACTGACCCTCTCAATGCTAAGGTCTCCAGTTGGGACCCTCACGTTCACAAAGCTTGGCTGTCTCCGGCAGTTGATACATTTATGGGATCGCCACCTTTCTATGTTTAGACATACTTCTTAAAGTGCGAACTAAAAAACCCAAAAAAAACAACCAAAACAACAACAGCAGCAGCAGCAGCAGCAACAACAACAACAACGACAACAACAACAACAACAACAACAACAACAACAACAACAAGCGCTAGCAAAACGGGTTTCTACCAGTCAAAGGGAAGCAGCCATATAAGCAGCCATCTGTTTAGTATCAGCTGCTGGGAAAAGCCGAGTAAGCTAGAGAGAGAGAGAGAGAGAGCGTTAAAGTGATCACTTTATGGCAAATCAGTCCCGACTACGACGACCCACAATCCAGTCTCCCCCCTCCCCCCCCCCCCCCCGCCCGGCTCCCCCAAAACAACAACAACAACAACAACAACAACACACACACACACACGCACACACACACACACACACACACACACACACACACACACACACACACACACACACACCGTACATACACACACACACACACACACACACAACCGTACACACACACACACACACACACACACACGCACACACACACACACACACACACACACACACACACACACACACACACGCACGCACGCACGCACGCACGCACGCACGCACGCACACACACGCACACACACACCAACAACAACACCAACCAACCAACCAACCAACCAAGGGTGGGGTGGGCGGGTGTTTGGGAGTTTAACGTCCTTTTCCACCACCAACCAACCAACCAAACAAACAAACAAACAAAAACAAAAACAAAAACCAGCCGACTCCCACAAACTTCCCAACGCCAAAATTGTTCAAAAGTGACTCCAATGGACGAATGTAGAAAAACAAGAAGGCTTAGTTTCACCAGCTGTTTAGACGATGTGATCTGAGAGGATTTCAGTTGTTTGTTTTTCTTCTTCTCATAAAACCCAACTCAAAGGTGAAAAAAGAAGACGGCCAAGCAGGAAAAGAACCAGAAAACAGAAACATTTAGTCAGCACACCACCCATTCAACTCCTCCAAACTAACACTGAGAACCTGGAACTGTCATCAAGTACCACCTCGGCTCCTTCACTTGAGTCCTTCTGGGAGAGACTTGGCTGCAGACCCCACAACCTGCAGTCAAACCCCGTCACCCCCTAAATGTACTCCCCCCTCCAGTGTACATAATTTTAGCCTTTTAATTCTCCCTTCTGTCCAGACATTGAATCACACCGCAGAGTTATTGTGTTATCTGAACCCAACTCTACGGCGTAAGAAGAAGAAGAAAACATACATTCTGGCAGGGAGCCCTCGAAATATTTCCAACAAAACAGACTGTACCGATACCGCAAAACCTATTTTGAATATATTTTTGAGATCACAGGCAGAAAGCAACATGGATCTTTTCTGATATCCAGACTTACCTCGCCAGACAAGGTGCAGGTGAATTCAGGTCGGATGCCATACTCACGTCAGTCCACGCATGAATGTCCGCATGGAGTAAGATAATTGTAATGCATGTTGTATCAGACACACCAAAAGACCCATTTAGAACTGCTCGTAAACTAGGATCAGATATCAGTCTAAAACAAGGAATTCGCGGCAAGGCCATCGAAAAGCTTAGCGTGGTGACAAAATGTATACAAATTTGTGTATGACCCAATTTTTACGCAGGTGATGTACGTCACAAGCGTCATCTTCCTACACCCCTTCGCGATAATGATGCAATCGCAGTTTTTTTTTAACGTCATTGTTGTGTTGTGTTCTGTTCCATCGGATCCAGACTCTGACCTTTTGCAAAATAGGCGAGTCTAATTAGGCATTTCATATAGCGGAAGGTAGAACAAATTTGATCCTAACTTTTTATTACAGAAATCAGTAGAGCACAGGCCCCTAATGCTGTGGTGGTCTCCGTGAATTTTTTCTCCGTCCGCGTCACCGTTAAAAACGACCGTTTATCTTGCCATTTTCACTATATGAGCCCTATAAATGGGCTTTTGAGGGTGTGCACAAAGTATGCGTGTTTGCGGGTACAGAAATGCGCAGAACTCCACTCTAAATACGGTTACTGTTAGACAAGACATGCATTGTTGACATACTGAAATTTTACCCCAATCAGAATGATGCTTCCTGGAAAATTGCGGCCATCAGTTTGGCCGTTGATTCAAAGGACCCTGTAAAACGGCAGCATTTGATGCTTGTGCACTTATCAGGTCACTGCAGGTGACATGTATCGCGGAAAACATTTACGAACATTGAACAATTTAGTCAGGAAACGCTTCTTTGGTGTTGTGAAGTTCCCTTGTCACCGCATGTCCAGGTACGTATGAAATATGATATCCAAGTGAGCACTTTTTTCGGTAGCGATATTTTGGGGGTGTACTTACTAAAGTAGTTGCTGCTTTGTTAGTAGTGAACGGTTTTTCTCAAAGAGCAGTGCACACTCAAGAATAGTATCCCAGTTGTGTCATATCAAAAGTTCATTGAAATCGCTTTTGTACTTTTGTCACAAACAGCCAACGAAAGTGCAACCTGTTTAATAATGGCTGAATATGCGTAATGATGGGAGTAGGGACACTTGATTGGTTGCTGTGATAAGGTGTATCCGCGAAAACAAGTATAATATGATGCAAATATTCGGGCACATGCTCGGTGTTTCAGAAGTATCTTCAAGAACTTGTATGAGAGATTATTGCTTATAGATGGCCGTTAATTGAAGCTATCAGTTCCCTATAAGGGCTGAAAGCGGTGCTTACCAAAAGAGCCTGCCATAATTGCTACACTTGATGCAATTTCCTTTTATACATTTGTCTTGGAGGAAAAGACAATGACTAGTCGTATGAAGAAAGATCCCTGAATCTAAACAAGCACGTCTTCTTTACAGCGGTCATTATTTTACCCATTTTTTCCCATTTCCTTCATTACATGCTGCGTGGGGGGTAGGTTTATATTTTGCTGCTAGCAGCCACCAGTTTTAACTTGTCATAGTTTACATATTGGAAAAAGTAGAGTGATTCCAGGAGAAGGAAAACGTACATCCCACATCAAATTTGATGAACTCTTCACTGCTTGAAATAGGTGACTTAAATCACCTTTTTCTAATTAAACAGAGCATTAATTGCTACGGGGGTAGGTTACCAAGTAGCCAGATATGACGGCCACAGTGTACACAGCGTTTTTTGTTACTGACCAACTTTTAGAGGAGAGGCTTGGCACTTACGTGTTACTAGCCCATCCACTATGTCCTTTTGGCTGTGAGGGGAAATGACGGGAATCCATATTGTGGTTGGGTTGAAAAACTGACTATACACAGCAAAGATTACAAATGACGCCGCTGCAGCAGGTATTGTGCACACACTTCAAGTTTGACTACTGGATATGTTAGGCCAGACACCCTGTGGTGGTCCAACGAAATGACGACAGATTTGCCTGTAGAAGCTTTCAGTTATCAAATCTTCCTTTTTCCATATAGACGCCAATTCTCTTTCTGATGGGGACCGGGCTGACATATTACGCTGCTGCAGCTGCTACGCTTGACAGATCATTTGCAGACGCACATCATGCTTTAGAGAAATGGTCCAGCAACCCTAAAATACTATTACAAGTATACCTTTTTGCCTCAAATTCTAACGCACTCAGAAAATGTCGGACATTTTCATTAATTCCTGTTTTGAGGTACAGGTACAGAAATTAGACAAACTTAATATGAAACGTCCAGAAAAATAATATCACACAAATGCAAATGAAAAACAATAGACACAAAAGCAAATCTGTGAAATCTCTTTTATTTTCAACGTGTTTTTCCTTGGGAACAAACGCCGTTATTTTGCCTCTTTTTTTGGACATTCATAAGTTTACAAATGAAAATCACTGGCATACATTACTGGCAAAATGTGATGGAGGGTTTGTAGAACACAACATCAAGTCTACTGTAGTAAGTGGCTGAATTCATTTCAAGTGTTATGAGGTATGTTAATCACACGGCAAACATGTTTACAAGGTCAAGGTCATCGGTTCGTCTGTTTACTCCCAAACATTTTCTTTCATCGCTGTGTTAGAATAAGCAAACGAACAAGCAGTCACAAGCACCAGGCAAAACAAAATTAGCACAAACGATGTTTGTATGAGAAGATTTCTTGTGGACAACTTTGGTGACCTTGACCTTGGGAGTAAAGGTCATAGAGACTGGGTGAAAATTTTGTAAATACAACTTTTGGCATAACATTTGCCTAATATGCATTGATAAGAATGCCTTTCTGGTGACCTCTAGTAAAGGTCAAGGTCACGCTTGAGTTATTAAGATTTTGCAGTCATATTTTTATTCTGAGGATGTTCTGAACTCACCAAACCATGGGGACAAACGTTAGCAGCACCAAAATGCTTATTCTGAGCGATGAAGTAAAATGTTTTGGAGTAAACAGACAAACCAATGACCTTGACCTTGAAAACATGTTTGCCGTGTGATTAACATACCTCATAACACTTGAAATGAATTCAGACACATACTACTATAGACTTCAGGTTGTGCTCTACATAATTTCCATTGCACTTTTCTAGTACTGAAGTAGCAGCCATTATTAAATAGGTTGCACTTTCGTTGGCTGTTAGTGACAAAAGTACAAAAGCGATTTCAATGAACTTTTGATATGACACAACTGGGATACTATTCTTGAGTGTGCACTGCTCTTTGAGAAAAATCGTTCACTACTCACAACGCAGCAACTACTTTAGTAAGTACACCCCCAAAATATCGCTACCGAAAAAAGTGCTCACTTGGATATCATATTTCATACGTACCTGGACATGCGGTGACAAGGGAACTTCACAACACCAAAGAAGCGTTTCCTGACTAAATTGTTCAATGTTCGTAAATGTTTTCCGCGATACATGTCACCTGCAGTGACCTGATAAGTGCACAAGCATCAAATACTGCCGTTTTACAGGGTCCTTTGAATCAACGGCCAAACTGATGGCCGCAATTTTCCAGGAAGCATCATTCTGATTGGGGTAAAATTTCAGTATGTCAACAATGCATGTCTTGTCTAACAGTAACCGTATTTAGAGTGGAGTTCTGCGCATTTCTGTACCCGCAAACACGCATACTTTGTGCACACCCTCAAAAGCCCATTTATAGGGCTCATATAGTGAAAATGGCAAGATAAACGGTCGTTTTTAACGGTGACGCGGACTGAGAAAAAATTCACGGAGACCACCACGGCATTAGGGGCCTGTGTTCTACTGAAATCTGTAATAAAAAGTTAGGATCAAATTTGTTCTACCTTGTTCGGCAATTTTCCTAGCCTAAAACGCCAAGACATTTCCTATCGGCGGAAGTACTGTCGTTTTGCGCGCGCGCGCACACACACACACACACACACACACACGCACACAAATATGCAATAAGCACTAGCTTTATTTTTTTATGTTTTGTATTTTTTATGATGCAAACTGTCTAAATAACTACAGCATCAGTTCTATCCACAGTTTCCACGCCGCACGGACCAGATCAAAGTCATCAATGAAAAATATTTTACACTAGTCTTGCTTTCGTCTGTGTTGCTGGTTTATTCTGGTGAAATGTGACAAGGAAACTTTACGTTCTGCTCTCTCTCTCGCTCTCTCTCTCTCTCTCACACACACACACACACACACACACACACACACACACACACACACACACAGAGAAGAAATCTATGTTGAACACTTTATTTCAAAGACTTGTACGTTTGACAAAAAAAATTCACATGCAAACGATTGTCGTTGGCCAAGTCATGCACATGAATATATACAAATCAAAGCTTCAGCGTTTCAGGCAACATGCTGCTTTTGTTTACCAACCCGCAGCGCGCCAGTCATCAACATGAAAAAGTTTGGAAGGACTTCCGTTAGAGAGTGCACCCCACTGATTTCCTCCTGGCCCCAAAATGCGTGCTACTTTTATCCGCTTTTTATTAACATTGTAACACATCTTATAAATCGTCCCCCCCCAAAAAAAAAGAAAAAAAAAAAACTCTGGAACGACCAGCTGACCTACAAGCATTTCAACGGAAATTTCATTCCATAATTCTTGAAGTCTTGGAAAAAAATCTATTCTTAATATTGCCATTTTCTCACCTACAGTTTCACGGAGCACATGTACGCAGACCTCAAACAAATGCAGCAACGTTGTGCTCATAATGAAAATTTGTCAAGATTCAGAAATTCCTTGATTTCTAGCAAAATTTGATTTCGTAAGGTCAAGGAAGGTAAACTCTATCGATGGAAACCCCAAGTAAATGAAACCAATTCTGACAAATGAAGCGGAGGTGCACGTCAGCATTTGGGAGCTCACAACAGCTTCAACCATGCATCTCTCAGGTCAAATAAAACCTGTGTCAGCCATAGTATAAACACAATATGGGATGCGAAAGTCACGTATGTCCACAGAGGCAAACACTGCGTACAGTGACTGAACATCACATACAGAACAACCCCATCAATAAAAAAAAACAACAACAAAAAACAAACTTTCTGTGACATGTGCGAGACGTTTTCAATCATACATGAATAATTTTTTCCTTGAAGTAAATTCTATAGCCGTTTTCTCGTCATAGGTTTAAAAAAAATTCCAAACCAAACACTACAGAACAGTTTGTATTTTTATTTGTAAATGAAGGACTAGTTTTGGCATGTCATGAAAATTGAAAGGCCCTGTTTCGCAAGCAAAAACTCAGCACAAAAACGCTCCAGTAAGTTGTTAGTGCTACATAGTACAAAAGAAAGTGACCATATGACAAGATGTAGAACATACCATAACCACTGAAAGTGTATAACGATAAGCGTTAAGTACAGTAGCGGCCTCCATTCAAGAAAGAAACAAATAAAAGAAAAACACACCTATGGACTACTACAGGAAAATGTTTGCATCTGTGCAGTGTAGAGCAAAACAAAAGCAACGGAAACAGACAAAAAAAAAACCAACAACCCAAAACAAAATACACTACACAAAAAACGTCCTTCAGTCACAAGGACAAAAAAAAACACAAAGTTAGCATTACCAATGCTTCACATAACAAACACATATCCAACAGACAAGCATGTCGGCACAGCAAAAGTATGATTGTGAATCGGCATGAGTTTGTCATGTAAATTTGATATCTCCGACAATTTTGTACAGAGTGTTACTGGTATACAGCTATGACCTGATGACTGGTGAAAATTACATACATGTACCACAGTAAGTAAAGTGACTCCACCACCCTGAAAATATGTAGGACTTCGCTATCCTCTCTCATTGTGGTCATGCAAAGAACTATCACTACTGAAATACTACACTACCAAATCAAAGGTAACAACATTCGAACTGTTAAAAAGCTGATTGTCTTGAAATGAACATTTTAAAATTTTAATAAATCCATAAAACAATTTAAAAAATCCGTAGTCATTGACTCTTTTTAAAACCTGAGATTGAAAGTTTGCGGAAAGCACAACCACCTACATATGCCACACAAAGTGATCATGTAAGCTCAAATTCAGAATTCCATTTTTGAAATACTGACCCCAACATGCTTTATCAGTGTACGTAAAAAGTCTGCCTAAGAGCTTATAGTTGTCACACGAGTGACCCTCCGCTGTTTTGAAATACATGTAGAATAAAAAGGACACATCTGCGAAGACAGACAGCTGAATTGATATTTTGTTTCACATCCCAGAAAAAAAAAATGATGTAACAATCAGATTTGTTTTTAAAAACTGACAATGCAATGCTTACTAAAGGCACCTTTTGAGAGAGTCTTAATTGCTGAATACACCTATACAGAATATGCACGAGGTGAAAACAGAATGAAGTGTGCTTTACAGACATGAGATCCAGCGAAAGAGATGGTTTGATAAACTACTGGTAAATGTTCTAAAATTAAAACCACTTCAAACCAACACACACCAAACCTTTCACTTATTGTGCACAATACATAGTATCATCTACTGCAGTCTGCTATGAAAAGAATACATAGTATTCAAAGTTTCCTTTTGGTAGGGAATTTTGTTTCACTTTGGAACACCTACTGGGCTGGATAGATAATGACATTGCTCAGTTACTCTGAACCAGGACAGAGGGTTAATTATTTCATACTAGCACACGGAAAACCACTGGTGACGAACAAAATATGCACCTTCATGCTGTGAAGTAAAGGATCTGATCAATTGATTACAGGCGCTAATTGTTACAGTCATTACATTACACTATTACATTGATGTCACAGAGATTCTTCTGTGGAGCGGTTTGTTTATAACAGTAGTTGAGGGAATTGCTATTGTTGGAAGATGATTTGTTGATGTCTTGACCTAGTTGATTGTTTTAAGGCTATCCATGGCTACAGAGTTTTGTAGTAGATTTCAGGTTGACTGTAAACGCTTCTGTTGTTAAACTGATAATTTCAGTTGGAATTTTTAACTTCAAAGCAATTTCATTGTTCATTTTTCACTTTGTTCTGCTGATAAAAATGCTATGTGTGTGTGTAAAGTTATTTTCTGCGGCTTATTGTGTAGAATTCAGATGGTATAAAGACAGCTTAAATAATGCATTGTTTCTACTGTCCTGCGTATGTTTTAGATTTTTAAATCTGAAATAATTACATGCAACATTACTTTTGTAATTTCATGTCGGTGTTCATGTGGTACACATGGGTGCATGTGTAGAACAAAGCATTTTGTCTTTGGAAATGAAGACGAGGAACCAATGAGCCACTCTGAAGCATTTTCTTTTTATATATACATCCGAAACATCCTACCTGTATACATATACATGTAAAATTTACATTGTATACATTCAAAGCATACCACTGGTATACAGGAGTCATAATATAATACAACATTATACATGTAATGTCTTGTTTGTTCTGCACAGGAACTGATATGTAAGGATGTCTTTGTATCCAGAATGCACGTAACAAATCCCCCCAGTTTTAAGTATTTGAGCATGACTCACGAGTGCATTGCATTTTATTTGATGATCATAAACAACAGGTTGGGTCAAAGGTTTGTAAAGTCATGCTACATCCTGCTCATACGAAGCCAAGTACAGTGAAGCTTTTTTTCAAATTCCCTTTTTAAAAAAATCACCATTTATTTTTTTTACGCCTTTTGGTTTTGTCTGGGATCTAAACAGTTTCATAGTAATTAAGCAACAAAACATTTGTATATAACATGTGAATAAATGTCAATGTCCAAAATCATCATGAGGCCAAAAATAGGGTAGCTGCAATCCTTTTGCAAAACCAGTCAATGACTACAGCATGTGTCTATTTCCATGTACGTTATCCAAGTCCTTTCAGCATTGTACAATCCTAAACACACAGTTTACATACAAAATATGTACAGCTATTTACATCAGCCTCCAAGTTCCATCAACTTTGCAGCAGTAACTGGCACCAACAAGAACCTTTCACGTTAGGGACAATTGTACTAGTGATGATAGTGACAATGTACAGTAACACACACAGTACATGATAAGCAGTAATGTGTGATGCACACATTTTCAATTTCTGGTGTGCTTGCCCCAAGTGCCTGTCAGTAACTGATTACCGGTATGTGTGAATTCATCCTGCCTTTCATAATAGTGAAACTGCCAAATTAACCAAGTGACAAATCCCCCACTTACAGGCATTTCTCTGTCAAACACAATGAATGAACCGTTCCTTTCTGCAGACCGATCAATGAAAGCAACCAAAGATCAACTCTACTGAGAGGATTATTTCCCAAGATTTTTTAATTTGTTGTGTAAATTAAGGTTTCACTTACGTACTATGCATATCCAACAAGGCACACTGCCACATGATGGTAATAGCTGACTACAGCTACTGCTGTGGGTATAACACAGAAAATCACTACTTATTTTGGCAACATTTTTTTTATTACTGTGTAATTGCTCATGTCAAAGTTGGCTGAATTAATTTTTTTTCTGATCCTATCATGACGATTCTGATGAGCATTAGTGATTTCTTTCCTTCTGCTAAGTGAAGGCCTCTTTATGGATGACCATTGTATCAGACATACATGTAGTATGATGTCCCCTACGTTCACATTACCTGCCTGATTATGTAGTGCAAGATGTGCGTATAGACTTTGTGTACAGAAACAAATGCCCAACATCACTTAAGAAGGTAAAAAAATTGAACCACACACTTACATTTAAGTGAACCACACTATGAATTGTAAAAATGTATCACAAACACTTCACTGACACTGACATCAACAATGTACGGACTGATCACAAATGGTGACGGCCAAGAATGAATTAATTTTCTCTAAAAGTACTTTACAAGGCTACTCAATTGATTATCAAATTACAAAACATCTAAACAGTTTGTTCTGATTTAGTAACACGCAGATGACACCAATCAATTCATGCAATCATTATTAAAACAGAATTTCTAAAAGCTTAAGCCCAAAATCCTTCATAAGATTGTAACAAGCTTTCTGTACATTACACATGCAATGTTATTTTCCTTGCAAAATGACAGATTTTTTTTCTTACTACAATGGCAAATGACGTCTATGGAAGGCTAGGCTATATACATATTTCAAAACGCATCTCAGCTAAGCTGCCGAACATACCACTCCCCTCATACCACAGTGTACTGCTACATTACTGTATGAGGAATTTCTGCCAAAGCAATAGGGAATGTGGCCTAGTCTCCTCTATGCTTGATATGGTACGTCTTACTGCCTCACTCTTGTCTGACATAAAAGTGACTTGACTTGTAGGATGATGGTACTGTATGTCCAAACCACAGCATAAACCCTACTTCTGCTATACCCACTTCAGGGATCACTTGTCTCCTCTTCAGTTTGGAGAACAAAAGTGGGGGGAGCAAAGATATAACTTGCTGCATCATTGTGCATTGTCTCAGGACTATGGGATGTGAATTACAGCATCTTGTAATCTGCCAAACAATACATGTAATATTTTGTTATCTGTTTTATTTATATCACAAGTGCTGCCATTAAGCTCTTCCTCTCAGACATGTTTTGTCCTGTGAAACTTGCCTGAGATTTAAGTGAGGCAACATCAGCAATGAGATTCAAACAGTTCTGTACAGCTACATGCAAAAGAAAGCACACACATACAAACACAAAAATACCACAGACAGAATGTACTGAGACCGGTGGAGATAAAAAATACACTAGATGACAAAGACATGTACATGTATGTGACTGTAAATTTTGGTGACTGATAAATCTCAGACAAGTTTCACTGCTTTGGCTCTAGTCACAGACACACCGGCAAGCAAAGATGAAACACATGACTGCGTTGACAGAATCAAAACAGCCTTTGCTTGTGAATCTGATGACAGCTGTTTCTGTACTTTGCAGAGATTCATTTTGCTGAGAACTGCCCCTTATGAGCCGTTTGAGAAACTCTAATCTGGACTGCCATAAGATGATGCTCAATAACTACGCCAGGGAAGTGATGTTAAGTCCAATCAGGATTTACCCACAAATTCAACTCTGCCTGGGGAGTGTATCTTTCATGTATAATACTCCAAAAGAACTACAACTTGAATCATATGTGCTACCTAAACAATGTCTTTCTTTTCCATTTCAATGTGATCGTTTTGTAGAAACACATCTGTTGGGGCGCTGGGTTTCTCAAAGTATGGAGCGTAGTCTGGTGGTACGGACAATAGAGAGTCTCCAATGCCAGAGCCACCCTCCACTTTCATGTCGAGGTCACTGAAGAACGTGTCCTCTTCCAGAATGACGCGTGACAGATCTTCGTTGGAACAGAGCTGATGTCTGCGAAGCCGAGGCTTGATAAGATGCTTCACACGCTACAAAATAACACAGAGACAAATCTATTAGGAATAATACATGAAAGATATGACAGAAAGGACTAATCATTTCTGGAATACACAACAGACAAACTTCTTATTTTAAAATTCACTCATTAGTCATCTAATGTACAAGAATAACAGCAATAAAAAGGCAATAAGGAAAAGTTACTGCTATCATAAAGTCCAAGTTTGGATGACAGCTGTGTTAGTGAGGGTTTTTTTTTTTTTTTTAGTGAAGATCACTGTGAAGAGTTTTCTGTAACAATCAATCCTCTAGTTTTGCAAAATGATTGAATTGGATTCAATGTAATGCAACAGAGAGGCAGAAAGTCTCAAAAGTAAACCCTCGCTTGAAGTTTTATTGGTACATAAGGAAAATGTGCATATAAGCAGTGCGTATAAAGTTGTGTATTTCTACCTCAGCTAGAGAACCTGTGGAGGCCAGAATCTTGTAGACCATGATGATGGGGATGAAGATAACGGACATTGATGCTAGCATCCATCCAATCGCGATGGCCCAGCTTGGGTATTCATACAGCACTGTTTTGCGTTTGTATGTCAGGTCCGAGTAGCTCACACATCCCATCACAAAAATCACCTGGACAAATAAAAAGGTAGTACTATGTATCAACAGCACTCACATACGCATTGATATGCACACTTGGTAACATGCATCCATCCGTAACATCGGTTCTACTGTTGTGGGTTGGTCATGACTGGTAACCATTTTCAAACTACATGCATACAAATTTTCTTTAGGCTATACATACATTGGTGTACACATATCGAGCACAAACAGGTCAGTACAAAAATAAGAAATACCCTGGTAAACAATTTGATTTTCCTCTGATTAAGTTGCTTTGAGTAAAAATTTGTACCCACATAGCACTGATGTTCTAGGACATACTTTCAGACACTTCATTTTTCAAAGGAAGAACTTACTGGCATAGACAACCAACCGTCACACCTGTCCTTTGGAGGGATATGAAGGGTGATTTTGTTTGTAAAACTAAAGCAAAGTAGTGCACTATAGCTATATATGGTCCAGAAAATGACAAGATCGGGTGTGTTCCTTTTTTTGTCATGGACGATCAGGCCACATATGCTGTAATGAACGAGAGAAACAAAGTTGTTTTTGGTTTTTTGGGGTTTTTTTTGCAAGCTGGGACAACATCAGTTTCATGTGGTTTTTGCCTTGGGCTTGGACAGCACACAGTGTCCTTTCTGATCAGTTGCAGATTTACCCAGTTTTTATGCCAACTAGCAGGAAAAGGTGTTTCAACTGTGGTATCAAAACTCTGCCACAAAAATGTGTCTAAGTACTCAGGCAGGCAGATACATCTGTGTTTGAAAATATCTCTATAGTTTTTACACACAAGGTGCCAATTTGGAAACAAATTCTACACATTTACTGCACTGAGCATCACAGCACTCTGACCTTGTGACCTTGACCGGCATGAAGCTACAATCAATTGATTTTCACTGGGGAAGTTTCATATGGACAGCTGTTCAGCTGAGATGTTTTGCCTGATTTTCTGTCAAGATAGCGTGTAATGTTTGAAATACAAATGTATCAAGCCTTATCCATAGTCTTCATAAATAATGAACGTTTTCTTTACTGTTTGACAAAGAGACCACTGTTTCTTGATTGCTCCTCAAAGGTGTGTTTCAAACGGAAACCAGATAAGCGAACACAGGTGTTCTTGTGGCAGATCTGAGTAGATGGGTGAAAAGCTGGACTGACTGTGTACATGGTGGCCATGGAAAGTTTTTAAAAGTTTTTTTTGGTGTGCGAGAGCTTTGTTTCTTCCGGGTGAGCACGTTTCTTAACCATTTGACAAAAGGCTGGTGGAGTATAGGTAAGCATCAACGTACTTAGTAATTGTTGTAAGTTTAAAATTCTCGGTGCATTTGAGTTGCAGAGAAGCATTTATTTACCACAGTGTAGATTGGAGTCAGGACCATCCAGCACACTTTCATGACAGGTCCCATGCGGAAGCCAAACATCATCTCCAGGTTTTCATAGAAACGATTCACTCCTGTAAGAAACAAGAGAAGTACAGATATAGTGTAGCTCATGGCGTCGCACACACACCGACACCAGTGTGTGCCCTTTCACCCCATGCAGAATTCCAATTCTTTTCTGTAATTCCCATGGCAATATATCTTTCTACTTTCTCCAAACTACATGTACTATTCTACATGGGTCATGTAAACTGAGTGTAGTGCTGCTAATGAGGGAATGTAGACTAGCTAATGCATGCATGTTGTTGGTTTTTTTTCTCTCCTATCTAAAAACTTTTTGTGGGATGGGGGGTGGTCATATATCCTGAACTAGGGCCTACCTGCAGTGTATGTGTGTGAACAAAATGGGATTGTAAGTCTACCATACTTACCACAGGGACACTGATGTAACAAAATAACAGACAGAAAGAAAAAGGAAACTGTTATTCACTCGCACAGTTTATTGTCAAATTTCACTGTACGCAGGCACACATTTAACACCATGTCAACATACGGAGCACCTTCCTTTCTCACTAAATGTTTTCTTCACTGGCAGAAACTACTGATCTTAGTATCCCAAAGTTCACTGACACCTAGAGCTGCCCACACTGTGTTTGTAAGACTGCTGGAAAACAGGAGGAATAACTGACAACACGGAACAAAGAGGAACTGGGTAAACCAACATTCTGGCTGAACTTTCAGACTGAACTGATGTACATGTGTGATCAAAACGGGTGAATTGAGTTACATTGTACCTAACCAAAGGAACTGTTTTCTGCACATTTTTTTATATTTTCTTACATTGATAACAATGAGGTTTGAACTGTAAACTATGAAGATTGAATTCACTTGGCCTTTTACAACAAAAGTGAGCTATAGTTTCTTCTTGTCTGACTGCATATCCAGTTACTTGTACTGCACAACTCTGGGCAGGAATCACATACTACGCTCACAAACTTGTTCTCATGCACACCCAATCATTCAATTCCTCGCTGTGAGACATGCACAGATTTAATGTTCCCAAGAATATGCTCTCCACCCCTTCTGCACTACACTTTAATAATTTGTCACCAAAGGTTCAAGCAAACTGCAACACACCCACACACTCTTGAGACATGATTCTTATGACTTTTGTCTTGATTACGTAACAGCCATATAATATGAAGCTTTGTCAATGGAAATGTAGTGAAGTGGTGAAATGAAACTGAGGTGGAACATAACTGCTTCCTCCCTCCCAACCCTCTAAAATCCTTTCTCGTGAAAGCAGTTCTCTAGGCTTCCAATACTATTTCCATCACTGCACAATTTGTTTAAGATGAAAAATGAATTGGTTACAATGTGTGATGATACAGTGTTGGAGCAGTTTGGCCTGACAGCCTGACTCCTACACACTGGTTTCTTTCTTCGTCTTTCCTTCTGTGTAAATCTGGTTTGCTAGCAGTCTATGGATGATCCTATGAGGGAATGTATGATGTGACAAACTAACAGTCAACAGTATTTCACAAAGACATGAGGTATGAGATGGATTAACCACAAAAACCATCCAATGAGACTGTCTGGCCTGAATCTGAAATGACACATTTAATGCCTAAATACACTTTCTTGTCCCCTTCCATTCCATTTCACACCCAAACAGTTGTTTTCTTGTGAAGACAGCACAACTTGATCTTTAAGACTAAAGCAGACTGACTGTATGTTTCATGTGTTTTAAATGTGTACTTCCTGTTTTGCAGCTGCATAACCAAATACAGCCCAGGTTAAAAAAACCGACAACAACTAAAGAAACCAGGCTGTGTTAAAAACTACTATGCCAGTTTGAAATATGCACTCTTTGTTGCACAAACTACTGAAACTAATTCAGGGAAAAGTACTGAAATGTTACAGGCTATGTTAAAAACCACCATACAAGTAGAAGTCCAAGTTAGCAGTGGAAAGAAAATCAGTCCGATTCCAGAACTGAATGAGCATTGTTATTCAGAAGATACATTTTGTCCTAGATATGTCTATAAAGACCAGCTGCCATTTCAGTTGGACAACTGACCACATGCTGGACAGAGAAGTGTTCATTGAGGTATTTGGATATTCTTTCTACAGTTTGCTCCTCCCTTCCCAGATCAATGTTCATGCATGTACTACAATCTACAGTATTATCTGAAATGGCAAAGTGTGTCTCTGATTGATCTTACAGATTTATGTCTTGACAGGTAGCTGAAAATGAACTGCACTGAAAGAGCAAGGAGGCAATAGCTGACATTTGCGACTTGGAGGCACATAACAATTTACACCTATTCTCCTGGTTCGGTTATTCACTTGACACCCTAGCATGACATGTACTGACTGTAGCTTGGGAAAAGGATGTCCAAATGGAGAATGTTCTCTGGGACACACACAGCAGCACTCAGGTGTGCAGTATGTGGTTCTGATGAGGTGAGCTTTCAGACAATGACACAGACGAGTGATAGAAATGAAGAGGGATGAAACTGATAATGCGTTCCTAGCTGCTTGGATAATGTCTCTGTTAAGTCTTGAAAAGTAATTTGTAGAATGCTACATTTTTTTTTTCAAGAGTGAATTTATGTAGACCACAGACTGACTGTATCTATGGCTGTTGCGAGAATGACACACACAAAAAACCTCTCCGTTTTTTTGTTTGTTTGTTTTTTTTTGGTGGTAGTTAAAGGCAGTGAATGAAATATTAGGGTACTGGGTAAGAATTAATTTGAACATTCCAACAAATTTGCAAGGCACCAGCTCAATCACAGCTCATTGCAAAAGAAAATTTGCGGGAAATCAAAATGGTTAATCTTTAACTTCAAAAGCACCTACAAGAAACAGTTGGTTCAAATTAAGTCTTATAAGCTTTTAGTATAACATGTTTATTGGTAATGTCTGGAAATTTTTCCAACAAATCAAAGATTAAACCCAAGCCCTATCTCTAAACTAACCCTACAACCTATTTACAGACATAGGTGAAAGTTGTTAACTAACTTCAGGTACACTGTACCTGCTATACCTGACAGTTTAGCAACAGAAACTCCATGCAGCATGGAACATCATCAGATGTAATATGACAGAAAGACTGGTGAGTATTTAATGTGTAAATGATGGACTGTCTAACATGATTCTTTGTCCCTGACGGTGACAGATAGTGCAGATGAATGATCTGTTAATGGAGTACATGTTATGACTAGCTTCTGTTTGCTCGATCACACACTGGGTTGTTTCCAAGCTGTCATCATGGGAAGACAGAAATGTTGCAAAATACCACCTTGGTTTTCCTTCAAACATACCGTACACATACGAGACCGTGATGCACTCGAAGAAAGCCACAACAAGAACTATTCGGCTGGCAGAGTAGTAGTCGAACAACTGAAATACATACATCCCACCCTGTGGGGGGATAGGAAATTGTGCTTAGTCGATTTAATGCAGGAAAAATTCCCGCCTTTGGACGAGAAGGATACAGTCACAGGTTTATTAAAAAAATCAATCTAGTTCAGTTATGTGTAAAAATATAAATTTACACAGTGGAAGAGCTTTTAAACTTAGTGGGACCCCTTCCCTCTAAAAGCTGACTAGGAAATATGAAAATAATGTTTGGCGAGGCTGCAGTGAGAATTTCTGTTTTGTGGACAAAGGCATCTTGTAAAGGAAAATGAACATATCCTGCAAAATATGTGCAATCAGTCAGCTGGAAATGGTTGCAGCTTGTACTTCAGGGCTGCTAGTTAACCCCAAGGAATCAAGTGACACCAGAACACCATGAAAGCAGTTGAAATGTAAGGACATACAGCAGGCACATGCTGCAGACACTGCATATTTTCGTGGACAGTGTCTGCGTAAACATTTTGTTCTAATGAACACTTAAAATCCTCAAAAGCACAGTTTTTGAAGGAAGACCTTCTAATAAGGGAGGTAACTTTCAGAAATTTCAACCCATCAGTGCAAAAAATTGACAGAATACATCAGCACATTGACAGTGGTTTGAAAAAGTACATGTTTGAAACATACTGTTTCAGGAAACACAAATGCTTCTTATACCTTATTTTCATTTAGGAAATTTAAATAAAGGGTGCTGAGAGTGGCCTCCCTTACAGTTGTGCCTTTAAGTTATGGATTTTTCTGTCAACCAGCAGCCCTGTTTGCAGCAGTTTGTTATATGTACAAGCTGTGACCATAAAGATGATACCAGTAAAAGCCAACAAGGGAATCAGTGCAGGGGGAGCAGAGTCCTGTATACATATATACATATCAGACCATTTCTTTTTCAATAATTGCAAAGAAAATTAGAGAATTAAATCAGGGATGTGAAGCATAAAAATTTAATTTATCTGAAATTCCTTTCCAACTTGTGAAAGAAATTCAAGGGTACATTTACTCAGGACAAAGACTTTCACACTTTAGCCTGGACTGCGCAGGGGCATGTGTCACTTTACTGGTTTCAAAGAGCACATGAGAACATCTTCATTTCTTTTTAAAAGGATTATTATGCATTGTGTCCAAGGCCAAAGGAATACAAGAAATAAACAGAAATTCTTCCAACCCAACCAAAAGGACCAAACTGAAAGAAACTTTAGCGAAAGAAAGCTAATATAATTCCTTCAAGACTGGGATGGAGCCATCTAAGAAAATGACTTTACAATGCAAAAAGTATGCACACCTAACTCAACTACCAGTATCTACAGAAACCCCAGGGAAATAGCCTAACTAAAAAAAAAAAAAAAATCAAACAAACCAGATACCATAAGCAAATATGATACACTGAGAGGTAAACAGGGAACAACCCTCATATAAAAGAACCGCACAGGAATGGAGACGGGTAGCTTACCTCAGTCACCATGGAAAGTCCAATGAAGAAAGAGATGACGCACACAATGGCAATAAAAATCTCCCGCCTGTAGCCCCTTCGCAGGACAGTGGGGTAAAAGTCAACAACAGATGTGATAAAGCCTTCAACCCCAACAAACTGAAACAGAATATGTCACATCATAAGCCAGGAATGCAAATCGTTCCATTATTTTATTCATGTACTTGTTTGGGGGAGTTGGCACGGCCGAATGGTAGAGCGTTGCCCTTCTAATGCTTGGGTCGTGAGTGTATCCCAGCCGGGGCCAAATATTTGGCTGGCTTTTTCATCGTCGCCCCGTCTTTGATATCACCCGTATGTGGTGGAAAAGGAAACCCCAAAACCCCCAAACACCCATCCACCCTCATGTACTTGTTTTGTTACCTATGAAAGTGAATTTTGCAGGCTTGGCCACATTGAAGAAGAACTTTCTAAGTAGAAAATGGAGAATGAAAACCATACAAGTCACAACAGAACAAAACTGATTTGCCCTGCATTTTTTTTTTTTTTGTTCAAAGAGTAAAAACTTAATTTTCCAGAGACATCAGAGGAAACTCAAGTTTATTCTTGTGTCTGGCACACTCTGTAGCTGGGTGTACGAGGAGATAGCAAACTGACCTGACTGTCCAGCCCCAGCAGAATGACCATGATGAAGAACATGACAGACCAGAGCGGGGCTACAGGCAGCTGGGCCACGGCCTCAGGATAGGCAATGAAGGCCAGCCCGGGACCTGTAATAATGTAAGAAACAAAAGGCATCCAATGATACATAATACACATCGCTATATTATATATGATACGTCAAGCACTGACCATTTGCCAACAACAATTGGATGTGCATGGGTGACACGCCTAAAATTTAAGAAGACTGAAACCCAGGTCGAGGTGCAGGGGTACTGGGTTCCAAAGGTGTGAAACACCCATCCAAACACAAGTTTTAGCAATCTTAAAAGCATTTGGTGACCTCTCCTAGAACTGTGAATGTAAAATATGAATGTGGCACTTATATGTGGGTTGCTACTAATACATGTAGTACTATCTGACCCATGTTTTGCTCAACAAACAGAATTTCAGTCAGGGTAGGTGTCCAAAAACCAGATTCAGTCACCCACACTGAAGAGCGTCACCAATGAATGTGCATGACCATAGTGGGGTGGAATACCATGACCACTGCTTCACTTACCTGACTCTGCAACTTCGGAGACAGCAACACCCTGCTTGACAGCCATGAAGCCAAGAATGGAGAAGATGACAAATCCGGCCAGAAGACTAGTGAAGCTGTTGATAACCGCAAAGCAGACACTGTCCCTGTAAAATAATAAAGGTAAGTACATGTACACGCATGAGAACTACCACAACTAGGACAGTTTTTTTTCAGTCTTGGCAGTCCCCTTCTAGCAGCAGCCTGGCCTCTTATCAATGCAAATTAAAGTATACAATTAATGCAAGGTTGTTGTTTTTTTCCTGGCGCCAGTGCTTGCAGAAGATTCTGCAAATGTCTTTTTTGTGGAACACTTTCAGTTGACTGAATACGTATGATGACCAATGCGCAGGTTCGCAGACTACCTTTGCTGCAGTAAAGTTACAGTAATGTTATGCAGCCATTTTTGACTCTCATCATTATCATTAAAAAAAAACAACAACAATTACAGACACTTCATGACCAGAAACAAATTACTGAGCACCAAACAGATTAACCTGTTGTGACAGAAAATTGGAGGAATGGAATGGACTGTAGAACAAGAAGCCTAGATCAAAGGACTGGAAAGGAAAGTGTATTAGGATCGTATGGCAAACAAAAGTGAACAAACCTGAAACAGTTGTGGTTGAACTTGTTGTAGCTGCCCAGTGCGGTCAGTGTCCCCAGCGAGATGGAGTAGGAGAAGAAAATCTGTGTTCCAGCATCCACCCACACCTGTCAAAAACAGACCACAAAATGTGTATTGTTCAGTTTTCTGAGTCCAAAAGATGATAACTTAGCTTGTGTACACATCATCAGCACAAACATATCAGCAGCATAACTGATGGAATGGTTGTGTTGGTCTGTTTGGACCATCTGAAGGTGATACAGAAGATGGCATGAAAACGGAAAAACCTCAGAGTTCACTTTTGGCTTCCACCAGGAACTGCACTGGCAATCTGCCTGTAGATGGTCCAACCTGCTTAGTAACAGTACTTAGACTTAAAGCTCTGCTACTGCGTTGTCACTGGAGGGAAATTCTACTGCACTACGGATACGGCTACACAGGTATATTATAATCTGCTAACCTGAGGATCCTTGAGACGAGCCCAGTCCGGAAGCAGGTAGTACTTCAGTCCTTCAGACGCTCCCTCCAGAGTGACACCGCGGATCAGCAAGACACACATCAAGACGTATGGAGCAGTGGCCGTGAAATACATGACCTACAGGGAGACACAAACACGCAAATGCTTTATGTTGGGAAAAAACAAGGAATACCTACCACAAGATTAACTTTTCTGTGTGAAAGAAGCAAAGTTGCATATATAACATCAAACGATGTACATTTGCTGAAAAAAATGTGGTGTCGATGGCAGTTAAATATTCCCTTTGTTTATGGGATTTCTTTTCAAGATTACTGAAGTGAAAGTAGAAGAGACTATAATGACATTTATCATCTTCAAGATTGTGACTCAATTTCCAGAGGAAATGATTTAAACTTTAAGTCTCTTATTTCAATGAGAGTCACTGATCCTACGACACCACAAGCAAAGACTGAAATATAACATGAACAAATTAATGGCAAAGCAAGAATAAATAGCTGTAAATAAGAACATAGGGAGAGCCATGGGAAGCAGCCATTTCTGACACATGAAAAGAGGATCGGTGCCCGAACTTTAAAGGACAGACAGCAAAGCCTCTTTAAGATGTGCCACAATACACTACAAGGTGACCTAGTGAATCAGTCAAATTGTGCAGCACCTGCACGAAGCAAGCTAAAAACACCACGCAAATGTTTGATCTTTTGTTCAAACGGCGCCTGATTATCACCTTTCCGGAGGACTTAATGCCCTTCCATATGCAGAAATACACGATGATCCATGCGAGTAAGAGACACAGCGCGAGGTCCCACTTGATGGAGCCCGGTTCCCCCACTCCGGAAGACAGGGCCAGGACTTTGCGCCTGAGGAAATTTATTGCTAGACTAAAGAGCCAGTTAGGGGAAAGGTGGGGGCCGGGGCACCCTTTTGTGAGAAGTGTTGCAGTGTTCTTGTACTGTGTGTAACTTGCGTGCCAAGCCTGCATGCGGGTCAATGTGTTTGCGCAAAAATTGCGCATGCATGGTTTAGAAGTCAGTGAGATGAGCTGAGCCGACTGCGGCAAATCAGGTGAAGGGTGTCTCAATCCTTTCTTGGATCCTATCCTCTACTGGGTGATGATATTACTGGGCGAACGCTTCTGGATACCATACCATGAAACCAAAATGAGTAATTTTAAACTGAAACTTAACTGGACCCTAGGTGTAATACCAGATATTGCATTTGGAAAGGTGGAAAGGGGGGGGGGGGGCGCTTTTTAGTTACTGGACTAAAAGAGAAGGCCCATGGCCCAAGGTCCCACCCTTACGCTGGTTACAACAGGAAATGACAAAAATGGGGATTACTTCCTCATGCAAACAACTGCAAAGGCAAGCATAGACTTGTCACCCTTATATCCATTTATGGGCCAGTGGGGTGAAAGGTCAACTTATCCTACACAAGAATATGCAGTGGCACTGGAAATGACTACCCTTTTCAAACAAGAAAATTGCGAAGCTTCGAAATTTGCCACTCTGATGATCAATGGCGCAAAACTTCTACCCTCAAACTTTTGCAGAAAACGTTGGGGGAGATAAGGGATAATTGGTGTAGTGCCCTGAAGACCCTGCTAACAATCTGTGTGGCACAGCATCTAACATGACAAGACTACCACGGAAAAAGACGCACAACAAACACACCATCAAAACAGGCTATTCTGACCAAGAATCTCAGTGCAGTTTTTCATCCTCTGATTCCTCACCTAAAACCTCGTCTAAAATTACCGTATTTATCTTCCAGTACCCCACAGGAGGTGGGCTATGGGGTGCCTGTTAGACAAGACATATAAAGCAAAATATGGTTCACATCAGTAATTAAGTTGCATCATTAGGAGCCAGTGAAAAGTGAAGCGTCAACATTATGCATAAGGCAATTAGTAAAATGTGGAAAAAAATGAAAGAAGAATAAATAAATGAATAAAATGAAGACAAAGCTGCTTATGCTAATCATGTATGATAAACAAAATAAGTGAAATAAAATTTGGGCATAGCAACTGGGACTAAATGCAGTATGTTCTAAGATTTTGAACAAAAATACCAAGTCAGAAGACACAAGCACCACAGAAAAGGCACTATATTTTATGTAGGGAAACATCTCAGAAAGTATTCCCACTTGGGTTGAAAACATTTAGCATTGGACACAACTCGTATCCATGTGTCTGAGAAGCCTTAAATTCATGTGCATCTTCCGTTCCTCAACCCCTTCTTTTTAAACTATACAATCAGAGAACAGCTGCCATACTTCTAAATTCTTGCCCTCATTTTCTCTCTAGTCGGTGTATATACCTCATGCTTGTATGTTCGCCTGCAATTTATGTTTGCTTGTTTGTCAGTCAGAATGTAAAACACTGACAGTAATCTGCTTTATGGAGATACAGAAAAATGAAATCATGATACTGACTCAAAGTGAAGTGTTCCACTCAATGCCCAGTCCCTTCTTCCCTCCAAATCACTTAGCCCAAAACAAAAATATCCCATGAGCTAATTTATCCAATACCTATTTGTAAAAACACTGATTTTGTAGACCTGACTGCAACCCACTGATCTGCACTACTGACGAGACAGCGCTTTGTTGACATTTACAACATAAACTGCCCCCCCCCCCCCTCCCCCTTCATCCGCCCTCCCATCCCCCAACCCCTCAGCCCTCTTCCCAAATCTTTCACAAGATGTAAGTCATCCATTTTGCTGTGTATAGTAAGACATGCACTGCTACCAAACACCTCGCAGATGTATGTACCAACATAAATGTGTGGAAGGACACATACATACATACATACAGACAAACACCTGCTGAGTTCAGCATAAATGATCTGTAAGGTCTCACATTCTCACTCAACAAACATCCAACCCAAACTCATTCTCACAATAATTGTTGGCCATGATAACTTGAAAGGCAGTAGGTGTACAAGGGATGTACCCATCATGCGTGACTTTCAGTCTTGTAGTGGAATGAGCATAAAAAGTGTACCTTCTGCTTACTTTGCCACAAATGTGAACTAAAATCACCCATCAGAATATCTCACACCCAACTAATTCATATCGCTCGAAATCATACCACTAATTAAACTGAATATACCACAGAGAGAAAAACAGTTTTTTAATATCAATAGTGGAAGATGGGGAACTAAATTCTAAGCACTGCTGGAGAACATCTCTCAACAATGATGCTGGCGAGTTGATGGAAGTTTGTGCATCTTACCTGTAAAACAGAGAAGCCTGAAAGAAAGGTGTGTTGATGTGTGTGGTGTGTGGTGTACTGTCAGACACAACGCACAACAGAAAAAGAGCAGCTTGACAAAAGAAAAAAGAGCAAAAGGAAGAGACGAGAGGCTCCAAGGGGGGTCTTCATAGTTCCATATAAGCATCCATCCAGTTTGAAACTCAGTGCTCTGTTTTGCTAAGTCCTGGGCTCATCTTCAACGAAAATCCTCAGAAGCTTACCTGAACTCATCTGATACCCCTCCCCTCCAAACTTGAACATGGGACATAACCATGGAAATTGGACACAGTGTTTTTGGGAATCTCTATCACAGGTTTGGTGACATCAACGGCCTTTACTATAAATGAGCTGAAGCGTTTCTACAGCCACAGGGTGAAAAGGAGTGATCAAAATGCAAAAAAAAAAAAAAAAAAAAGAAAGAAAGAAAAAAAGGCACCACTGTCAGGGCAAGATAACAGGTTATACAAGTGTCACTAGGACAAAATATACTGTCAATCAACTGGGAAATTCTTCTACCCTGTAGGGAATAAAACATGTGCAGAACCGATTTGTCCAAGTACATTTAGAGCAGGATTTTTCCCCTGCAACACTACTTTTTATTTTTCAGCAACTGTGGCAGTATATCTATATGCATTATGCTAACTCAGTGCAGTGTGTCAATAACCCTTCTCACTGGACAAGAAGATAAACTATTCTATCTAGTCTCTTTGAGACTACTTTGACTAAGCAAATAATACTGTTTAGTTTAGCAAAATACTATGGCAGGACCGCCCAGAGCAGAGACACTGATTACAAACCAGCAAAACCGACGAGAAATCATGGAGAAATGATACCTACTCCCAAAATTCTGTCACGGGATCCATTACGGAGCGTGACATGTTTGTGGTGACATTAGCAATGTCAACCATGACATATGATGAGTTCTCCATCCCCCAGGTCTCAGCCACGATGACGGTTGCGTTGGCAGCAGTAGCAGTCAGTGATGTGTTGGTCTTGGGCGGCGTCACCTCATCGAAGGTGGAACAGTTTGGAGTGTTCCACTCATTGTTGCAATGGGACCATGGCAGTACAGAGTTGAAAGAAGAAAAGATGTAGTAGAGGGCCCATGTGAGAATGATGTTGTATTCACAGTTCAGCAGGAATACAATGATTGTTGTGGCATAGCCAATGCCTGTAAATGAAAAACAAGAACAACTTTCAAAGTCTGGAAAATACTGCAGATAAAAATACAAAAATATGAATTTAAATAAGTCTTTTTCTGCACTTTTTCCTTGTTTGTATACATTAAGAATGCTGCAGTGAACTGATATTTTGTTAAAATGTCAGTATTCTGAGAACACACCTGTTGTCAATATAATTACTCTTTTCGATTTATAGCCTTGAAAATGACGAAAAGGGCAGGCGGCACTCTAGTGACCTACTAACACATTTTATGCCCTTCATATGAAATGGAAGAATTGCACAAAAAATTTCCCACCATCATGAAAACCTTTTCCCCCAAAAAATTTCAAACGCATGTCTGTCAGGCACAAAATGAACTAGCTTAATTTCGTCTACACAAAAGGCATATCTCTGCTGTCTTTCAGAACTTTGTAAGTTGCTTCTGCGTAAACCACACCCGTCCTAGCCTTCAAACTATGACCTGGAAGGCTGGATCTCCACTTATTAGACTACATCTCCACTCTGCCATACCAAGTTTTTAAATTGCAAATACAGCCATCAGGTTTTCACCCCGTTTTTAATCCTTGCCTATCCATATTCGCACACTGTGGTCCCCAGTCTGATGGATTTGCCACACGATGCAAGAGAACAGAAGAGAAGGGGACAGACAGCTAAACGGTCGTCTGCAACTCAACCAAATAATTATGGTACGCAACTCTTGACGTCTTACGCAATTGCCGTTACCTCCCTTCCCGTTGTTGTCGACTAGCCCGTACTGGTCAGCGTATGTGTGTGTGTTCCTTGCGTAGAACTCAACTGATATCAAATATCATCAAAAACATACAAAAAATTGAATTACCCTGGAAGAGAGGTGCGATTTTCCACGGTCCGATGCCACCCTCCGACATGAACTGACCGAGCGTGACCTCCAGAAAGAACATAGGCACGCCTCCAAGGATGACAGCGACCAGGTACGGGATGAGGAACGCACCTGTCAACAAACAAAGGAATATACGTCAGTCATAAACTTGTTTCGGCAGACCGTTACAATCAATCAGGCATCTTTAGCGACATTGTCAAGGTACAATATACACAGACAGAAAACGGTCAGTGTGCATCCGGCACTGACTTTCCTTGTGAGACGAGGTGTTACCATTCTCAGGTTGGAAGTTGTCATGCTTTTACTGTCATAGTGGATGTGTAGTATCTGCTTGTCTAGGTGAAGCTGAGGTCGACTAGGTATTGTATAAAAATCACAAATTATACAGGATACTGCCATAACCGGTCTGGACTCGTATGCTGTCGTTGCTGTGATTGTTGTTACATTGTACAAAGCCGACATTTTAAAAAAAAAATCTCTTTTTGAACAGAAATATACATTTGTGAAATGTACAAACAGCACAGAGCATATCCAAAAAAAATCAAACAAGCAAACAAACCAACAACAACAACAACACAACACACACACACACACACACACACACACACACACACACACACACACACACACACAAGGAGACAACAACAACAACAAAAACCTAACTTAAAAACAACAACAACAACAACAAAAACAAAACAAAAACGTGTGTACATGTGTACACTCTCACATGACCACATATTCAAGTCAGATATACATGATACATAGACACAGCATGTAAGACATACATGTAGGCTATAACATACACCCTGTTACACACAGAAAAAACAAAAACAAAAAAAAACCCGAAAACAACTCACTGACTGTGTACATGAATACCCACTCTCACATGTCCACATACAGTGTTCATTTCAACAACAGGACTCAACATAGACACAGCATATATGACGTATATAAGACACCCATTTACACCCAGTGAGGACCGACAAAATATTTTTAACCGGGGTTTGTCTTAAGCTTTGGCCATTGCAAACACGAGATCTATAGAACTTTTTCTTCGGTGGAGCTGATCCTGATTCCGTTTTCAATGTTACTGATACATTCAAAGATACGTATAGTATCTTTGATTCATGCACCGGAGCATAATTATTAGGTGTGCTAGATGAGAACCGTAGTCGATCGCTAGTCTACGGCTCTGACCTAGCCTTCCGATATGATACCGGAGCGGTTTTGCTCGCTGCAAGTACTGTTATCCTCTAAGCCATCGAGCCTCACTCTACACCGAGATAAGCTGCACCTGGGACGGGTCTGCGCCCCTTCCGTAGCGTAAAGGTGACGACTTACGTCACTCCAAATCATGCATATGAATGGATGCCATTCTGGCACCTGTGAACATATGGTGCCACGGTGTTTGCCAGGAACCCAAGGGTAGTTTTCAATCTGACAGGCCTACCGCATTGGCACGTCAATTATTACATTCCCTCTCTTCCAGTCTCAACAAAGACCAGGCGGACTTGACAAACAGACCACATCCGTGTTCCATTTATTGCATGTACACTGGCACAAAAGCAGTCTTTGTATTCAAAGTACGTCACGTCCAGTCTGAGTCGACATGCTCAAAGATCGCACAACAAAGAGTTCGGTCTTAGTCACCGCTATGCATGTCGGTCATCTGACTTCAACAGCAAAGACCCCCCCCCCCCCCCCCGGCATTCCTGCAAGCCTCACTCAACCCAGCTTTCACCCTCTCAAACCTCGTTTGGATAAACTCTTCACCTGTGTGGACAAAATAATGGCAAAATCGCGTTCATGTAATGAGGAGGGGAACATTCTCGCACCGAGACAATGCTGGATTCTCAAAGTTGCGTACTCGCGATCAAGGATTCGAACATGGTAGAGGAGTAGCACGCAGGAGCCGGCGATCGTCGGTTGTGTGAGAATGACGAGGTATGCCCATAAAGTGATGGTGTTTTAGTAATTACGCTAAAACAGTAAAAGCCTCCGAGTCGACAATTATTGATGCCAACTGCTGCATAGTCATCACGTCGAAACTACTCCATTCTTCCAACCGCACTTCACAAAACGGCAACACTAGTGGTATTTGCTGGGTACTGAACAGTCGCTGCGACGAACATTCGTCAATATCGAACATTACAGGAGTATAGGACATTGCAGGCAATGGCCCGTGCATATATCACGCTATGAGACATTCAGATATCACTAGTGCAGACCACGTTTGCCACGAACTTGGTTACGAGTGCAGTACGCGTTTGGTGACAGCGAATCAGACAGCTATATCCATTTTCGCCGCCGAACACTTCGGCTACCTGTGAACGTGAGCATAAATCAATTTGGTCCAGCCCTTGCACAAAGCAGTTCTTTCTTTATCCTACATGGGTGGTCTCAAAACCTCAGTAGACTGTTAAACATTATTTTAAAAAATAAACAGGCCGTACTTCACATATTCAACTTATTCAGGTATTCGACCTATGATAAACACACTGTTTTTCACCTGTACACCGTAACTGTCCAAACACTGCGTATAATCGTCTTTCACTCTGTAGCGTCTGTGGCATTTTAATAATCCATTCGAATGTGGTTGAATCTCTTTGTTCACGACAATTTGTTCAGTGCATGTTTCACGGCCTTTAGAGCCTGTTTTATTTCATGTATAGGCGCCTTATAAATCGTCATTATTATTATATGTAATGTTTGGCAGTAAGCATATTTAAAACATGTTACCCGTCTTCACCTCACAGCGGTGGCGTTGTGTACGTTTGACGCATGCTGAGTGTGGTTCAACTAACCTTTAGACATGGAAAGAACGTTCTACAAAAAAAACACACAAAAAAAACACGTTACGAACGTTAGAGAAAGCAAACGAGACATGGACAGAAAAGTGGTACGAGAAGTGTGTGTGTGTGTGTGGTCTAGACAATTCACCGCCGGACGTGAGACAGACAGAAAGAGTCGGGAGGGGGGGGGGGGCAAACAAAATAATCCTCTGCTCCACCTCCCCTCCCTCCCCTGGGCACCGACCACACTCACACACGCGAGATTGTGGAGCGAGGAGACAGCATGACCAATCACCAGACTGCCGCCTGCACATCGATCTGTGCAGCTATCAGTTCCCGCCAAGGTCGAACAAGGCGAGCACTCAGCCCAACCATTCCCTCCCTCTCCCGTCCACCCCGCTCTCAACCCCACCCCTGATCATTCTCTTGTCTGCAGAGCGATTGGCTCTGTATCTCTCGAACGCTCTTCAAAGTGCAGATTTATGATCCACAAGCTTCATGAAATGGAGATCGAGGCCTACTTTTTGTCGCTGTCTCTCCTTTACTTCTCCCTTTCCTTACACCCACCCCTTCTCTTCCCCTTCAAACCTGCTAATGACAGTGTACTGTACTTGTGCGTGTGTGCGGGTAAGTTCATCGGTGACAAAATACACTGAAGGACAGGGCCGTAGCAGCCCTACCGACCACTTTTTCTTGTAGTTTTGCTTGTGGATACATTTGTCAATACAGTCAGGAGGGTTTCTAAAGCAAAAGTTCTTCCAAAATAAAGCCTCTTCAGAGGGTTTCTGAAGCAAAAGTTCTTCCAAAATAAAGCCTCTTCAGAGGGTTTCTAAAGCAAAAGTTCTTCCAAAATAAAGCCTCTTCATCAAAATATTGTTTAACTTGCGTTTCCCCGTTCAAACAAGTAACAAGTCATTCTTTTGTTTTCCGTTGAAGTTGAGGAGAACATAATGGCCAGGGACCGTACCTTTTTATTTATTTTTTATGGCCGGAGCACTTTTAGGAGCTGTGCTACGGCTCTTAAGGACCATTACTCCGTCCATACAGAGACAAACGTATCGACCAACCAGAGACAAACGTCTACAGTTCAACCAAAAGAATCACGCAATCGCTAGTGCACAGCGCGGTGTACGGGCAGCACTCTATCTCCTCTGGTTTGAGGAGATTGTTCGGGCTGAACAGAAGCATGAGCTCAGTGTCTACGCCCATGGCGCCTCCAACTGAAATCTCTCAACAAACTAGCGGAGGTCGACGGTGGCTACACCCACAGCAGCGCACACCCGTTTGATAAAAGCAATATCAAGAACACCATGACCGTTATGACAGGTACGGATAGGGTTACTTGGGTGCACAATATCAGATTCTGCTGAAACCATTCCAGAGCACTGTGAGCCGATTAGCTAGCTGGTATTGCTCATCTATCTGGTTTTACGGGAGTGCTGCCTGGCAACCAGTCCGAACTGGATGACAGTTATTCATCAAACGGACGAGACCCGCCCCGAGCAGTTCCCAGATCAGTTTTTTTTTTTTTCCCCCAACGAAAAGTCGATCATACTGAAGCTACCATTCTTACGCTCACAGATCGTTCTGAGCTGTTTTCGTGGTATCTATCATCACACCACTTGGACACCTGTACAGTGACAGCGTCTGTAATGCTGGCACTGAGCCATCAGAGGCGTACTCAATGACGCGGTGAGCCGGTGACCACATTGAGCGGCGCTCATATCATATTCTCTCCATTCTCTCCATGTTGCGTGTTGAGAGAGAGAGAAAGAGAGAGAACAAATATGACTGCATGTATGTGCCAACGGCCAAATTGATCAAAGCATCGCGGTTTAAGAGTGGGTTTTGCGTTACATTCACGCCCACGCGTGCGTCCCGGAATTAGTTCGTTTCAGGTGTAAGGCCGTCAACTACAGCTCATGAAAAGCTCATGTTGAATGGTCTTACATAATAACAGCCAACATGCGCTTACGTCTCAAGGTGCGCGTGGTACCGCGTTGCTCCAATCAAAAACACCTTTCTCCGCCCTATATCGCACACCCTTAACCCCCTCCCCCCCCCGCCCCCCAACTACTCAGTTCTACCCTCTAACCGAATTTCGGGCAGGTCGGGAAAAGGTCGACTGCTTGCCAGTCCGATCACAGATATAAATAGATCACTGTGCTGTCGATGTTTGTAAGGATCGATATTTACTCTGTGTCCTTTTACTAAGACACGGTTACTGCATTATTAACGAGTCGAAGTGTTAGAAATATCCAGCAAGTTCATGTATGGTTTCATGTTGCACAGTCAGTTTGGATACAGACGGCAAGCGTATTTCGTGCGTCCAAGCCTTGTTTTGTGATGATTTTGCGGACCGGCAAACGTCGGTTTTCCGAGAGGGGATGGAAGGTAAATTTTGAAAAGGCTGCCGTTGGTTACACTGAGAAGACATGATAGTCACACAACGTCATGGTGAATGATCAAAATAATTAACACCAACTCACCTCCCTCTCTTCGAACCCCGACCCCCACTTCCGGCCTGCCCCAAATCACCCCCTTCAGAATCTTTTCAATTTGCCGCACCGAAAACCATCTATTTCTTCCGCAAACCGCCTTTCCATTCGGCCGTTCACTGAATTCATGAAGAGGCAAGCTGAGTTTAAAGAACTCATTTGAGCTGATCAAAACTCGCTCTTATCATTAAGCACTGGGAGGCGGTTCGAAGTGCGTAATCAAAGACTGGAGAGTGTTTACTGTTCTCAAAGGTTTCAGAAGTGTTTTCTAAGTTTCCCGTTATATGTGTGTGTTTCACTTTGAACCAGTTACTGGCTTTGATGCGTTCCATAAAGATATTAATCAAAGTCTTTCAAGAATGGCGGTAAAATGATGAATGCCTTTGATAAATCAGAAATAGCCTTCCCCATCCCCCCCCAAACCAAATTCATCGCGTGGAAAGAGCAAGAGGTGGAGTTGGTATTGTCTCTCACTCTGGGACGTTACATTTCCCATAACCAAGTCTGCGGACATTTCTTCTTCCGGCTTAACCAATCAGGAGTGAGCTTCGCACATACTTAAATAGCTGCGAACCAATCGTATTACTGCTCTCTCCGCTCAAAAGAAACGAACGAGTAATCCGACATAGAGGACTGTTAGTGTTACGTTTCACATCGTGGGTCAGTGAGAAGGCACTGGGCATGTCTACGACACTTTAGTGTGTATGCAGAAGTTGTTGAGGGAGAGCCGGGAAGTGGAGTGCCTCTGCGAAATGGAGAATGGCCAGATGAGGGCAACGGGGTGAGTTGGTGGGCTGGAGCTCACCCTAAAGAAGATCTGGGGAACAATCGATTTTTCCCGCTAAAAGCGCACGCAATGGCTATCGTTGACTCTAATCAAAGTTCTTTATGTCACGTTCAGCTTGGCGTCCAAGACGCTGGTCAATACGTCAGGAAGAAGCACTTGCCTCCCCAACCCCTCCCCCTCCCCTTTCCCCGCCACCCCCCCCCCCCCTGCCTCTCCCCTATCTAAGCCAATTGCTACTAGAGAAATCGTCTTCCTCTTCCATCTTCCCACTGTAACGCTTGAAATCTTGATGTGGTGGTTGCCTACTGTGCAACGCATGTACGGAGTGTGCAAAACGCACACGTGAAAAAAACGTGCACTTGCAGGGGAAAAAAAAAGCCAGGAAAGGCATTACCAGGAAAAACGGAACCGCTCCATTCAATAGCCATAAACCCTGTAGGGTGAAACGGCTTCTGCAAAAGTATGTCTGAACATGCCTACTTGAAAGGGTTGCTATGGAAACGGACGGAAACGTTGGGGGAAACGGACATACGCTGATGACGTACGCATTAAGCTGATTTGCAGAGACCAGTGAAGAGGTCTCATTATCTGTAGTCTGGCTGTCTAACACACTCAGTAACAGCGACAGTCATTTCTGACAAAATCGCTTGAACATTTTATGAGTTTGTCCCTTTGACCGACGCATGCACACAGCAAGAGAGGTCACCTGGGAAACAACTGTTTATGCACATAATTATGTTAACATTTTGCTGGCGTACAAAATTTAAAGTGTAAAAAAACCCAAAAAACAAAACAAACAAAAAAAAACAACATAACATCAAAAAAAATTTTGGGTTGTATTTTCCCCCCTCTTTTTCCCCGGAATTTTATTCGTCTTTGTGGATCGACAGGTGTGTATTTTTGTATTCTTTCAATGGACAAAGTTTGCTTCAGATGGATAAGTACAGTTTTGTTGTTAAAGTCCATCCAGAGGATGTTTGGCGCGCACATTAAATCGAATTATTTACAGTGCGACCAAAAAAAAAAAAAAAGTGTTTTTTTCAGTTTTTCGGTTCGCCAAAGGCAAAACTGAAGTCCAGCTCTACTTTTGAAACATTTGTTTTAGACAGAGATGACGCACAGCAACAAATTGTTTTCGGTCCCCGAGTTTCATCACGTGAAGCAGCCGTGCCCTAACGTCGTGGTGGCTGATTTTTTTATTTTCCCCTCGCTCTCTTGGGTAAACATCGGCCAGCGAAGGTCGTTTGCACATTCTGCCCGTATCTCTGACGCCGACAAGATTTATGCAAGTTTGGTCCAGGGCGAAACATTCACGGACTGACACAATGCACTGAACTATTACCACGGGATTAGCAGTCAAGCCACAGACCAAGCCGGGCTTGTGCACCAATGAGCACATGGTTCGATAACAGGCCATGACTTTTTTCAAGGTCATCATAGATTGCAAGCCATGCATTCAAAGGCCTTCGTGGCTGTGAACGGAGTTGCACACTTTACACCTCGGTCGGACAGGAGACCTGCCAGTTATCGTACTTTAACAGAGTATAATGCCGTCTTGGAATCCCGTTTTTTTCCCGGGGATTTTTTTTTTCCTATGTGGACATAGCGAGCAAGACTCAGTTATGACTCTCCCAGTTCTAAAGAAAGAGATATCTCTGATTGCACACAACTGCACTTATTGCCATCTAGCGTTATAATTATATGCTGTAATAGGTGTGTTCAGGTTGCTTCAACCGACGCTGGGTAGTTCTGCGGGCAGATCACAAAACCCAAACAAGCATACATAACCACTAACGTGTGCCTTCAGTACACACGATTCACGTCTCCAAGACTGGCCGTAGCATGGTTTCCATACTGCTCAGTGCCCGTAGCTTACCCGCCTGTACCCACTGTATATTTGTTTCACATGCCTGCAGATTTTGTGTGATTCTGTATTTTCAATTTTTTCTTCACGCAGTCTGTTAACGTAATACCAAACAGTCTGAGAAAACCTGGCCAAAAATGCCAGACGGCGGGAAATCTTGGCAAAAGGAAGGAACTATGATAGAACAGAAAACCAAATTTGTATCAAGTCAGCAAACAAAAAGGGTATGACGACTTCCCACCCACTTCTGCAAACAATCTGTTTCCAGCTCTCCTGTTTTCTCAGGTTTCTGCGGCACCTTTCAGTGTTCAGGAGACTTTGCACAGCGCAAAGATCACGTGCACAATATCAGCCGCTTACGTCATATGACAAGCCCCTCAGGCCAAATTGCACAAAGCATAATAAACACACTGGGTGTGAAGTGGGTTACAGGCTGCAGAACGAGCCAAGCCAAACACAACCAAACGGAGGAGAAGAAAAATCGCAGTGATTTCTTTGGCAAAAATCTCAAGGCTGGAAGTACAGGTCTTGTGAAGAGAAGCTGGAAATGGGTGTTTTACACCTGATAAATGTATTCCATAGATATTGCAACAATCTCTTCAAAGAACGCCAGGGGTGGGGTGTGGGGGGGGGGAGGGGGGGCAAGTTTGAAGAGAGCACTGGTGCAAGAACGTTTGCCAAGGAAAATACGATGAAAAGCTGTGAAATATCAAAACAGCGTGGTACATGGCTAATTCCCACGTGTAGGCAGCAGGTGAATTCCCTGTTGTTTCACCCTCGATGGTATGTTGATTTTTGTGTGTGTGTGTGTGTGTGTGTGTGTGTGTGTGTGTGTAAAACTTGCCATCAAATGAACGACTTCATAAAACATTCGATTCAAGGCACCCTTCGATACCCTCAAGGCATACGCTCTTGCCCAGACAAGCTCAGACCACTGCATTGTTCTTCTTCCGCCATGGCGTATGTGGTGGAAAAGGACGTTAAACCCCCAAACACCCACCCCACCCTTCTTCCGCCATGGATCCATTTGGGAAGACCAAGGCAACCTGATAAATAATAAGCTTATTGAAGCCAGAAATACAAGCTCGTTAGCTTAAGTGGAACAGAAACTGCTTGTGACGTGCGCCGTTACTTAGCTCGCTGGGCAAATCGGCTTACAGTGCAGCGACGGCTTCGTTTCGACCAACATCTCAAAATAGGTCAGCCAATGCAGTGGAGCATTAGCGTCAGGTGGCCTTCGCTGGGGTCAGACGCTAATCTCTCGTAAATCAGTCAAGTTCGATAGCCGGGCTACATGGGGTGGGGGGGAGGGGCGGGGTGGGGGGAGTGGAAGGAGGGTGGTGGTGGTGTTACGAAAAAGGGAAAGCAGTGTGTTAGCCTAAATTAGTCAGTAGGTAGGATGGCCGAAACCAGCGTTAGCGGTCTTTTTTTTTTTTTTTTAAAGTGTGTGGCCATGTTTATAAGTGCTTTATTTCCAAAATGCAGGGGTAAGCCGCCTTCCACCAGTCACTGTATTATTATCATTATTTGCAGTGCGCGAGCACCCTTTGCAATGATCCAGTTAATTAACCGGGGCAATTCTTCTTCTCGCTTTATCCCCCTTTTTTTTTATCCGTGGACACATCCCTCGTCAAGTCTCGTTTCCTCCGAGAACTTATCCTCTATGCCAATCAACGGCCACGGCTGAGTCCTATTCATAGGCAGGAATTCGGCTGTCGCCACACAGCAGCTTATTTCGCCCAATAAAAGGAGAAGCCTGCTTAATAGGTTTATCCCTACAGGGAAATTCTGTATTTCGGCACGAGCCAGTACCACAGAATTGGATGAGGTGTACAAATCTCTGCTTATGCGAAAGCGATAACACCGCTATGTGGGTGTGTGCGTGAATTTTTTGCTCGTTTTCCGACACCGTTGGCAACAGTTGCAAGCTGGCAAAAACAAGCAGACTGGCTTGCTGGCCAAAACTTGGGATGACGTCAAGAGTGGGAAGAAACGAGGGAGATCGCGTCTGGTATTGTGGTACTGCGCCATTCACAACTTCTGGCGATGCCGGGGTTCCTGTCTCGTTTGTAAACACATGACACAACAATTCTCTGCTAATCAGCAGAAGCAGGAAGAGATGCCCAAAATAACCAGGCTACACCGGCAGAGAACACAACAACGGCAGATCAGTCGTCGGCATCCTAGCTCGTGGCCAGCACTACCAGTTCCAGGTGCAAAAAGCCCCGTGGGCGTAAACGTACACTGACTTACATTCCGTAATCAAAACAATACAAACCTTGAGTTCTGAAGATTCAAAACTACCATTAGAAATTGGTCAGATACTACAACTCCTCTCTCAACATACAAAGCAAGCAAGCAAGCAAGCGTGTGTGTGTGTGTGTGTGTGTGTGTGTGTGTGTGTGTGTGTGTGTGCGTTTTAACTGCAGAAAAACTTCTATTTTATCGTCTCTTGCCAATGACAGCCACCTCAGTCGTGCAGCGCTGTATACTGATTCGTACACCTTCAGGTCACGTGGTTTTCCCTCGTGAACGAGCAGCAGACTCGGCAGGCTGCTTCCTGGACTAGAGTCAAATCGATTCCAGGCGAAGACAGACACAAGAGGAGTCAAATCGATCAAGGCGGCGCTCGGTATACAAGTGCTGCGTCAACCCACACCTTCTATGGCTGGAGCCGTGGAGAGTGCTCAAGATGCCAGATGTACCACGGAGGTGGTAAACACGCCGCAGCAGAACCGCCGGCTCGGTAGAAAATGCGGTAGGCGATCGAGGAGATATTTGCCAAAGCATACAGCAGTATGGCGTTTCCAGACATGGCTTGCAAAAGAGTGGGTTTCGGAAAAGTGGGGTGGGAAGGGCGAGGGAGGAGGGAGGAGGGGTAAAAAAAAAAAAAAACCCACCCGAAATCACATAGTGCAAGAAGACACCTATCATCAAGCCGGTAAGTCAGCTGCACATCTCAGCAGGCACTGTTGTTTGCCAATGCATTAGACACGGAGGATGAATCAAAATAGGCGGGCGTGTTGCCGGTGCTATATGCCAGTCCAAACTTATAGCACCCTCATTCAGCGGATTTCATAGCAACGCGGTGGTGGTTTCCCCCCCCCCCCCTTCTTCTTCCAAATTTAAAACGCCACAGCACCGGACAAAACGCTCTGGATTTTCGGTTGTCGGTTAGAAGGACTGAAAGCGACCGTTTAACAACCAAATACCAACTTGTACTAATGCGTCACTACAATCTAAAGACGTGAATATACTCATGTTTTAAAATAACGGCTTTGGATGAGAACAATGATTATCGTTGTTGAAACTTTTCAGGTGGCATTGCAACGGAAAAACTTGAGGTCGTCTATTTTGATGTCCCCCAGTGATAAGGGAGTATGACGTTGACAGTCTTGCAAAAGAGTACGGCTTCGGGAAAGGGGGATAGGATGGGTAAGGGAGGAGTGGGGAACATCCCCCCCCCCAAAAAAACAAAAAAAAACAACAACAAACAAACAAACAAACAAACAAACAAACAAACAACAACAAAACAACAACAAACAAACAAACAAACAAAAACCTAAAACAAAAACAACAATTAAAAAACCCACCGAAATCACCTGGTGCAGAAAGGCACTATATAATTATGCAATCGAGATCATACGTTCTGCAGATGGATCATCCAAAGTCCGCCAATGACTGTTCTCAAATATTGACAGTGTGCGCCAACGCACAGCACTGTGGTGTGTGCAAACAATTAAAGTGTACATAGAAATGAAGTGGGTCACCTTGGCACAAGATCATGAAGGACAACAAAAAGCAAACACTGGCAGACGTTTTTCCCCTGCGGCCTTCATTGATTCAAACTAGTACAGGAAGACAAACGGCCACGAGTACAGACGTATTCTCACTGGGTAGTTTCATACACAGACAGTTCGGACAGAACTGTATCCTTCCCTTCCCAAATTGTACGGTTTGCGTTGAAACAGAAACATTCAATTCTTCCTAAGAAGATACGGAAACACATTATGGTGTCCAGTACGTGAAACACTAGCACATCCAGAAGGGTGTACTTTGATTACGTGTTTGACGGGGGAGGCGGGGGGGGGGGGGGTGTCAGTTGTTGTGAGAGGGTTTCAACAGATACTGTAAACTTGATAAGTAGCCAGTTCCTGATCGATAGGTGATGCTAGCCAAAGTGCGCGAATACTCCGACAAGCTAACCCACAAGTGAGGGTTAGCTTGTCGGAGTACGTGTCTGGCAATGAGATCAGAAGGTTAAAAAAAAAAAAAGAAGCGTGCTCTGCGTTCGGTTGCCATGGAGGACTAGTTCTAGTCATTGTGCGTGGCTACAGGCGTCTGGGCTACATGTCAACTACCAGACACGACACCGGCCAATATGGAACACACTGAGCTAGAGATTATAACGCCAAAGAAGCACTGAAAGGCCCGTAAGACCACCTAAGAGTAAACTAAAGAAGAGTGACCAAAGTCACTAACTACATCAGTTCTGTGATCGTCCAGCAGTTATTGAGTGTCGCAGCCTTGGGCATTTTCCATCAGGGGAAAGCTGCAGCCCTTGTATTGAATTCGAGAACGTACCATGGACCGTAAAGCTAATTATTACTCTTCTTCATCCAATCTTGCACCACTTGAAGGGGGAGGAGGCCGTCCTTGGATCCGAGAGATGCAGAACCTGACAGATGTTACTTTTCTAGACAGAAGGAGCCCTGATCAAGTAACTTTGCCGCCCGAAAATACACCGCGCACCTGTTTGTGGTCCATCAACATTTATCGCAAACCCGAATGCACGCCAGTGCAGCCTCGAAAGCGTTGCCCAAGCAGGTGCATCTCAGGTGAGACCAATAAACAGATTATTTTCACAGGTGGGGGGCAAATTTTAACGTCAAGGCACGCGTCTCTTCTTCCATCAACAGGATATCTGTAACGGACCTAGTACCTCTCTCTCTCTCTGCAAAAACAAGTCATTAACTGCTTAAAAACAGGCGCGCAGTGCAGGAAAACGACGGACACGGTGGAAAACATTCAAACAGCTCAAAATAGGAACACAGGTATGCGGTGGCCTAGACATTCCGTGATAATCTAGCTCTTGTCAGCTTTGACGCGTTTAACAGGCGCCGAGGGGTTTTCAAGGAGATGCAGACGACACTTCTAATAACAAAAACAACAACACCAAAAAACCCCACAAAAAATACGATGTATATCTATAATGAAATTCTACAGGCAACACGAGGGGGAGGTAACAGAATCCTGCCAATTATCAACTCTTGAGCCTGGTCCAACAGCAATCTTGTACAAGGCTTGTGCTGTCATTGAACTCAATACAAGTGGAATCGTTGCCGACAGAGCTATGCCCGTGTTTGGGAGCGTACCAAAACCAAATGGGGCGATTGTCGTGTTGGCTGAAAACTTGATCACGGTTCTGACGTAAATCACAACCGCAAAGTGGTACTGGGAAGGAGTAGGGGAGTGGGGGTAGGGGGTGGGCGGGGGTATGCAGGTGGTAGGCGCTAAGGCTGTTGAAACTAGTTTCTGGAGTGTGTGCAGAACAAGATACGGCTGTGTTTGGGTATATTTTCCCCGCATGGTAGACCACGCACGCTGAGACGTCAACTGATATATCAAACGTTTGCTTTCCTATGTTTGTCGAGTGCAGACCATAATATACGGTTACAACATTCAAAGTAAATGTGCGTTGTGCACCTACGTAGTCACTAAGACAGTACAACCTGATCCTCCCATTACCAACATGAGTGGGTGTGTTTAGACAGGGGGAGAGGGTTAGAGACGGGAGGGGAGACACAAGTACATTAAACTTTAACGGAATGCTAACGCACAGATCGAGTTGTGCGCCATCCTCCACTAATGACTAATGGTATTGTTCTCTAGGTTTGCTTGTCACAAAGGCACTGCAGAATGTAAACAAGCATAAGATCGCCCTAAAACGGCCAGGTAACTGACACAATTTGCAGAACACCTTGTCGGGTCATTACCCAGTGAGGAATGTAGGAGATTACGCTTATTCCTGTCCAACTGTTCATTAAGAAATCCGTTTTTCAATCCGAAATTTAAACTCGAAGGCCAGTGCTCGACAGATATTTAGTTCCGTGAAGACGTGTCATTTACAAAGCGCATGGCTGCCATGCTTTCATTCGAAAGTACAGTTGTGACGAACTTGACTTCATTCGCGTATGTATCACGTCACTGTCAGAACCAATGATCACTGGCTGCAGGCTGAGGGACTATCTGTCGCTCGACATCTCCTTGTAAGCTGCTGCATTTTCTTTCTATGCATTCATCGTGAAAATATCACCGCCTCTACAAAAGCCTTTAGACTTGAAACACACACCTGGCCAGATCGATGGTACTTGTACTTCACAGAGCACCTTTAAGAGCTCAGGTGTAACCGGCATGTTCTGTCCACGTGAACAAACTATGCTCGCTCTAATACGGCGCTGTGCATTTCCTTTCCAATGTAGGTCTAGGAGTAGGAGGCTCCTCTTGCGTCACGTAAGGTGACCTTGCGAGCTGGCGTGACAAATAGGTGGCACAGAAAGTCTACTCCTACATGTCTGTGCCCCGGATGATACATAGCGGCTGATGGCGGGCGCTGTCTCATGGTATACGATATATAAGCGAGGGGCTGGATGGAGGACAAGGCAAGCGGTTAAGACTAAGTGGCTGTGATACGGTTAAAGAAGGGGGGGGGGGGATGGCGAAAGTCATACAAGATGAACTCTACATAGGGAATGTTGCCTGGGCAGTGTTGGACGCCGCAAGAATAGTACGACAGGCTTTGTTTTGGGTTGTTGTTGTTAATGTTGTTGCTAGGGTATTAAATTCCGCAACAACAAAGCAAAATAAGTATCAAAATGTGTGTGTGTGTGTGTGTGTGTGTGTGTGTGTGTGTGTGTGTGTGTGTGTGTGTGTGTGTGTGTGTGTGTGTGTGCGTGTGTGTGTGTGTGTGTGTGTCTGTCTGTCTGTCTGTCTGAAATGTATCCTAGTGAAAATGGGTCCATGGGTGAATGGACGGGTCCAGCAAGGCAATGTTCCTGTAACGTGTCCCAGCGAGGGCAGGTGCTAGACATACAGTGACCTCTCGTCCTCGCCGTTACCCCATATTTCACGTATACGCGTAGAACATATTTGTATGTGCCCCCATAAACATCCTTGCTAACACCTACGTCTTAACGGCGCGCTCGTACACGTCACAATCGTCCATGTCAGACATCTCACATTCTTTCACACCCGACAAGCTTCTGCCAGAAGGAGTCAACTAAAGGCTTATTCACACAGGTCCGGAGACTGGACTAAAGGGTCATTCACACGTCCGACGACCAACAAGCACCTGCACATCATGTCTCTGATGTCCGTCACCATGAAAATCTTAGCCTGACCCTTCGACAACTCTAGATGAGCTGACCGCTTTGATTGACTACAGAGGAGTGTGGACGCATCAGCAAGAAATTAAAAACTGTTGACCGACGACTGTCAACTGAGTGTCGTCGACTGGCTTGTGTAAACAGCCCCTTAGGAACGCAGTGTCACTGTGTCTCTTCCTTATTTTTTTTCCCTTCCCCTGATCCGCCCCAGACCCAGTCAGACCTGGCGGGAACGTGCCTGGACTAGGAATTGTCAGTCTTTGACTCCTCCCTGTCCTCCACTGCAACACAGGTTAACAGCATACCGACCTGCTCTGTGTGATGTATACTTCGTTCCTGTAAATCTCTAGAGCACACTGCTTTCATGAAGATTTAGATCTAGCATTGCCAGGTGCCCAGCAGCCTGTTATCCAAATTGAGAACATGAATTCGACTTTCTCCGTAATATGACTCTGACCAGGCTAGTTATGCGAACATCGGCGCCGCATCTTGACTAATTGTGCTCAGTTAGTGTAGTTCGCTTGTTAGGGGGTGCAAATGTATACCAGTCACTTGCAGGGGGAGCAAACGTACACCACCCGCGCGGGATGGGGTGCAAATGTATCCTGGAATTGGGTCTCGCCAGTTGAAGTCACGTGACAGCTAAATTCGTTTTATGAATGTAACTTAAACAAAAGCATTAAACGAATTGCAGCCATGAGATGGTGGTTACATAGGTGCGTGAATAGTAGCTGTCGTAATTTGTAACCGCTTCGCTTTCCGGCAACGAGCCTGTCGATGAAAATAGCACGGCGATTTCGCGAGAGCGGACCTGACTGCAGGGCGGGATACAATCGCCCCCACAGAGTGGAGAGCTGGAGTACATTTGCACCCCCTAGCGGGCGAACTATACCAACTGGGCACTAATTACTGAACAGACGTTGATTCTTTTGCGCAAGACATACATAATTCAGAACATTAGAGACTCGGATCCACATAGTCAGGATATTCTTCATGCGTAGGAAAGGCATGCTATCTCTGTTTTGTTCGAGTGCAGTGCAGCAGTCGCCATCAGCAACAGTAGCATCTTACTTTGGTCAAAAAGACCCTCTCGTCCCTATCAAACGGAGGACGTGACTTGCACGTGTTAACTGGGTCGTGCCTCCTGTCGGCATGTGCTTCCCGCGGACATCCGGCCTCTAATGAGTCTTTCGCGCTGGGACCAGGGGACAGGTACGCGTAATGACTGATGGTCTTTGCCAAGCGTTCCTCGAGTTCCATCTCTAAAGCGCAACCCTGTTCGTTGGCTGCATTTCGCGCTTGTTCCAGTCAGTTTCAGTTTCACGTTCCACAGCAAATATGATCGGACGTTGCCGCACTTGAAACATTGACAACGGCCATAAGGCCACATCTGATGATTTTCGAAGCTGTAACAAGAAACAGACGAAACAGAACATCAAGAACACGACGTTTACACAAACGTGACAAAACTCACCTCCACCATTCCGGTAACACAGGAAAGGAAAGCGCCACACATTGCCCAGGCCGACAGAGAAGCCGACACAGGCGAAGAGGAAGTCAATCTTGCGTGACCACTCTTCCCTCTGAGCCACCTTGGGCGACACGGAGGAGGCTGTCTCGTCCGTGGACGGGGGGTCAGCATTGATCCTCCATCCTGGCTTCACGCCGTTCTGCAGGACGCCGGCCCGGGCTGAAGCCGAGGCGCTGTCAGGTTCGGAACTCATTGTGAGGTCAGTTCTGCAAGCAGAGAACGAATTGGAATTGAGTTTTTTTTTTTTTTCCGGGAGACATAGAAATTCTAATAGAATAGAGGACATAACTACTACACGTACAACCTGGGCATACAAAATATAGCGAGGAAAAGCCTTTCATGTGGCAAGGTATGACCATTCTCAGTACGGGTAGATTTAGGGCAATAGGCTGTTGCTGCTCCCGACACACACGTGTTTGACGGCATGGTAGCAAAGACCTTGTCTTTGGGGGTACATGTAGTAACAAGCTCTGCTTATGGAGAATAACGTTGCACACTTTGCGCATTGGTACTTGTGTGGTTCAGGGAATGTGGACATAATAATGAGAGGACACCAAAGTCCATGTACAAATATGGAAAAAGGGACTGACGAGACATGAATCTGAATTTGCACAGGATGAGATAAAGGCAAACGGGGAATACGGCGGACATTAATTCAACACTATAAGTGACTGGAAGCCTGTGTTTGATGCAAAACTGCCACACACGAGAAAAGAAAGGTTTGAACCAAATCAGAGCGTCAAACTCAAGTTGGGCTGCAGCGTGCAAAGCCGACTATCACTCCCCTCCCCCTGGCCTCATTCTTCAAAGACCGTACATGCGTAGCGAGAAAGAAAGAAAAAAATGTGTCTGAATGCTGACACTTGCACGAGCCGTGAAGTGTTTAGCAGTCCTGAGACTTCCACTAGTACTAGTCCTGGACAGAAGCTGCAGCTCCAACCCTCGCCGGCAACGTCGGAAAGGGTTGAATCAGACTGATTGCTAACACTGTCGGCAAGATCTCGGGTCGATTTCTGACCTGTGCCGCGAACCCAGCTAAACGGAAAAGTTAGTTCCAGACACTTCAAGGACAAGGAGACGAGGGGAGGTTGGAAAGAGGTGACGGAGGAAAGGAAAGGGGGGGGGGGGGGGGGGGCGGGAGGCGGTGCGGGGATGAGAGAGAGAGAGACTCAGAGGCAGACGGCACAGTGGGGAGGGACAGGAGAGCAGGAAAATCTGATCATTCTAACTTTAGACATTTCGCCCGGCGACGGATGACATCACCGGCAAAAACAAGTGTGTGTGTGTGTGTGTGTGTGTGTGTGTGTGTGTGTGTGTGTGTGTGTAGAGGGGGAAAGAGGCCGGGTGGGTAAATAAATGTTTTTGCCCAATTCGCCCGGGTAACAACTAGTCACAACTGTGACGTCATGACCTTACTTAATCACACCCTGGTGACTGAACAAAGCAACGATGGTATGTGCCACCTGACCCTGTCTGTGCCTCGGGTGTTTCACTGCAAAAGACCTTGCCACAAAGCTGGGTCAAGCTGGCCTGAGGTGCGATTAGCCCGACAATAGAACTGAGCCCCTGTCTGTCCTCACCACCACGACTGGTCTAGGGTCATGGAAAGGGGAGACCATTCATTGTTCCTGCTGTGGCACAGGGGCGTATGTAATAATATTATGGAAATAGATTTGAAAATCGGAAAGTTACACAATAACGATACGAACGCCGAATTACCCAATACTCGTACTGATTCAAAAGAGCAGAGCACGCAAGCAAAGGGACAAAGACGCAAGGGACAAAGAACGAACGTCGCTGAACGCATACCGGCCGGAACTAGCCGTGACACGGCACATACCGGTATGGGACTATGTGAAGATCAAGTACACTACCGGTATTGCTTTCGCACTACCAAAGAAAGGATTTGTAACTATGAGGAATTGCGGCTGATAAATTGGCGTGATCAGTTATATTATCCGAGCACCTGTCTCGTCCAATGACTAAAACAAAAGAGCAGATTGTTTAGGGAAGTTTAAAGGTTTGCTTTCAGGTTCCATGCCCGTATACTCTCTCTCTCTCTCTCTCTGTACTGAGAAGCACCGGGTAACTTGGCTCTCTCTCCCTCTCTCTCTACTGAGAAGCACCGGGTAACTGTGAACTTCTGCCTGTCATGTGACGCAACAGCCCTATCTCTTGAGAGGAGTAAACATAATAGCGAGGTTTCTCCTACACAAACACGGAACATCTGCACAAGGCTCTCCTCTCTACACATCACGACTGTACAGAACAGCAGGCAGCCCTGTCAGTTACGCTTTCCGTGGCTGTACTGCTTGCTACCAGTACCGGTATCTAACATGTACATAGGTGATTACTGTAGGTGTTTATGTAGGGAATGCTGTGTTGATTTGTATATAGGACTGTGATTGTATGAGTCGGAGTATTTGTGATATGTGTGTGTGTGTGTGTGTGTGTGTGTGTGTGTGTGTGTGTGTGTGTGTGTGTGTGTGTGTGTGTGTGTGTATTTGCTGTGATAGATTATGATATTTGCGAGTTAATTATTATTTTGGAGTTTTCTTTGTGAAGTTCTTGCACATGCCAAACCACGGTCTTTTCACTGGCTTAGAATATTAATTTTTCATTCTTATTTTGTTTCGAGCTGTGAGTCCAAAGACGAATTTCCATTTCATATCTATTATTTAATGGACAATAAAGTATTTTTGAATTTGAATTTGTATCGCAAACACCCTACAAGTACTCTTAATGAAACGTATCGCGTTCACTTACGTTCGTATCCCGGCTGAGGCCAAATATTTGTGCTGGCTTTTTCATCGTTGCCCCGTCTTTGATATCACCCGTATGTGGTAGAAAAGGACGTTAAACTCCAAAACACCCAAAGCCCGCGTTCACTTACTGAACGTACCAATCACACAAAACAAAACAAAACAACAACAACAACAACAAAAACACGCCACTATATCGGACGATACTTGAGCTCAGAGGGTGAATGGATCAAGACAACAATAAAATTTAACGTTGATCGCCGCGCGAGCAGTAGACGGGTGGGTGGGTGTTTAGGCGTTTTACGTCCTTTTCCACCACGTATGGGTGATATCAAAGACGGGGCAACGACAAAAAGGCCGGCACAAACATGTGGCCCCAGCCGGGATTCAAACTCACGCGCGAGCAGTAGACGGCCAGTTAGCAACCGATAAAGGAAACCATGGATTAGCGTTGAAATCAGGTTGGTCTATGCGTCTGTACGTCTATAGCCACCAGTTTATGTTATAGGGTTCCCCCGTTCATGATTCATTTATAAACTACATACAGGTGGGGAAACTCTCTCGCGGACCACGTTAAGTGCTATCATAAACAGAATTAAACAGTCTAAACATCTACACAGACGATCACACAAGGCGAGATGACCCTCGGCCCCGACAAAAAACCAAAAAAAACCCCAAAAAACAAAACAAAAATCCTCAGTCGGTAAAAGGAACCGTTTACAGAACGCCTAACGACACAGATGAAAGACGTTGCATGCATATCCGGTGCAAAACAGTAAAGGCAAACAGGTGACTATTGACATTTGTCGAAGCCCAAGCTACCTGCATAAACGACAAGAAAGGGGTTTGCCCACGCAACGAGAGTGCGCGGACAGGATTCTCTGGGGGAGGGGGGTTGGGGGTGGGGGGTGAGGTGTTTAAAAAAAAAAAAGAAAGAAAGGAGACAGTGTCGGATTGAGAAGAAAGCAGCATCTACAACGCGTTTTTATCTAGGGAGAACATGAAAGCCACGCGTGCTTCGGGCCTGATTAAGGCCAACATTGGAAATATGGTAGAGACGCCCCTTGCAAGCCTAACTTCGTACCGGAGGTTATTATTATTATTTTTTATTGGGGTGGGGTGGGGGGGGGGAATGGGCGTGGTTAGGAGGTTGAAAGAGCTCTTAAAAGTACACATGGCTTTCAAGTACAGCATTGAGAGAGAGAGAGAGAGAGAGAGAGTCCAACTGCGATTTGTATTTCGCGTTTAACACTTGTTTAGCAGGTAACAAATTCGTGGTAAGTTACATCTAATAATCTTTGCGAGCAAGTGCGTTTCAGGACGTACACTTCAAGTTCAGGCTCAAACGGACCCCCCCCCCCCCCCACACACACACACACACACGCACACTGCTTTAACAAAATCAAAACAAACAAACTAAACAACCAAACAAAAAAAAAGAACAAAGCCTTGCTGCAACTTTTTAAACTAAGAAAAGTTCAGTCTGTGTTGTGCTGACTTTGTTGACTACGGCGAAGGTAATATCAATGGCGGCTGAACCGGAAACAAGAACATGTACACATACTGAACCTGACGAGACTCACACGTGACGAGACTCACACGTGACGAGATTCATACGTGACGAGACTCATACGTGACGAGACTCGTACGTGGCGCGACTCATACGTGACGAGACGCATACGTGTAATACGAGTATTGTTGTGTTGAGTCTAACGCACACAGTCATTAGTCAACCAAGCGTCCAGATCCTTTTGTGTCTGTGGCACGCTCTCAAATAAGCAGCTTATAATGACTCAAAACATGTGTAACCCAGCGGTTGGGTGGCGGTTGGGGGGGTGGGTGGGGGGGGGGGTGACTGACAACAGCAGCAACAAAAACTTACCGTGTACGTTACCGCCTAGATAGCCTGATAAACCATAAAGACGCCACAAGCAGCAATAAACCATAGCCTAATCCAGAAATTGACAGTAAATATCATTATGCCCCAGGCAAAGCAGAAAAATACATGGCGAATTTTAAACCCCCTCAGCTGTTGCCCCGCTCATCCATTTCACGGCTGGTTTTCCGATCACTCTAAGCGTGCTGCTTGCTCAACGTTCTGCAAGCATGAACTCGTTCGCACACACGCCGGTCTCGGTGAACCTGCGTAGGAAAAAAAAAAAAAAAAAACCAACAAAACAAAAAAAAAACGTTTCCAACGGTGCAGGCGCAAGCCCCTTTCAAACGATTTTTTATGCTTGCGGGGGAGGAGATTTAAAAAAAAAATTTTTTTCATTACAGTTCATAACTGTATGAGTTCACATCCTGGTAACTGTTTTGTTGTTTGTTTGTGTTTGTGTTTTGATTTGTTTTTTTTGTGTGTTTTTTTCCCTGGCGATGTTTTATGCGACGCCTTCTTGCAGTAGTCCATCTACTCATTCCGCTGAACGCTGGGTATTATGCCTCTGCCGTCTGTGGAAGCACTTGACACCAGTCATAAAACATGGGATTTATGAGTCTGTAAACGCTTGACGGTGAATTAATACGTCATAAACTGCGTCACACACCGTCACACCTTCATGGGTGATTAGCACAACGTGCCCAACTAGAAGGAACGGTAAGGAGTTCATTAGCTTGTTGGTTATGAGTTTAACGTTTTACTTCACAGTGCAAGTGCGATGATACATTCTGTATGCAAATAAGGTGTCACATAACAGGAATGGGCGGCCTAGCAACGCAATACAACAGGCGGTATGACCGCTCGGTAGATACATACACGGATTTAACGTTCTTTTCTGCCATACACGGGTGATATCAAAGTCGGGGCAACGACTGATGTAAAACCCAGGAGTGAGCGCGAATATCTGGCACACGGCCGGGACTGGAACACACAACCCGAGCGTTAAAGTCCAGCGCTCTGCTATCCGGTTAACCCGGCTCCCCGTAGACACCGTATAAATTATAACACGGGTGGGTGGGTGTTTGGGGGGTTGAACCTCCTTTTCCACCACGTACGGGTGATATCAAAGACGGGGCAACGATGAAACAGCCAGCACAAATATTTGGCCCCAGCTGGGATACGAGAGTGGGTGGGTGTTTGGGGGTTTAACGTCCTTTTCCACCACATAGGGTGATATCAAAGACGGGGCAACGATGAAAAAGCCAGCACAAATATTTGGCCTCAGCCGGGATCGAACTCACGACCCGAGCATTAGAAGTCCAACGCTCTACCATTCGGCAACCCCGGCTCCCCGTATGTAACTCCGATTCTGCACATTATTATATCTATCTTTTTAGCATCCTATTATCACCATTGTCAGCAGCCCAGGTCAATAGGTCTGAGAGCATGAAACGAACTTTTAGGTCCTTTTAGCGGCAGAAACTAAAACTAGAACTAATAATTATTATTATAAAGTTTTGTGTTTTTTTGTGTGTGTGAGGTCAATAATGCGATATGTTATGTACATTGTGTCTGCTATTTCCAGTCTAACACCACTAGTGTCGTGAGGTGCATGCCGTGTCAACCTGTTGACAAATGGTTGACATAAATCAGCTGACACGCGAACTAGTAATGGTTCCATATTTTATCGTGTCATGCTGGTCTGCCCTGGCCATCTGTGTGGCTGTCGTACCACGGCAATAGGAAATAGGAATACGGAACTGAATTGCTGATGCTGAAGAGGTTAAGTTCGCTACATTCACGGGTATTAATTTGACGTTTTGCTTGATTCGTTTTTGCATTCAAGGTCTTAGTCTATAAGTATAACACGTGGAAAACGGAACGGACCATTTCACCCATTAATTGCCGCGATATGAAATGCTGGTGACAGCCTGGAAAGTCCGTGTTGTGTTGCGTCAATGGTTTCAAATGAAGACACCACCGGGAATTTTCTCGTTAATGTGGCAGTTATGGACTGCATCCTCAGGTGAATGTAGCGGGATAGTATGGGTTCGCTACAGGTGTTTAAAATGTGCGGCGTGTTTTTTCACTGTAGTAAACCATTTTTTCCTCCGCCGAAAGAGACTGTAGCTGTCTTTCCAACCTAGAACTCCGCATAACTGTGCAGTTGCATAGCTGAAGACCGGGCAGTAGGTTGCTGCACTCCGGCACCGTGAAACACGTTGACTGCGGGCGGTAGTGGCGTGAATGCATCTGCTTGGACAATGGTCATACAGCCCATGACAGTACATCATGGTAATGCGCGGAATTATGCGCTCTTGGTGAAAACCATGAGAGGAGTGAGCGAACTTGCCCCTTGCTGTGACAGCTAATGCCATTCTACTGGAAAAATATGGTCACATAAATTTCGTAGTGGAAAAATACCAATGTGGGTTTGTCACGGTGCACAGTAGGGGTGTGTAAGTAGGCCGCCAATCCCATAGTCCTGTCAGTGTCACCGGAATTAGCCTTGTTTCAATTTACGTTTCAAAAACAAAAACAAAAAATGTTGGTGGATTTTGTGGTTATGGACGACAAATGAACTAAGTTCTACCGTTCTGATGACTTCATGGTTTCACACGATCCTATTGCTCCGATTTCAACAATGCATTTAGCTGGCTGGTGTGATACTAGACAACAACTAAAACAAAACGTAATAATGTGTTGAATGCATGGTGTCACATATTAATGTCACGAATCTATCGCTCCGATTTCAACAATGCATTTAGCTGGCTGGTGTGATACTAGACAACAACTAAAACAAAACGTAATAATGTGTTGAATGCATGGTGTCACACATTAATGTCACGAATCTATCGCTCCGATTTCAACAATGCATTTAGCTGGCTGATGTGATACTAGACACTAAACTAAAACAAAACGTTATAATGTGTTGACTTCCTGTCTGCTCTTTTCACTCGGCCTGGGAAATGCTGAATTGCCTAACAGCCACTTGGCACTTGGTCCGACTACATGAACCACGGGACTCGTTATCGCCAACTGACAGCAAAAATCAGTGACAACAATAAGCCTCTTCCGCGTAAACTATCGACGTGTAGCCATCAGAGAAAGGTTAAGTGCCGGCTTTTGGCAGCCAGACGAGCGGAAGACAATGGGAAATATCGCAAGGGCAGTCCTTTGACAAACGTTCGTTGATACGTGTGGGCAGGTGATTCTGGCGTGGCGCCCAGTTACACGGCGGCATGCCAAGACGGGTTGCAATCTCAGCAAGACACGCCTCAAGAGTCAGGGACGATCGATCTGAATGACCGATATGAAACAAGGGATGTGAAAAGCATCATTACACCGGACGAACTGGTTGTTGATATATCGTTTGTTTGTTTGTTTATCACGCGTAATTTGCGTTCTGTTGTGCGATGTCAGACATGTGAAAATGGGAGGGAGGGAAAGTGCGTGATAACGGAGTGGGTCCTGCACTCTGATAGCCTGCGCTTTTCAGCCGAATTCTCTCCTTCATCTTTCCATCAAGAATGAGGGTGGGTGGGTGTTTGGGGGTTTAACGTCCTTTTCCACCACATACGGGTGATATCAAAGACGGGGCAACGATGAAAAAGCCAGCACAAATATTTGACCCCAGCCGGGATACGAACTCACGACCCGAGCATTAGAAGTCCAACGCTCTACCATTCGGCCTTCCCGGTTTCCGCCATCAAGAATGAAACCTGCCTTCTCTCAAATGAGTTAACGAGTTACTGAGTTCTTTCGTTTACTCATTACGTCATGGCATCTGCACGTGAGCTTCCCAAGGTGTGTGGGGAGCCGGGGTGGCCGAATGGTAGAGCGTTGACTTGTAATGCTCGGGCCGTGAGTTCAGTCGTATCCCGGCTGGGGCCAAATATACTACCTAAAGACTAAAAGACCTCATTGTCGATTTCAGGAAAAATAGTCAAAAAGCAGTACAAACTATCATCCATGGCCAAGAAGTTGAAATTGTCAGTTCTTTTAAATATCTGGGCACAGTCTTTGATGATAAACTTCGATGGGATGAAAACACCGAGGCGGTCGTCATGAAATGCCAGCAGCGCTTGTATTTCCTCAGAAAGTTGAACTCTTTTTCTGTGGACAGAACTATTTTGCAGTTGTTTTATAAGTCTTTTATTGAAAGTGTTCTCTGTTTTTCGTTCATTTGTTGGTATTTTAATCTTAGCACAGGAAACAAGAACAGTTTGCAGAGAGTAGTTAAGATAAGCTCAAAGATCATTGGCGAGCAGCAAAGGGACATTACTTCATTTTGTGAACAACAGGTGGTTCGGAAGGCACAATCCATTCTCGCTCTTAACAATCATATTTTGTATCCACTATTTGATGTTTTACCCTCGGGTCGGCGCTTTAGGTGCCCCCCGTGCAAGACAAACCGGCGGAAGTTTTCTTTCGGGCCCGTGGCCATCCGACTCCTGAACAAACTGTGATGTGATGTGATATGATGTGTGTGTGTGTGTGTGTGTGTGTGTGTGTGTGTGTGTGATGGGTGTGTGTGTGTGTGTGTGTGTGATGTGTGTGTGTGTGTCTGTGTGTCTGTGTGTGTGTGATGGGTGTGTGTGTGTGTGTGTGATGGGTGTGTGTGTGTGTGTGTGTGTGTGTGTGTGTGTGTGTGTGTGTGTGTGTGTGATGGGTGTGTGTGTGTGTGTGTGTGAGAGAGAGAGAGAGAGAGAGAAGAATAAGAATGCCTGTGTTCTGTTTTTAGCCCAGCGTTCAGCTTATAAATGAACTCTTACGCTTTTTAAGTTACTTGAGTCTGTGATTAATATTGACTGTTCTTAATTATTTATTTGTTGATTATACTGAGCCTGTCTCAATCTTAATTGCCCGTTTCGGGATGAATAAAGTGCAATTGATTGATTGATTGATTGATTGATTGATTGATTGATTGATTGATACCTGTGCTGGCTTTTCCATCGTTGCCCCGTCTTTGATATCACCCGTATGTGGTGGAAAAGGACGTTAACCTCCTAAACACCCACCCCACCCTTCCCAAGACGTGTCTACTCCACATGAATATGTTGAACAAATTATTTACATGACACGCAGTCTTATCAAGATAGAAATCGGATATGCAGCAGACGATGTATAGTCGTGTTATGTTAATCCATCGAACTCCTGAAAACAGCCTGATAATACACAATCACATTGCACTAGTCTTGGTAAATGATGGGTCCAGCTGGCTTCTTGTCCTAGTCACTCATCCCGTCAGCTACAGATGTGCGTCAAGTTTAGCCAACGCCTCAGATAATACAGACAGACTTGTTTCTATAGGATACAGAGAGCTTACATGATTAGTTCTCGTGGTTTACGGCGAAAGACTAACCCCTCGATGGTTCGACTGTTTGGGTAGCTACCTCGCCGGGAGGCAGCTACACAAACAATCGAACCATCGAGGGGTTAGTCTTTCGCAGTAAACCACGAGAACTAATCGTGTAAGCTGTTTATACCAAGAGCATTCAGACTCTCTACTGCTGTAGTCGCATATATTTTCTGCGAAATTTTATTTTTCTGGTAAGTTGACTAGTGACTTTTGTATGCCCTCAAGATTCTGCGCACTGACTTGTGAGGAAATGATGCGCAGGGCAGTCGAAAGTGCTTGATGTTAAGAAGAACAGCATTCAAAGCATGTGCTCATGTACTGACATTGCACTCGCAAATACTTCGCAGAGTGAAATTGTCTGTGCGATCATTTTTTTTTATTTTTTTTTTTACGTGATCCAAGGAAAATAAAATTTCATCTTCTACAAGTGAGCAAAATAACTGTGCACCGGCCGTGACGTATGAGTTCCAAATGTTTGAAATGACGCACTTTTTGATTGATGACGTAACTGGAATGTGTTTTTGCGAACTCGTAAACCACTGAGTGGGTTAGGAAAGTCACAACTCAAACTTTCGCTCTCTGTTTCATTACTATTTTCGGACGTAAAGCACTCAAAGTTAACTCACTGTAAGTTTGCACTGGCGAGTGGTGTAAACATAATTATTAATGTAAGTACAAGAGGTCTATGCTCGGCTCATCTAAACGGAAGTCTTGCACAGGTCTCTATTTATATATATATATATACGCCGGCTTTGTGTTCGACGAAACCAAATGCTAGTGCAATGTCAGAGAGTATCAGCGGCAACAAACGGCGATGTGCGTCACGGATCGGAGCTTCCAAAGAGAGGCTGACCCCTGGCATACCAACACCACACGAGATGTGGGAATAAGATAGTGGTGCTGAACTGTGAATTGCAGGGCAAAGGGCCACCCGAGCCGACAGAATGACAGTCATTGTGCTAAACGACACCCAACCCCTCCCAGCGGCCCCGCCAACGGACAGACGCTTAAAGAATTACTGACCTTGGGACAATATTGGCTGGCAGTTTCCCCGGCCGAGATACTAAGTCAAAGACGAGTTAGTTCGTTAGTTATTTAGGGCTTTACGCCGCGCAAGCTACAAAGATTATTTCGCGGCTAGTCAAAAGACGAGAATACATTTGTGCAAGCTACTAATCTAATATGTGAAGACACCAAAGCCGTTCTCAGTTCCTCCTCAGTTGAAAGGAATTCCTATGGATTCACAGTGCCGGTACGATAAGACATGAACCTGTGTTCTGGACCGAGTGTTCAGAAAGATATCCGGTTCCGACAGGCCGTAATGATTGCCTGTATGTGTAATACAGTAGTTAATATCGTTCTCTTCTCCCGCAAAGGCACACAGCAGAAATGTGCTCATGTTGTGAATCCCATCTGTGATATGCTCATGTATACTGTACATCCGTCTGCGTCAGCTGCCAGAAAAAATTCTAAAAAAAAAAAAATTCTAAAAAAAAAAAAAAAAAAATTCTAGGCGGGAACTGTCTATGTGGGTTGTCGTCCATGCGGCCGTCGCCGACACGGTAAACAAATGAATTGTAACTGAGGTGAGGGCGAGGTTTGACTTGCGACCAACCAGGATGTTTACCGGCTCTCCAACAGCATTCAAACAACAACAAACGGCAGGGGAAGGGTTAACACGGAACTGGGTTAGAGGTTGGGGTGGAATGGGACAGGACGCACTCTTAAGATTATTGTAAGGTACATCCGCTGCACCAGTCCTTCACATCTACTTCTAGAACGGCAGTGTAATCGAAACAGGGCTACTGGTATGTATGTATGTATATGTATGTATGTATGTATGTATGTATGTATGTGTGTGTGTGTGTGTGGGGGGGGGGGACCTTTAGTGCCCAAATGGCTACTTAAATTTTATAACCACATTGTTTTGTCAGAAGAGGTTACAGAGTACGGTGTGTGTTTTCCCAGAAACTGAAAATGGATGGGAGGTAGTGTTCTCTGGCTGCGTGTCTGTGAGACCGTGTGATTTCTCTGCCAGTCTGTGGTCTAGACACCCCCAGGCTTTCCCAACTGTAACTCGAGCGTGCTCAGTTGTATCCGTGGTCTGCTTGTTTCAACTTGGTCTGCTTCGGTGTTTCAACATGACCAAGGAATTTTGTCATATTGACAAAGCTGTGTAAACTGAACTGCACTGAATGAAGTACCACGGAAATGACGAGAAGATGCAAAATAAAAGCACACAAGCACACACACATGACGCCCCCCCCCAAAAAAAAACAACAACAACAACAACAAAACAAACAAAAACTACAACCCCCCCCCCCAAAAAAAAAAAAAAAAAAAACCCACCAAACAACACTCAACAACAACAAACACCAACAAGTGAAAATAAAAACAAAAACCAACAAACACCCCCCCCCCAACACACACACACACACACACACACACACACACACACACACACACACCACAACAAAATAATAATAATAATAATAATAATACATCAAATTTATAAGGCGCCCGTCTCTGAAAAGCAGACTCAGAGCACACGCGGACACACACACACACCACACACACACACACACACACATGAACATGGACAGAGGGACCCAGTTATCTATGAAAAGGCCTGACGGAACAGGTACGTTTTGAGCTGTGATTTAAAGGCTGAGAGTGTGGGGACATCACGGAGGGCAGAAGGCAGTGAGTTCCAGATTGTCGGGGCGAGGTAGCTGAACAACACAAACCAACAAAACACCAACAAAAACCGATAATTATTAATAGCAAGAAGACCCACAACAACACAATTTTCCGACTGACAGCTACAGCGCATCGTCCTGCTGGCAATACAAGATGTGTATAAGAACACGCCCGCAGCGTTACAAAACCACTCAAGTCTGACTCCACAACTAGCGTTGTGGCCATCATCACATTTATAGTCGGTCGTCTGGTCGATCTCACCATGCTTCGATCGGTCAGCGCCGAGCCGGCAGATGCTCAACTCTACTCAGCAGCAGGCCGTGTTGTGAAGCGGCATCCAGCCCCGCCTGGGTAACTTTCCCAGCCTCGACCTTGAACTCAGCTCCAGGTCACCGGGTTCCTGGCTGGACCAATGAGATTCTTTCCGCTCCTCTGGCAGTTTCCTTCTCGGCTTAGTCCGCGGCGACTACTCACTGCCAGCAATACTGCAGTCTACCGAGTTTTTTTGGTCCCCCTCCCCCCTGCGCCCGATAATCCGATAAAAAAAAGGCGACGGTCCAAAATTTCTTTCGTAAGCCGTCTCCCCTGCTGTTTGCCAGTATGGGTGTACGTCACAAGGGGAAACACCACAGTCCCATTCTGTGCTCGGTGTCGCAGGTCAATTTTGTTCCCCACTTCGGGCACTTGGTGTTGGCAATCTTACGTTCAGCCCGAGAAATCACGTTCTCTCTGGTGTTCAGTACGCTTTAGGGCCAGCAGCCAGGCTTCCTCAGTTTGAGATGGAATGTTCGGGCTGAACTGAGCATGAGATGTTGAGACTTGTGGGTACCGAACTTGTCAGCCGGTTTTCATATGAAACTTGTTCGTATGCACTGACTCGACGAAACCTTTTTTTGCCCACGGAGTTTCCCCCCCCCCCCCCAACCAGTACGCAATCGAAAAATTGCATTATTTCGTCATACGGCGAGACATACACACCGCGTGCGAATGCATTTACTCAGTGACCCCACTATCGCTCCGCGTCATGGTGCGGAAGTGTAGCAGAAGTTTTTTTTTTCCAACGGAGAATAAGTGGGTTTACGCCACTTGGGTTGTTTTGGGTACCCGAGTGATACCAACTACTACATAATTAAATTTCCTTCTTGTTAGCCCCTGCGTCCTTTTTCACGTGGGTGTTCAACTTGGCATACTGCACCGGCCGGGGGCTGAACTGAACTGTACATACATTATTTGACAGTTTCCATGGTCCAATTGACATCTGACCCAGAAACGCCACGGGGCCACTGCTTGCTACGCAAAAACCTCTGACTGAACACTGTCAATAACAACGCATGGGATATTCCGCGGCAGAGCCTGCATTTCACTCGATACCGGCTCAGTGTAAAAAAGGGCTCAGCCAGAACTGAATGGAATACTTCCTTGCTTGAGGTCAGTTCCCAAGGTAACGCATTAGCCTGTGTGGATTGACACACACGTAATGGTAATGTGCGTGTAAGTATGGTACGTCTGAATAGTGGACTGCTGGTCTCTATACTCAGTTGCCGAAAACAAGGGAAAGACGCCACAGCGCGTGTGGGCCATTAGCATCCGGTTCTGTGGGCCGCTCGTGCACAAGTGAACTTCAGCGCCGTTTCCATGTTTCACAGGATTCAACGGAGCCAACTTACGGCGTTTTGAAACAGTTTCGCTTGTGAGTGTGCCTACATGTACGCTCCAAATACTCTCTCTATATAGTGTTCTATACAATGCAGTCTCAGTATCGGCTGCGCGAACGGTCGGTCAAAAACCGATTCAAATTCTCCTTCAGTCAAGTTAACATTTGTGTCAGTCGCGGAGTGAGGTCTTCTCTCGAGTGTTGGCTCAGTGGCAGCTTGTGAGATGCTGTCACTGTGCAGGCGTCTAATCTGTATGATGTCAGACACTGTCAAAAGGCCTCCAAACGATCTGTGAGCATGGAACTAACGGAGGATGAACCTTCAAGAAATAGTATCAGTAAATTTGTATAGCATTTTTCCCTCGTCAGTTTAAAAAAAACCCAAAATGTCCTCAAAAACTGCCGTGGCCAGCCGATGAAACAATGTTTCATTATTCTTGCAACATTTTTCTTTCTTTTTTTCAGTTCAAACGGCGTTTACCGAAAGTATCGCTTTGTGTTTATTTCGAAATTCGACAATTTCGTTAAAACACGACAGGTGTTGTTAAAGCATGAATGAGTCCCGCAAACAGATTCATGCAGCCTGAGTCAATCCCGCAGCGACTGACTATGTAATAATAATAATACTAATTGTGTACTGTGTGGGCGCTTTACCCAATATCTTGAACTGGCTCAAAACGCCGCGAGCTGAACCCCACACGCACGCTCACGTGAATAACACGCACTCTCTCACACCCTAGACATGAACACATTACAATCACGTGGTTCGACGGGTCAGCAATGCTATTTAAGTTTCGGAATTTAGAATTGCATTTATTTTCAAATTTTGTGGGCTGAACATTTCCAAAGCAGAGGGGCAAGGAAGCCGGAGCATCCGGAGAGAACCCCCGGCGATCGGCTCGAATGAACGGTGCCACGCACGAGAAGGAAAAATTCTGCGCCCCGAGTGGGACTCGAACCTGACCTCTCGCACGGGTGGCGAAGTCTTTTAACCACTACATCACCGACCGTCCTCATTGTTTTCAATTGCCACAACGCTATCGCATCGATCAGCACACGTAAAAACACTCAGATTGATTACAAAACAATAACATGAACATCTGTCACGAATGCGTGCAGATGTATTTCAGCTGCTATTTTACCTGTAGAGATAGCGAGTGCCAACTGCAGTTCAACTCACTGACTCAGTGATGAGTTGTTTTGACTGGATGGAGCGTCTGATAATACCGTCGAAAACGTGTTTACTCTAACCTGTCACGCTAACGTCTGTCGCTACAACATGAACTACAACGGGTTCTAGAAAAAAATATGTGACAGAACTACTGAGAAGCAGGAAAAATGGAACATGGATTTGAAGTTAAAATGCTGTCTTGATAAAATGGCTGTTAACTGTGTTACAGTGATGGAAATGTTCATTACAGTTGTTATACGCTCAACACACACACACACACACACACACACACACACACACACACACACACACACACACACACACACTCTCTCTCTCTCTCTCAACGGTAGTGTAGCAACGGCAAGTTTGAAAATGGTCTTTGTATGCCTATAACTTATTCCGTTGTACAATAAAGGATCGTTCTCTCTCTCTCTGTCACACACACACACACACACACACACACACACACACACACACACTGTGACATCGAGATCGCGACAGTTAGCACGCAGCGTAAGAATCTACATCCTGATCATTGAAAACTAATGTTGATTGAAGCAGATAATCTGCTTGTGGGTACTGCTGACTCGTGTATCGGAGACAGACAGAAACCGAAACGGCACCCACATCCACGGAAATAAAGTTATTCTGTACAGGCGGAATCGGTGCACATGTACCCTCAGTGTATTATTCTCCACCGACACCTCCATCATATGCCGGTCGGACATAAACCGCATAAAACAACGTACTCAACGGTGACCGGCAACGAAAATAGAAACCGTCTCTATGGGAGTAATTCCATATTCCGAACATACAAATAGAACCGTTATGGCTATAGGGACGTGGCAAGGACGACTGAAATCATGGTACTGCTGTCGTAGTTCGGAGAATGAGTTAACTTGGTTGTAAACAGTGTGCGTGTCTCAAATCAGTACACGCTGACAGAAATAGTTTCGCTGATACAATCTGATAATATTATCTTCAGAGTCATTATTCACTGACTAGTTTTCCTGCTCGGCTGTGTAAAACATATCTTGTGCATGTTTCAATGATAGTGTGGAACAAAACTGACTCAACTGACAGGTCATGCGACTTTGACTCAGTGAAACACATACATGTGCATAATTCCACTTTCACTGAAAGACAGTGCAAATGACAACTTCAGACAGATAGTCTGTCTAATACGTTTAATTGGATATTGGACGGCTGCCACTGATGGTAACTGGGGTTTCCGTGTTCTATAAGCTGATGGGAATAGCAGAACCAAACTTGCTCCCCTTTATGGACAAGGCTAAGCTCTTTGCCAATGGAACTGACTGGATAAGTGCGGGACACCCAAAGCGCTCACATGTCGGGGGCTAACCGTAATTCATTACCAAAACACCACCACTGACATACACCATATAAACCCACTGCAGTGTGTTTCATAGATACATCGTCGTCAAAATAGAAACGTGTACAGTTTCTGTACACATGTGTAAAATGATGACGTGTCGGTTGCCAGTCTAGATTTCAGCACTGCGAGTTTCAAATTTCCGCTACCGCGACGAGTGCCCAGAGTACACGGAAACTGAACTGACAGCGCACGAATATCGAGCAGAAGCTTCCCCCCCCCCTTTTTTTTTTCTTCTTCTTTTTGCGGTGGCGCACCAACACTCCTCGGAGGAATGAGCGTTCTACGTGTAGACTGGATGCTTACATTTTCTCCACTACGGGTCCACTAGAGTCAAGTCAGTGACGACTATGTGACTTGGCGGAGGACAAGCATCTTTACTCCACTCCGTGTCGTGCACTCTGAGGAACCGTTGAGCTCCTTAAATGGCGCGCAATGACACGATGAATACGGCGGTGCGGCGACAGACAGCAACTGCAATCGATAGACAGCCTATTCCATTCTACAAGGCCGATGTCAGTCTCACGCGAGGCAACTTACTCACTCCGCTTTCTCATCTTCCAGCACTGCTACCGTGCCCGGCATTTGCATCATCACCCGGTCCGTCTCCGGCTGTCTTACAGGACCATTCACAGCCGGTCAAACACTATTCACAACCGGTACTGATCGGACCTTCGCCGGCCGGTTCCGCTTTCACCACCAACCCCAAGTACATTTCAACGAGAAACATGTGAGGGAAAAACTAGCAGGCAAAAACCCGGATGAAACCGGTACAAGCATGATACTCACGTGCGAATCGGTGATGACTTGGCTCTGTGAACGGTGAAATCTTTCCGTTGCTCTATCCGCTGGGTAGAGGTCTGTCGGAAACACCACGAGGGCCGAGGAAGGTTATCAGCTAGCAGGCAAAAGAGGCTGCAAAAGTAGCTGAGAGAAATACCAGAGAAAACGATGTACAAGCTCGGCTAACAAAAAGCCGGGTGTGAGACGTTCTTCCTGAGCGCACGCGCCGTGATTGTGAGGCGAGGTTTGCCACGACAAAGAATAAAGGAACAACCGACGCGCGCGCGCGCGGCGGCCATTGCGAATTTGGGAAACCCAAACACTGTACAAACTGATGGGGGCAGGCCGTTACATGGGCGTTCAGCAGCCGGCACCGTGGCAATTATTACGTCCTGCTCTAGTTCTAGGAACGGGCTGTGGCGACTCTCAAGTCTTGGAGCGAACAAAAAGGCGCCAGTCTGTCAGTAGAAAATCTCAAACTCTCTGTATAACAAATTAAACTGAAAACTAATCTGTTCCTACAAGTGACTGTCTTCTCGATTTTGCCTGTAGTTGTTGGTGGTTGTGGTGATGAAACTCTGTGTGTGTGTGTGTGTGTGTGTGTGTGTGTGTGTGTGTGAGAGAGAGAGAGAGAGAGGTTGTGGGGGAGGACGGGGGGGGGGGATGGGGCGAATGCGGTGGATGGTTGTATGAATGATGAATGTACGATTTACTATCCTATACCCATTCCTATTACAGTGTGGTTTGACTATTCCAACTACTGTTACAGTTACATTCCTCGTGTACCTACTGATTAACTACTGCAACTTAACTATCGAACATATTAATTTTACTTAAACAGTATGTAGTTTTGAGACTGAGACCAGGCAAGCAACATTTGATGTAAAATCCCTGACTGCCGCCTGTGGGCAAGTTTTGCACAACTGAACAGGTCGAAGTCACACAGCCATGGCGAGAGTTCAACGTAAGGGTTGACTAGTACTACTGACCGCTGATTTTCAGTTCCCTTGTGAGCTAAGAGTATAAATCACAGCCACTTAGACTGATCCCCCCCCCCCCGCCTTGTCCAGTACAGGAAGAAAGCCGAGAAATCCACCTCAGCCGGGAATGGCCTGCGCATTGTGTTGTACAGCAAGAAGCAGGTGCTGGTTCGGCCTATTCCCAAGGCTGCTGTCTACAAACCGCTGTTTGGGTTTCGCAAATTGGCTCACGCGCGCGGCGGTAGTCTGGCACGAGTTGCTTCTCGTGCTCCCAGTTACAAAACGCGCGCTATGCGCCACCACACAGCGGCCGAGCTGAGTGGTCCACCAACACGCGTGCGTAGGAAGTGTTCGTTGGTCAAGCTTTCTAGCGGGTGCTGCATATTTTACAGAATGTTTCGGTACGCGGAAGATATCGGTATGTTCCACGCAGCTCGGCCGAAGCACAGCTGTTGGCGATAGTATTGCTGTGTGTAGTACTATACAGCATGTTGGTTTATTTCCTTGCCTTTTTTATAGGTGTAGATCTGTGATACTCAGTTACATTTCGTCCGGCCGGCACTGAACACACACACACACACACACACACACTGACACACACACGGCACACACACACGCACACACACACACACACAAATAAACAAAACTGATCGTCAGGTCAGCGTGTACATTGCCAGTATGCTCAGTCGTACAAACTGAATTCATATTCAGTTTTGTGTATACTTTGCACAGTTACTCAAGTTGCCCGTGGCTCAAGTTAAGTCCTCGGCGTAAAATAGCAGTTGTTTTGCCATCATCAGTTCAGTTTCTGCAGAAACGGAAGTGCCATTTTTTCTACAGAAACGACTGCTATTTTGTCATCTCCGTCAGTCTCGCGAGTGTTCAAACTTTTGCTGAAAAGTCGGTTTTTCTGCTGAACTGACAAAACTGTTAACGTCATTTCATATACGCCGGTTTGGGGCAATTTTTCCGCAGAAAACCAGTGAAAGTGCTATTCAGTTTCAAGTATCTGCAGAAAAACTACTCGGCTTTTGGCAGCTTTCGCCAACGATAGATGTCTGCTCCTCGTATTCAATCTCCGTTCCGCTCGTTGACCTTCAAGTCAATGACGTGGTAAATCCCTGTGGACACGGTAGTATGACCCCACAGATATTCAAATGGTCCCACGAATAGGGTGTGTCAGTCAGTCGCCGTCAGTGCTTGGACTGAAGCGACTGAGGTGCTACCGCTAGCGGCGGTTTGGGGCCGTCAAATTGCGTGAGCACAACTAGTGTCTGTCCAACCTCATTAGGGGCATAGGCCCGGGGTTGATCGAAAGGAGGGGCCACCTTGACTGCTAATCAGTCCCTGCACTAGTAATGGATGGTTACTCCGTCTAGGAAGTTGATTGACCACTCTTGGTCAGTTAATGGCCACTGATGGCGCAAGTTACCGTGATCTGCCCGAGGCATACGTGTACCAAACTGTATACGTATACACGCCCAAACTGAACACTGTTAGAAGCAGTTACAGAAGCAGATACCGTGACTAACTGTAGCTAACTACATGACATGTTAGCAGACGACTCTGACTTCTCTGAGTCGTCCCGGCGGGCCTATGTAGACTAGTCACTCAGTCAGTGTAGGGACAGGTCAAGAAACTGTTTACGTTAGCTCAGGGAACATTTGGTCAAACTGACAATTTCACTGAGATGCCGCATACAGTAAACGCCTTCAGCCTACTAGTTCAATCAGTTAGTGTTCGAGAGGAACGGTGACCGAAAAAAATACCGGCGGCTTTGTGTCGGGTTTTGTCGGTGGCGTTGTGTCAGTAGTGGCCAGCGTACAACAATGACGACGACAGCAACAGCAACAACAACAACATGAAGTCGTAGCCTCACTGACGACACAACACATGATCTATTTACACTGAGTTTTCAGTTGTGACCCTTACCTGACTAAGGGGAAGTACACGCTAAAAAAAAAAAGAAAAAAAGACTGGACCGTGACAGTTGGGTATTCATCATGTGTTCACGGTTTCTACCACAGTCGGGCGCTGATAAGTGACCTGCTGACCTGCCGAATCTTTTCAGTTTGAAGAGTTAAAGCGGTTGGACCCAGCTCAAAAGTGCCCGGCGGCTCGAGTAATCAGTCCCTGTTTGATATGGAGTAAAATCAGAAAGAAGTAGAAATGAACAAATAAAAAAGAAAAATAAATAGAAAGAAGTTTATGAACTGATAACAAACAAACAAACAAACAACAGCAACAAAAAACACACACAAAAAACCAAACAAACAACTGCCCTGACATCAGTTGTTCTTCAAGTGCCTGTGGGGTAACAATGATGTAGGCACTACTGGACAAGACGCGCGACGAAGTCGGTGACACGAAAAAAAAAAAAAAAAAGTTATAAGAATTTGAAACACTGATTGCAGTGAAATATCTGACATTACTGAACTGACCGCTAAGACCTATTTCATGATACTACTAGTATCCTGTTTGGCGGCATTATCATCTCGATCCGACGATAGCAAAATCTAAGTCAGGCAAAATCCGGCTGTGGGCGGTTGTGGTGGTTGGGAAAAAAAACCCTCAAATTTGAGTAGGTTATCACACAGGAAAGAACTGAGAAGAAAGCAAAAAACCCTGAATGGGGAAAAGGTTGCTGATTGTTTGTCATGCCATACAGTCGATGAGTCAACCCGGCCACAGCCAGTTTGTGGATATCAAGATAAAGAAACTGAAGTCAGTCAAGAGGAAGTGTACACTAACATCATGTAAAGCGGGTGCATACTCGGTTAGATGGGTGGGTGGGTGTTTGGGGGTTTAACGTCCTTTTCCACCGCAGAGGGTGATATCAAAGACGGGGCAACGGTGAAAAAGCCAGCACAAATATTTGGCCCCAGCGGGGATCGAACTCACGACCCGAGCATTAGAAGTCCAACGCTCTACCATTCGACCACCCCGGCTCCCCTACTCGGTTAGATATTTGTTTAAGAATTCAACGGTGTTTTATGTACTCAGGGTGGATTATAATCAGAATCGGTTAAAGTGTGTAATACGACCATCACAATTTTTCATCTACTTGTACATGATCCTAAACTAGAACTGACGTCAAAATATTTTTGCCATGTCATTCTCAAATGTAAATTTTTTTTTTTTTTTTTACGCTGGCACTTTAGTCAAAATAGTTTCATACCTGTACAGTACACTGCGGAAAATCCTCAGGTGAAAACAGTGAGTCAGCAGAAAAACACACGCCTGTCGTGTTTAGAAAAACAACACCGTTCAAAATCACAAAGTGTGCCCTCTCCCTGTGGGACGGGCGCTTTCGCTCATTTAGCAGAAGAGAATCACAATATCCGACCCAAGAAGGCGCCATTTGTAAGCCATTAGAGTGCGGTTTACAATTTCTAGAAAATGATTTTTGCTATTAACATTTTTGCGCCTACACTGAAACTTGGCAGTACAACACAAAGACCAGGTATCGAGTGGCTTGATATGGGTTTTAATCTGAATGGGTTTTCTGAATGGCACACTTCTGTCGGTACAAGGGAAGGCGGTATGACATAGCCGAGCTCTCAGCGCGTTGGACTTTAAAGATCTAAGCTCCCAACAAAAAAGCTTTCCGAAGTGTGAAAATTTTTTACAGTCGACCGTTCAAGCACAGTCAACTCAGTCACAGTTGCAGAGTTTTCAGCGTCCCTGAAACCCCAATAAAAGCCAAGGGCAGCCTGATTTCACAGCTCAGTTTGCGTTTTGACACTGAGCGAAAAAGATCGTGCAGCACTCAACATCCGCTAGACACACCACTGAAAAGCCAAATAATGTCACGGCAAACTGATGCACTGGTTTTACAAGGGTCCCCGAAGCGCTGAAAACTCTGCAACTGTGACAGAGTTGCCTGGATTGTGTACAGTCGAAGTAGTCGCAGTTTTAAAAAAAAAGCAACGTTTGCGGCTTTTTGTTGAGATTGCAGACCTTTAATGTTCGGGTCAGCGGTGAGTTGGTACCGGGCTCACGTAGGGTAACCTCGCGGCCGCGTGAAGCACGAGCAACACGATCAAAAGCAGTCAGCGACCGCCCAAATAGTGAGAGGCAGGCGTGATTTTTCGAGGGCATGCGAGAAAAAGTTTGGAAGAGCTAAATCATCTAAAATCACCGACCAAAAAAAAAAAAAAAAAAAATGAAAAAAAAATGTGATTTTGATAGATGTGTGTGCTGCTGTTGAGGAACAAAGCCAGGGCCCGTATGTAATAGTCGAGCTTAGGGCTTTAGCCCTGGGTTAGAGTCTAACCTCGAACTAAACTAGCTCTAGGGTAAAATTTTCTGTTTTTGTTGTTGTTGTTGTTTGTTTGTTTTAAATCAAGAAGCGGGCCCATTCCAGCAAGGTGCCTAAGCCGTTCTAGAAGGATTTTGTTCTTCCTTTCTTCGCTTCCTTTTATAATTTAATTTTGCTTTTGGGTTTCTTTTGTGCTAGTCTGGGTTACGCCCGTAGCCGTGGGTTATATGAACCTCGACTTTTACATACGGGCCCTGTTTTCACTCCTCTGGGGATGAGTACCGGCGGGCAGACTCTTTACTATTTGAAGCGGATCAGTAGCGTTAACTCGACTTTCTGCGGGGAGCCGGGGTGGCCGAATGGTAGAGCGTTGGACTTCTAATGCTCGGGTCGTGAGTTCGTATTCAGGCTGGGACCAAATATTTGTACTGGCTTTTTTTATCGTTGCCCCGTCTTTGATATCACCCGTATGTGGTGGAAAAGGACGTTAAACCCCCAAACACCCACCCACCCTCGACTTCTTGCCACTCAGCAAAGCTAACAAAACTAAAAGATTCCACCCCTTAGTCACGCTCTCCCGGCGCTGGCAATACCAAAAACACATTTTCTGTTGCATGATTTCAGTGATTTTAGATGTTTTATCTTTTTCTACCATTTCCTTGCACGTGCACACTCTGCCTGGCCAACGTGAATACTGCCTCGCATTTTTTGGGCGCCCCCAAAATTCCGGCTCCTCGCGGATTCTGGGCGCCTCGTCAGTAGACTGTTTACCCCGTGGTGTTCTCCCCTTGCGTGATTTTGCTGTTGATGCAGCGATTCGGGGAGATATTTACCGAATTAGAACGATATCGATGCTTTCCCCTCGTAAATTAGCGTCTCAGCGGACATTCTCAAGTCACTTTTTCCTCATTGCATGTACTTGATATCACCCGTATCATCGTATGCAGTCCGCAGAAAAAGACGTTGCGGAACCCTCAAACAAAAAACAGACAACAACACTGAGAAACCTCCCGGCTTAAGCAAACTTGTGCAGTTCAAGTTAGCCGGGCCCGGCGGAAAGTTTCTGTAGGCTCATACATCCGGGGAGTATTTTGGCGCAGTCTACTGAGAGACACTCAGTGACTGTGTCGTCCGGGGGAAGCCCGGGATAGCCGAATGGTGGAGCGTTGGATTTTCAATGCTCAGGTCGTGAGTTCGAATCCCAGCAGGGGCCAAATGTTTGTGCTGGCCCGGCTTTTCCTCGTTGCGCCGACTTTGATATCACCCATACATGGTGGAAAAGGACGTTAAACTTCCAAACACCCACCCCACATTTTTAGTATGAACCTTCGGCCGGGTGTCGGGTTAGGGTTAGGTTTAGGAGTATGTCTTGTTATGGCATAGGGTTAGGGTTAGCTCGTTGTAATGGTGTAATCACTATGGTGAAAAACTTGAATGGACTAAATGCATTTACACGAGGTGCAATTTGCCCCAGAGACTGAGCCTATGCCAACACAGCCAGAGAGACAGCATAGGCAGAGAGTCGTCAGGTCCCCACTGAGTACCGTGACCGGACACTGCGACATGCAGAAAGCCATTGTTTCAAATCCGGCTCTGTCAAGGGTGAATTTGTCATTTGAACACACACACACACACACACACACACACACACACACACACACACACACACACACACACACACACACACACAGTGTCAGTCACACAGAGTGTCACACACACACACACAGTCACACACACACACACACACACACACACACACACACACACACACACACACACTGTCACACACACAGATACAGACAGACAGACAGACACACACACACAGATACAGACAGACAGACAGACAGACAGACACACACACACACACACCACACACACACACACACACACACACACACACACACACAGTGTCACTCTGAGTGTCACACACACACACACACACTGTCACACACACACACACACACACACCACACACACACACACACACACACACACACACACACACACACACACACATCCGAGAGTGAAATCAGTGCTGCCTGTATCCGTAGCCGAGTAACAATGATAATCGATGTACAACTGAGAAGGCTGCATCGTCAGTCTGAAATACATATACTGAGTATAGTTTAGTTGTTAGGCTAGGAACATTACGAAACAACGTAGAACAAAGTTGATCCTAACATTTTATTACAGAAATGGACAGTAGAGCACAGGCCCCCTAATGCAGTGGTGCCGGGTCTCCGTGAATTTTTCCTTCGTCCGCGTCACCGTTAAAAACGACCGTTTATCTTGCCAGTTTCACTATATGAGCCCCATATTAATGGGTTTTTAGGATACGCTGACAGTATGCGTGTTTGCTGGTACAGCAATGCGTAGAACTCTGTTCTAAATACTGTAACTGTTAGATAAGACATGCTTTGTCGACATACTGAAATTTCACTCCAGTTAGAATGATGCTCCACTGGAAACCACGATCATTACTTTTGCCATTAAATATTGATGTATTTTAGATCGCCGGGTGGACTAGACCTATTATGGCAACTGAGACAAACATCACATGCTGAGGATCCCCTAAGATGGATCGGCTGCGAACTAGTAACTAGCAGTCACTAAACATACATGTCTTTGTCAGTTTTGTGTACTTTAATAGTTTCCTTGTATCACTCCCTGTTCTCAGTCAGTCTTGACTTGGGACACGTGCGTCATTGGCTGAGTGACGTATGTACCATGGGGAACCACGCGGCCGGCGCACGGCGGGAGGACCGTCCTTGGTCCGGATACGTTCCCACTTTAGAGGTGCCGGGTTCACGCTTCTAGGCGTCAACTAGCACACATATCAGTGCTGATGACAGTGATGCTGGGACGAGAGAGGCCACAGGTGCGTACCGCGCCAGTTTACTCACGAAGGATGGGGACCAGCATTTAATGAAAGTACCAAAGGAGGACCCGGCTCTTGAAACCGTATGCGTTAAAAACAAACATGTATTTAATACAAAATGCATGGGCCCATCCATTGTTTTGCTGTTTTGTGTACGTGCATTGTGTGTTTCAGTCATTGGCCTGACATAAAGATCACGTGCAGTGGCCACTTTCCGGAACTGTGGGCGTCCAGCTACCGCGGACACTGATACCCTCCTGTCACGGGCGATTAGCGGGTCAAGAGCTAGGGGTGAGTACGGCACCAGTAACAGCCTGGTCTCAGCTGGTAGGTATGACGGAACAGCTTACTCGGGATCAACAGTTTGGGCAGACTCCCGCCGGTAACAGCGTGAACTACTAAACTAGTATATTATAAGGACTAAAAGATTCGGACAATGATTTGAAGCATGAATGACTACAGAATACTGCAATGTTATCTTCACGACAAACATCGACTCAGTTGCCAGTTCAAGTTTGGTCTACGACTCCACCACAGTCATATCTTACTGAACACCGATAAAATAAAATGAACACAAATCCTGACACAAACAAACAAACATCAACAACAACAACAACAAAAAAGAAACCCACACGCCAACTGAAAACAACAACAACAACAACAACAAACCTGTCACCATTCAGTTTCAGCTGCCGCACTCAAAGCGGGGGTGGGGGGGGGGCAGAGTATCTCCCCCCACCCGCAAAAAAATCCTGTAGGCATGAATGGGGAAGAAGACACAAAAAGAAGAGAAAAAAAAATGAACATGGCTGAAGAAAAAGAAGAAGAAAAGGGAAGAAGAAGACGAAAAAGAAGAAACTACAGCCTGGCTTTATCGGCTCCAAAACTGATCCCGCCTCGAATCCCCCTCCCAAATTCCCAACTTATTTTCCTGCATCAACACAAATTCAGCGTGTACATCCCAAAACATGACACTTTTGTAATGGAATGGGTCGGGCCCATCTGTAGTCGCCGTATGATATCGCGTAATGACAAATCTGTCGCCAACACATTGTGCTAAGATCAGTTTATTGTTCGCAACCATATTTCACAATCAGGCTTGTAATTATCTGGCAGAGTCATGTTTTCAACAAAAAACTGGGTTTTACTGGGAGTGGTGTACTGACGTGTGGGATGGTGAGACTGAAATGGTGCTGACAGATACAGAATACGTCTGCAGGGCCACACTCTGCAGGTTCACCAGTGACTCAGTCAAAATGCCGGCTTTCTCATTCTAGTTGCCGTTCCTTCCTTGCTGTGAGTGACTTAGGTTTGTTTTTGTGGGAACCTAGATTTTGCAATGTCGGTGAACGGTATATATGACAACTGCGGATCCTGGAATCCATATCTTGAAAGAATGCAAACGAAACTGGCGAACGAACAATCACTGAAACAGATTTCTCTGTCTGTCTGTCCGGCCCTCTATCTATCTATCTATCTCTATCTATCTATCTATCTATCTATCTGTCTCAGTATCTATCTCAGTATCTATCTATCTATCTATCTATCTATCTATCTATCTATAATGATCTGCCTGTATGTGTCAGTGGTTGTTTATAATGCATGTATTTTCAAAACAAACAAACGTGGTAAGTCACAGTATATAATAATGTCGGCTAGTGTATCGGACGTTAACACTGTGCTGGAATGTTGACTGTTGTTTTTTTGTATTGTACGCAATCCGGGAGCCGCTGGCATTCTGTGCAGCATGCAGTTTGTCGGCTGCTGCTTTCCCCCGCATCACTCATGTCACCGAAATACTCGCCAATTGCCAGATCAGCTGTTCGCGCGCGCAAACCCCCCCACATCAGTCACCCCCCCCCCTCCCTGGCACTATATTTGCGGTTTTCTATTTGTAATCAGGCTGCTTAACAACTAGCCCCCCTCTCCCTCCCTTCCCTTCGGGCGGTGGGTGATCAGTCTTTCTTCATTGAAACAATCCTGGTTATGAAACAAACACTTATAATTATTTAATGGGCTGCTTTGAAATTTCCTCTAGCACCGGCGAGAAACCACAGAGATTTGTGGACAGGACATAAATGCTACCGTTTGGCTGGTAGGTTCTGTCTTCCGTCTGCCGTGATAAAACCCCCCTGCGATTTCAGGTCAAGTTTCTGTTTGTTTTGCACCTGATTAAACCAGCTTGAACAGGTTCTATCTGCTTGGTCTTTTAAAAAAAAAATTTGCCCCTGGTGATGTGGACAGGAAAGGCAGATACTGGCCGTGTTTACACCGCACCGCGACTGAGATATCGTTGGGACACACGAATCACGAGTTTATGACTAACGTATAAGATACGAATTGAAATTAAGGTTGGTCAGCTGATCACAAGAGAGATAAAATGCAGGCCTGGTGGGCTGGGTTATGGGGGCGACGGAAGCTACACTAACCAAACAGTCCAGCTGAACACTATTCAGTCCAGACAGACTGACACTGACGTCGGCCGACACACCTGACTTTTCCTTGACGGAGATGGAGAATAATGACTGTGCTATTGGCTGTTCCGATGATGTAATTCGCCCTCGCCCATCATAATATTACATCCGTCTGAAAACCCGGCCACTGTCAAGTCAGTGACTGGTGACACTGTCCGGAATCAGGCCAGGGGTAACTTGAAGGACAGAGGTGGGGAGAGGGCAGCTAGGGCGGTGAGGGTGGGGGTAAGAGGGGGTGGGGCGGTGGGGGGTACGCTGTGGCGTAGTAACGCCTAAAGTACACGTGGCCCGGACAAGAGCTGAAGACGGGCAAGGGTCTTTCTCCTCAATCAAACACAACGCCGGGAATTATCAACACTGACTTTTTCGACGATAACAACTGTGGCTGATCGAGTTACTGATCACATTATCCGGCACCAGGCTTGGAGGCATACACACACTTCCTCCCTCCCCCCCCCCCCACTTACCCCCCCCCCCCACCCCCACTTACACCCCCCCCCCCATCCACACACACACACACCAACGTTCGCGCGCACACACACCAACACATCCCCCCCCCCAACACACACACACACACACACACACACACACACGCTTCCAATTTTCTTCCCAAATGTAACGACCAAATAAAATTTGCCCACTCTCTTTAATTGCATGTAAATTCCGTGTTCTTCTTTCTCGGGCGTTCTGCATATGTACATAGGATGAAACAAATCAAAAGAGGACAACAGCAGCAAGCAGAGACCGCCTGCCTTCACCGTACACGCTTTCCAATATCATGCCCACAGTACTGACATAGCATCTGTATTTGCATAAATCAAACCTATTCATCTACATACCGCATGATAAACCGATGTGTTGGTAAGACTGAGCCGCTATACATGACAACTGACCCAGACTGAGCAGCGCGGTAAAAGATTTTCTACTGTACGTGTCATTCATTCTTGTCATTCCAAAACTGATTCACTCCCACGTGTCTGCATGCGGCAGCAGACGACACGGACCAAAGGACAATGTCAAGGTGAATGTCAAGTGTGTGTTGGCAGAGTCAGTATCCTCTTCTTCGCGCCTTTCAAGGAGGGTTGGTGGGGTGGGTGTCAGTTGTGAGTTTAACATCCTTTTTAAAGCCGTGAGAACCAAACCCTCAAGTTTTTTTTTGGTTTTTGTTTGTAAGGGTGGGTGGTGGGTGGGGTGGTGTCATTTCATGTACAATGTAGGCTTATATGCTTTAGTGTATTTGCAAGAGATTGCATAAAGAAGTTCTAATCTGTGTGTAACCTATGTCGTTACTTCGGGTTCCAAGTACTTTTCGTCATTCACTACACCTGTAATAAAATATGTATGCTATCGTCATGCGGTTCACTAAAAAAAGCGGTTGCCTGGGTGTGCAGTTTTTGCAACGCGTCACGCAGCAAGGAGTATTTGGAAGATCACAAAAAAAGGGGAACGGATGTCTCAGTGAGATAAGCGAATGCGTGGGTGTGCAGTTTTTCAAACTTGTCAAGCAACGTCTTTTTTTTTTTTTTTTGGGGGGGGGGGGTAATAGAATGAATAGCTGTGATTTACCTTGGCACCTCTATATCTTTGATCAAACATGCCTGCTACCATTCTGCAACTACTGTGAAATATTCAACAACCGTACTGATGTTTGAGGTATGTAACGCTGGCTTGCCTGAGCAGTTTTATTGAACCCTATGACATCCAAGCAATCATGCACTTTATGATTCATTTATGATTTATATCTCGGTTTTCACTAGATCGCCCCAATTCCGGATCTAGTTCTCTGGACATGTGTTTCCGGCAGTTTGCTGATGACGGAAAGGGAGGCCACCTCGTGTCCCAATTCAGTCTCGCGGGTTGTTTGCGTTTCCCTTTACAGTGGAATCACGAAAGAACTTGAGGCTGGTAACCCTAGGTGTTATTAGTTTCATAAAGAAATACGCACCCCACCCCCATACAAAAACCCCCACAAAAAAACTTCACAAACAAAAACCCCAAACAAGACGCAAACAAAAAGCCCTTCCGTGAATGAATCAAAGGGTGCATTTTACTTTTCCTTTCACAATCCACGCGTGCATGTGCGTGTGTGTGTGTTTCCACTCGTCGTGCAGCAAACTGTACCTTCAGTAAAACTGCTTGTTGCCATGTTTAAGATAAGAACCGTGAGGCGGCGTTGCGGGCCAAAAGCATAACATCTAGCTGGCATACACACAGCTCACGTGTCCATTTCTGGTCTTGAAGTCTTACCTAAGTAGTGCCGTTAATGGTCGTTAGGCCCTCTCCGTGCTAGCACTGTTAGTACAGTAATGCCATCTCCCATAACGGTGGACTAGCTGTGCTTGTGTGTGATCATTCAAAATTAGAATTGTGAACCACAGTGTTGACAGAGTGATAAAATGTCGTGTACGTGCTGCCCAAATTAGGCACTGGCCGAGTCGTCACGTACCTCCGTCAGTCCGAAGCACGCTTAGTTTGAATGAGACCTCTGAATGGAGGCAGGTGTCCAAATAACGACTACCAAAGCAGGACATTGTACATGTACCACTTCACTTGTCGATGCCTCTCTAAGGAATTAAAATCTTCCATCTTTTGGCGGATTTCCAATTTTGGCTGAAATATTTCCTCTTCTGAAGCACTAAAAATCATGCCCAAACACACCAAACTGATTGCATTGATTTTAGTCTACTTCTAAAAGCGTTCCTCTCCCCCCCCCGACTTCTAATGCTCGGGTCGTGAGTTAGTATCCCGGCTGGGGCCAAATATTTGTGCTGGCTTTTTCATCGTTGCCCCGTCTTTGGTATCACCCGTATGTGGTGGAAAAGGACGTTAAACCCCCCAAACACCCACTCCTCAACCCCCCAAAAAGCGTTTCCTCCTCTGAAGCACTCAAAATCATGCCAAAATTGCAGATTTTGGTATAATTAAAAAAGAAAACAAAAGAAAAAAATCTGGGGGAGCGTGTCCTTGGACAGCCCTAGCATAACAAGCAGACATGCACTCGTGGCTTTTCCACTTCGTAAGGTAATGCGGGAAGCCGGGATGGCCGAACGGTAGAGCTTTGGACTTCTAGTGCTCGGGTCGTGAGTTTGTATCCCAGCTGGGGCCAAATACTTGCGCTGGCTTTTTCATCGTTGCCCCGCCTTTGATATCACCCGTATGTGGTGGAAAAGGACGTTAAACCCCCACCCACCCTCGTCAGGTAATGCGACACTTTTCCTCCGTTTGGATCTCGGACTATTTTAAACCCTGCGCTTTCCTTCGTAAACAGAAAATGTGTCCACCTACTAGTGTGTGTTCGTTTCATCGTTGTATAATATGCGTGAGCGCGAGTGAGTGATAGGCGCATTGTGTTTTATTTAAAGAAATGCGCCCTACAAATACCATTTATTATTATTATTATTATTATTATTAAACACAGTAAAAATGGAAAACAACTGAATACTGTACCTGTAAGAGGTGCGAGGACAGAAGGGAAGACGGGGGGACACTAGGGCAGGAAGGCAGACGGTCTCAGTTGAAGATGTCTAGGCAATACGAAATGCGGAATTTGGTAGAATGTTGACGGTTACGTGGAATGAACGTGCGCAACATTTAAAGTTTGCCTGTGTTTCACTACCAGATCAGTTATGTGAATGTAACTGCACTACTAAACGTGGTTGGTCCATTGGTGGTTTTGGAAGGAGGGGAGGGGAAAAAGCGACAGAACTGCGTGTGCGAATCAATTACAATCAAACCAGGATATCGCAACCACCGTACTTGCAACAGCTGCAGTCAATGAAAAGCATGCTGAATCTTCCCTAAATCTTACGTGAGCAGTATAACTTCATCCCACTGCCCACACAAAGACAATGGTTCAACAAAGAAAGAAGACAGAAACACAGGATTGACAAGAAAGAAAACAACAATGGCCTGAACGGACGGAAAGTATGGCTGATTTGACAATTCAGTCAGCAGTTGCTTCAAGCATGCATATATATATAGAACCCCCAGTATATATGCATAGCAATAATAATAAATACAGTAGCGTGTATTTACATGTACTTCAAAAACTGCCTAAGGTGAAATGTCGTTTGTTCTTTGCATGAAGCAGACAGATAGAAATGAGAAATGCAAAACAAATCATTCATCGAACACTAATGTTCACAAACGTATGATCGCCTTGATTTATTGTCAGTAATCTAGTTCATTGTACAAAAGAACTCAACAAGATGGGAAATCATGGACTAATAACAGAGGAAAAAGCACACAAGCATTTAATTTGTTTTCTCCAGTTTTTTTCTAATGAACAGCTGGTTCGAAAAAATGTACACAGTGTTTGAAAGAATGGAATGTAAGGACTGATACACATGTGCAGAAATGGCCAGATATCAAGACTAAAGATCAGAATTCCAATGGCAACGGAAGCTTGCTGTTTCTGATGATGTTTACGGCATTTCAGCTGCATTCTGACTGGCTACCTACTGCCTATCTACATCACTACAAAGACAGCAATACTGCAAAGAGTACATGTACAGCCAAACTGTGTACAAACCACACACCAAAAACTGGTCTCATTCAACTCTCATAAAGAGACAGAAAATAATCATGTAACAGGAAGTTGAAACTTGTGCCAAAGCCTGTGTCTAACACACATTTCTACCAGGCATGATCTGTTCAAATTATGACTACATTAGCAGTATGAGCTGGCGCCCAATGAAACGCATTCAGAGACTGTTAATTAGCTGAATAATGAAGTACAGTAGTTACGGGTGAGTGCAGATGACAAATGGACGTCTGTTGTAGGTGATTCAGAAGCTACATGTTTCCGATATATGCAAGATAGTGCAAGGCCAACGTTTGGTCCCTTGGGTGTGAAATGAAAGGAGGGACCACTTCAAAATGGTCAACAACCAATTACTCAAATGCATAAAAACTCGTCTAATCTACAACAAATATTTACTTGAATACACTATTTTGAAATGTTTTAATATTTGAAATGTAGGTCCAGGCAGAATCAACACCGAATTCCAAATGACGAATATTTGAATGTGCTGCAACTTCAAGACCACACACTCACGAATTCCCACCAATGGAGGGGAATGAAAGAAAGAAAAAAAAAAAAGAAAAAAAAGAAAAGAAAAAAAAAAGGTTGCATAATCTTCCCATTCAAACTTACCGCAGCTGAAAGATGTGCGTCACACAAAGAGAGATGTACCTACTTATATTACAAACCCCCTCCTCTCTGACCAAGCATTGACTGAAATTAATCTTTTCCACTGTAGCGTAAAACTGTGTCACTGAGACACTACATGTGTCAGACTTACCCTTGGAATCTTACTATCACAATTTCAACAGTCTGAAAGTTTTTTTACACGGAAATGCTCGAGAAATCATAAATAAGGACAACAAATCTACTAATGAAACAGTCTACTCTGCTGGGATCTATTTTCAGAACAGCCTACAGGCCACAAGAAAGTGGAACTTTCTAATGTGAATTTTGGCACAGGAATGTGATCAGGTCTGACCAGCTCAAATCTAACCAATCATTTCCTAAGAATGCTGATTATTGAGTGATAGGTTGAACGTCTTGTCCACATGTGGGAGTACAACCTGTAGTGGCTCTTGCCATGGAAGCAAAGTGTGGAAAATACCAACTGTCCATGAATTACAGCAAATTGTAATGTGTGTAGACATTTTCCCAACTCTGAAGAACTCTTGGCTATCGGGCTTTCCTCAACATCTGTGGCAGTAATATTTCAAGCAGGATAATGTTCATCAGACAGGCACAAAACTGATTCAAACAAGTTGACACATACTTTCAGTGCGTATGTAAGTCAGTTTTACATGTACTGTGCTAGCTTTAAATGATAAACATCAACAGTCCTGATCATCACATTGCAAAAGCCTTATGGGAGAGCCTTACGCATGCTGAGAATTGGGAAGTTTTCTTTTACAGAAAAAGAATGTCTAATGCCCTTCCTTAATTGGAACAGTGACTGGATAAACACATGATGTATGAATATATTGCCTGTACGATTGGATAAAGTTACACTTAGGTATGTGCATATGACACAATGGAACAAAAATTTGCCTGTCAAGCCATGATTTGTGTGGCACTTGTACACAGTCTCCTGGCGTTCACCATGCTTATATTTATGCATTTCAACCCACCTGACATTCAGCAATCAAAATTTCTCATAATCATCTCGTCTACAATCCGTTTCTTACATGTATTTTGTGAACATTTCATCTTGTTATAAATATTTCCTCATATAGGCTCTGCACCACTTAACAACCACCATTAAAAAAACAAAAAAACAAAACAAAACAAAAAAAAAATCCCCCCCCCACCCCCCAATTCCACCTGCAGCTCATAAAAAGAACGGCACCATTTAACAAGCAGATTTGAATATTGGGCAAGGGAAGCAGTTAATATATATTTTATTTCATGTACATTAGTACGGGTACACAATCATGTAAAAAGCAGTGCCAAAGCAAGCTTTGTTCTCGACTATTTATACAAAATAAAAATATGTACAGAATATATGTAATGTGTTTATTTGGAAGGACCAGGCGCGTTTGAGCAGTTATATACAAAACAAGCAGTACATGTATTCTTTATATATATACTGTACACGTATGTCTATACAATTTGCACACAAACAACATACAGGAAAGTGAATGTTTCGCCCTTGCAAGTAATGTGGTTATACAAACTACAATGTGTAAAGTACACAACAGTCTGCTGTCCAAACCCATGAGAGGTTACAATATATGAGGTGGCATTGCACCTTGCCAACGTGTTACATAGGCTCTAGTGTGGCCATTCCAATCTACTTTTTTGCTTTAGGTCTTATCACTGGTACTTGTTCTTGGTTTTTAATTGTCTCTACCTGCCTTTTATCATTTTTACTTGTGTTATCTGTTCTCTTTTACTTTGTTTAAAGTTGTTCTTGCGTAGAGTATATTGATTGAATGTGTGTGTGTGTGTGTGTGTGTGTGTGTGTGTGTGTGTGTGTGTGTTTAAACTTTGTTTTTAGACTGTAAGGCGCCTAGAGCTCGCTCCCCGGGGATAGGCGCCCTATAAGTATTATTATTATTAGTGTGCACTTTCTGACTAACTGAGGCTGTTACTCCACCAAGCCCCCATTAAATAAAAGCTCTGTGAACACTGTAGAAGGGTCGTACACATGCTCGCTGACCCCTCAACCCCCAACGTCAACATGTAACAATCACAAAACCAAAAAGGATCAAAACACGCTTCAGGAACAGACCAAACAACACCACAGTCAGATCATTCTTTTGTTCTCCTTGAGTGGAGCACCTCAGACAACCAAAATTATGGTTGTCCTGCACATTTACATGCTAGGCGTCTTTGACTGGTCGAGGTGGAGAAAATCTGCACGGGGGTTCTTCGACGATTTGGGGGCAAGTGTCCATGCAGAGAGTCGCCACTGCCTATGCGAGACTGCCACTGTGTAGCTGGCCATCACCCATGCCTGCTTTTAGAATTGTCCATGAACAACGATGATGGCAACGAATCCTAACGCTAACTCACAAATTGTGGCTTCATCTATGGCATGATCATCAGTTACATTGTGCAGTTTCTTGAGATTACCAATGCCTGTGATAATGTGCATCAGGAAATATCAGACTTAACATGTAACAGCAAAATGAAATGAAAGACATCTGCAGATAGATATAAGGTGCACTAAGACAGTGACTCAACAAGAACAGCTAATCACAAGCAAAAAACACATCGCTCAGGACAAACAAGACAAAATAGAACAGATCATCCACTGTGAACACACACACACACACACACACACACACACACACACACACACACACACACACACCTCAACTGATCACTTGAAAACCTACTGGTGAACAAAGACCCTACCTGAGAAGACAAAAGAACTGTACATATAGATAATGAGGTATAGCCTCCTTGAACAGTTCAACAATGGTGACAAAAAAATATAAACTGAAAGTGTCCTTCTTTGCATGCATATATAAGAGACATAAGCAAGCAGTACCAATTAATCAAAAGCATTTGCTGCAAGTCAAAATGATATACAAGCCACGTTTTGAATCCTTGATTATAAGACAACACAGGTTACTAACCACTAGTCACCCAAAAGCATTATAAAAATCCCTGCTGTTTCAGGTCAGCTGCCTTCACATTTACAAGCATGCTGTCATTGTTCTGAATCCCCCCCCCCCCCTCCCATGAGTATGTCATGTTTTGCGGTGTGACTGGCAGGTCACATCGGCTACTGTCACAGAGCCAAAAAGTCATGAAGGGCATCAGATAGGTATAGATCACACATACATTTAGATCTGTGTTCCCTATTTCCAAGCATGCATAGTTGCCATTACAGCTTGTCAACACTATTCAAACAGTACATGGACGTGCACAGTACAGTGCATCTGTTTTCCAAACTCCTCGTCTACACTCTTAGGTTACCTCTCTCTCTCTCTCTTACTGCAACACACACACACACACACACACACACACACACACACACACACACACACACACACACACACGCATACACACATACAGGCCAGCTGCACAAAAAGCAGCACTGTAACTATCCAGTCTGCAGCAATACAGACAATGCGTGTCTTAAGTAAGGACAGCTTAAGTTGTAGAAAGAGATAACCAGCAACCCACTACTGTACAAATGCATGTACAAGACAGCTCCGTAAAGTTAAAAAAAAATTACTTTCGTTAACTTTTCGCAGGAAAATTATTTCAGTGCGAAGGGATTTATCTCACATGCATCCAAACCACCAAGTCTTTTATTATGACTGGCCATCTTTGTCCATGTCAAACGTCTGCGGACTTCCGTCACACAGAAGCACTCCCTACTTCAAGTGTTCGATGCAAGCAATCTTCAATGGAGTGAAAAAAGCGACAGAAATATATAGATTATATACATATCCGCTGAGAAGTTTTACTCAGCTGCCAATGTTTTGTATGTCCGAGAAATGCTGACTGAAGCAAGAGCAGACAAGAAAAGCACACGCAGGTCAACTTCACAACACAATGTGTCGTAGACTTGACTCCGTCAGAGCTCACTCACTGGTGTTAAAATTGCCTTCGCTTCTGACTGTTCCACAGACTGTTCTGGGGTTTTTTTTGCAAGCGAGGCAGCAGACTGGGAAAACACACATCGTGTATCAATCCATCAGAGTTCTTTCAATCTTGCTAAAAGCTGCTCTGCCTCCGACTGTTCCGACGACCGTTCCATTTTTGCCTTGGGCGGCCGTCGCACCGTCTCCACTGGTTTGCTGACTGGGCTTCCGTTGTCCATCATGGCTTCGTTAAAATCTATCTCTCGTACGTCTGATGAATTCGTTTTGAGGAGGTCCTGCCGTGATCGTGACCGAGCTAACTGTGCCCTGCGTTCCGCTGGAACAAAAAGAGGAAGCGTTAGCTGGTGTTTTTCATATGTAAAGCATGTGGGCTGTAAATATATAAAGCTGTAGCTCAATGAAATTCACCACAACACAAACATTCTGTGAAATGACTCAACAGAAGTAAGAACTGCCATTAAAAGTACTGAAAAAATGGGAAACATTCAACTTTGTAAATTTTCCTCTGTAACAGAACTCAAAATACAATTCACATATACACACAATCGTACTTGACATATCTAGCATGATCAAACACCAGAGATTCTTATTTGAGATGTGTCCACATATATATATGAGAACTTGTACAAAGACGTGTAGGTCAAAAATCTATGATGCTGGCAAGCAAACAACAGCATGATTTTTCAGGCACTAACTCATATACAACAGCCATGTGGGCTGCACACTGCAAATCAGTTAGGCGAAAGACCAGATGTGGGGGACATTCAGGTGGGTACATTAATCTATCTTTACTGTTCATATTTCCTGTACAAAAACGGAAAATATCATGCTGGCTCCACATGCAAATATCACATTTCTCTGTTCCGTGTGTTGTTTTTCATGGAGAGGCAAGAGAAGTTGTGATACAGGTAACACAACCTGCGTGATTGTATCTCTGCCCACACAACATTTGAATGAATCTCATACACATAATTATACATGCAGTGCACTTGGTAAGAGCTCTGTGTACCATTGTCCAACTTCCTGCATGATAGATACTGAAACGGTTACATGTACACTGGAAAAACTCATGAAGACACAATCCTGTCTGTGCTACATCTCAACTGTGTGGTTTTGGTTGTTTGAGAGGTGAAGAAAAGCTCTTCCCAACTGAATCACTCTTTATCATATTGTATGCTAACTAAACCTGACAGTGTTCCAACTTCCATGTATAGTACTTTCCACGGAACTGTAGCTTGTTTACATACAAGGTTTTGTGTGAAGACAAACACAAACATAACAAAAGAACAAACAAACAAACTGGATGGCACAAAAATTATGTAACGGAACACACACACACACACACACACACACACACACACACACACTTGATCTAATGAATGTCTGATTCACGGATAATGGCACAGGACTAAGACATACAACTATATATTGAGTTTTCAGTGAAACAGGGAGTGATCTAACCCTGCCAAGTGATTTCATTGGTCACATGCTGGACTGGACACTGGGTATTATAATGTATAACAGTGACATGTACCACCTCCCATTTGCCTTCAGCACAGAAAGAAATAGGGAGTCAACTACATTTCCACATTGTCTACAGACCAAAAAAAAAAAAAAAAAAACCAACCCAAAAAACAACAACAAAAGAACCGCAAATAATGGAAAGACCCCCAACCTATTGTGGCTATACACACACAACACAGACAGACACAAGAACCACCACTGAAAACAATAGTGCCCCCGTGCTTTTCCTGGGCTGGAAAAGGAGCCAAAAGAAGGGAACTGACTCTAGGGGGTTGCATGTGCGACTGATCTGACCTAGATGTTTCTACATAAAACCAGAGACACACAGCAGATCTCTGATGGAACAGAACAAGAATGGAACAGAACAGAAATGAACCACAAGCCCCATGTACATGACTGATCCCAGGAGAAAATTGAAAAACTCATACTCTCATCCATTCCTTGGGTGGCCAGGAATATAAACTGCTGTTAAAGAGGGGCGCCACAGACTCCCTTGCAATGGTAAGGTTGCGTAAGTAAGTGTGTGTGTGTGTGTGTGTGTGTGTGTGTGTGAGAGAGAGAGAGAGAGAGAGAGAGGGTGGGTGCGTGGGAAGTCCTTTTCCACCATGTACGGGTGATACATGTATCAAAGACAGGGGAAACCAGAAAAAAGGCCAGCACAAATATTTGGCCCCAGCCAGAGTTCGAACTCATGACCCGAGCATTGAAAGTCCAATGCTCTACCATACGGTTATCCTGGCTCCTGAGAGAGAGAGAGAGAGAGAGAGGGGGGGGGTGGTGGTGGTGGTGGGGGTTTGTTACATATTGATAATACATGTATACAGAATGACAACACACTCAAAAATGACAGTCCTGCAAAGGGAACATATGATGCATTCTGACTCTTTGTTAAGCCAACTTTTCATCCCTGAAAACACTATGACAAAACTCCACACACCTGTGAATGAAATTTTTTTACGTGAATACATTGTTGCAAGCTGCTGTAGGCAATGTATATAATCAATACCGTTTTACTGTGTTTGAATAAAAACAATGTTATAACAGCTTGTCCTGCTGTGCCAACTGAACCTGTGTGAAAGCAGATTAGTGAACTCAGCGCATGTGATATTTAAAAGTAAAATTATACAAATGCATGGTATTTGCCTGCTCAACCACTTCAGCTGATGCAAAGCGCTGCTGGCCATGCAGTTAAAATTAAATTGCATTCATAGACACTCTAGTACATGTACTTCAGCAACACATACATACATCAACAACATATAATGAATATTGACTTGTAGAATTATGTGTTTAAAATACCTGGGTGCTGTCTATGTCATATACAACTGTAACTCTATGGTGAATAAAAGGGCAAATGCGGTCATCTGCAATGCTGATCAGTGATAACAAAAAGATACGAAAGTTAGTGTATTTTCATCAAGAATTCCCCACAAAGCAAAGGATTGAAGTAGATAATACTGACAAGTGCAGACACTAATCTGTATTGTAGTCTACTACTGTGCACAACATAAGCAAATATAATTAATAATAATAATAATGCGTATTGTATAGGCGCTTTACCCAATTTCATGAATCAGCTCAAAGCACAGCGAACTGAACCAACACGCACGCTCACGTGAATCACACGCATTCTCTCACATACTGGACATAAACACATTACCATCACGTGGTGCGAAGGGTCAGCTCAGCTATTTAAATTTCAGAATTTAGAATTGCATTTATGTTTCAAATTTGGTGGGCTGAACATTTCCAAAGCAATGCAATGTGCATTTTAATACAGAAAAAAAAAGGAAAAGGGGTAAAGGACTACCTTATAGCTAATCAAACCATTTTTCAACTTCACCCTGAGGCGGCTTTGCTCTCTGGGCATAACATGTGCACTTAGGTTTATGAACCTACAATTTATATCATTAGTAATTAAGCTCAGAAATACCAACCATCAAAGAAACAAATCTAGTTTCTCTTTGCGGGGGGAAGGGGGGGGGGGAATTATTCCAGATTTTCCTGAACGGCCTTAACAAGAACCAAGCAAATGTAGTCGAAGAACCAGCAAGTCACAGAGTTAAATTTCAACAGCCTGCCACGATGCAACAGGAATTTAGAAACTTGAGTGTACAACAGCAAACTCAGTGACGGTACTACTGTACGTAGATGCAGATGGCAACAGAAACGCTAACATGCCAATGGAAAGGTCACACGATGCAGAAAATCACTGTAACATGACAATGAAAGATGTCTAGGTTATTTCTCATAAACTGTGATCACAACACACAAACAAATGTGACAATCCGCAAGCTGCATGCCATTTCAGATGAAACTTGGGTTTTTGTTTTTTTGTTTTTTGTAAAAACAAGGAATTAAGGAACATAGACAAGCACGGTGAATTACTTCTAGGAAAAGTGAGAGAGAGGTGGAAACGCCAGTAAAAGTCTGCAAAACATACAAGAAGCTGAATTTGAAATGACCGTGACAGTGCTGACAGTACAACAAACAGGATACAGGCACCACCGCTTAATCCTCGAAAAGATGGACAAAGAGGAAACTGACAAGAGGATTTCTGTCATCAGAATCAAGTGACGATGATGAGCAAAAACGACATTTTTAGCCGATAGGTTAACTCTTTGACGACGGAGCGCAATTTCTGACACACGATTTCCTCGTCGTCAAAGAGTTAATCCACCTGCACACAGAAATGCACAGTGCGGATCCACCGAACAGAAAATGGAAAGGAAAGTGAAAGAGACTACACAAAAGCAAGAAAATCAAAACCCCTGTACAAGTCTGTGCAACACAAAAAGGAAAACATCTTCATTCATCAGCAACAAAGAAGCCTAAGAAAGAGAGAGACATTCAGACACAACAATTACTGCAGACAGATTTGAAGATCGACCATTCAATGCCACGACTGAAACACAGCACTCAAAGCGACAAACGGAGCGAAGAACCAATCAAATCAGCAACGTGGGGATGTGGCAGACTAGGTGAGCGGTGTTCATCATGCAGCCAATCGTCAAGTAAAAGCAGCATAGTTTTACTGTTTAACCATGACAAAAGCCTTACAGTGACTTAGAGACAAACCAGCGCTGGTCTGCCCATGACTCAGCCCATGCCTTGTTACAGTACATTTCAAACATTCAAGGATCAAAATGGAAAGTTCTCCCCCCCCCCCCCCCCCCCCCCCCCCCCCCCCCCCCCGCTTCCCATTTCCAGATTTACTTCATACATGTGGGTTTTTATTTTTTTATTATTTTTTTTAATACGTAATTAGCCATCAAACAAATCAATGTAGGGCATTTAAACTGGCATACCCATGATTTACTCATTTTTACCAAATTTTGTTGAAGGGGAAATCTGTGGTGCCTCTAGAGAAGTTCCCATAGAACAGACATGAAGACTGGAACAACTGGCATTGCACTTGATAGGTCCCCCCCCCCAGGTTACGAAATAACAACACCCCCCCCCCCCACCCCCCAAAACAAACAAACAAACAAAAACAAACAACAACAACAAAACCACAAAAAATCCCCCCCCCCAAAAAAAAACAAACAAACAAACAAACAAAACAACAAAACACCCTACACTTCTGGAAAGGGGCTCCCTATTTGATGGCATTTATGCATTAATGATGGCATTTATTTATAACAACAAACACCCCCCCCCCACAAAAAAAAACAACAAACAAACAAACAAACAAAACAACCCCCCCAAAAAAAAACAAACAAACAAAAAAAAAAGACCCCCCCCCCCCCCCCAACACTTCAGGAAAGGGACTCCCTATTTGATGGCATTTATGAGTCAGGGCATTTAAGACCTTGCACGGCTGGTGGTACACACTGTACACAAGATCTACACACATGCTGGTACATTTACTGTATTAAGGCAGCAGTCAACCAGAGTATTGACCAGCGCCATGCATTGTGTCTATGTTCACCTAGGCAAAAGATGACGTGTTGCTGGTGCGGCCACTGCGCGAGCGTGCTAAATTGGACATCCGGTCTGTCAGTGCAGAAACAGACGGTCATGTATATTGCATGAACCACACAAGGCAGCAGGGGAATTCATTTTCACATTTATCAAGCGGATGAATAATTTATGTCTGTAACGTCGACTATTAAAAAGCAAAAAAAAGACTGGACATCTGCAGGGATGGATTTACTCAAATATGCCAATGAGACATTGTCTCCTTGACCAGTCATTTTTCTGAGGCATTTTCATTTTCTTTGAGACAATCAAGTTCACCCGCATCACTTTGTCACATGTCTGTTCCTAAGTGCAGTGACGTTCAGGTTCTGAACGGAAAAGGACCTCTCGATCGCAGAACTGAGAAAACTGATAACGCGCCAGTATTTTTTGCAACTCTTTCGAGCGAGAGTTCCTGGCAGCGCGCGCGGCGAGCGGGATAAGTAAGCCTCATCACTAATATTAGATTAGTGTAACAGACTCTATGACTGACACGGACAGCGCATCTCTGCTTCGTGTTGTCAAGTGCGTTTGTGATGTCATGTTCGTGCGACATATGACGCATTTTGCGAAATTTCTATGCAACATTTTATCAAAATATGAGACATAGTCTCACGGCACGCGAGAAAATCGATCCCTGCATCTGTAATTTGAAGCTTGTTGCCGACTGATGTAACATCTGAAAAACTGATCATCAGGGTTTCAGCCGATCACTAATGCCCTGCCGATTTACTGATGTAACATCTGAAAAACTGATCATCAGGGTTTCAGCCGATCACTAATGCCCTGCCGATTCACTGAGAAAGCAACAGAACTCCTCCTAAAGTACAATCCCACACAGCAGCCCACTACGCCTGTTCACTGTTTACACCATCTCATTATTTTCTATTCTGGAGAGAATTTGGAGAAAATGCAAAAAAAAAAAAAAAAAAATCTATGAATAACATGAAATATAACAGTCATCGATCTTTCTTGTTTTCTACCAACTTGCACGTTATTTTACCACAGTCTTCCTTGAAAAAAAGAAGAAGAAAAAGAGTGCTTCTGGAGACCAAACGTGTATTAGTTTTACTATTACCCGGAAGACTGATGGTATCTTTTCACCTCCACAAGAGTATCAGCAATCTTGTCCAACTTCTTTTTCTGTAGCTTAATGCTTATTGTAAAACTGTTAAAAAAAAAATTACTGAAAAAGTATTTTTCCACAGTATCTGTGAACACTGTGGTACGCATGAAACAATACTCCTCAGTAAACAGTGAGAGCTGAAACCAAGAGACACAAAAGAAATGAGACTTCTCACCTCCGGCAGCTCTTGGTGTACGTCGCTTGCCCTGTTTCTCACGGTTCACGTTGAACGCTGATCCTGTCTTCAGCGCCTCAAGCAAGTTATCCATGACACCCTCCTGGTCGTCGTCTGTAAAAACAAAGCAAAACGCTGATCAGGCATTGGACAACACCAAAAGGGAGGCAAATGTTTTTCGGAAACAACACCTAGAACACCAGCAGTTCTGCCCCTTGCTCATATATACAACCCACACTGTGGGTGTACATACGTGTCCTAAGAATAGACACTAGTAAGAGTACTAGCATATATGAATTTTGGATGAAGAGATAAACAAGTTCCTGTATCTGCTAGATGATCAAAAACTCAAATACTGCACTGAAATCTGCTCGGATACCAGACCAAAATGACTCCACACGTATAAGAAAATAACTTGTGTTAGTTAAGAAACCTGGCAAAATATATGAACGAAATAAACCATCACTTTGAAGCGTATGGATTCATATGAACAGTGAGGCTGACCTGTTGTCATGTCGAGCAGTGCCTTCTGTCGGGCTTTCTTTTCTTTCTTCTCTCTCTCCGCCTTCTCCTTGGCTTCTTTGGCACGTCGGATCTTCTCCTCCGTCTCTCGTCTCTTGGCATTTTCTTTCAAGGCACGCTGGAAATACAAAACCGCAGCAGAGTGATCAACAAAAGTTTTAAAAAAAAAGGTATCATGTATTTTCCAGTGGAAAATAACAATGAAATAATTCAATAGAAAAAGATTTTATCAGTACATGGCTTTAACTCTCTCACAGGAGAGGCTAGAGGTCAACACATCTGACTGAGGTAGTTTTTAGGGCAGATCCTGAAATTCTGGAGGGGGGGCATCTGTATACACGTAATTTTCTGATGTACATGTATGTATATCCTGCAGGTCTTTTTTATTCCTGGTTGTACTGAGCCCAGAATATTCCAGACTACCTCTATGACTTTTTCATCCCAAGACAAATTAACTCAGCAAGACTAGGGTTAAGCCATGATGCCACCTAGATGTGTGCAAAACAGGAACCATTTTGGAGCTGCCGTGGGAGATACAAACCGAAGCATGAGCAAAAAATGTGCTTGCCGCCCACTTCACTAGCAAGTGAAGTGACGTGTTTGTTTCAAGACTATAGCTATGGCCAAGTGGCTGTCTCAGTGCAACTCGCATGGGATCGCACTGTCCCTCTTACTGACTGGATACACATCTGACACCGGTGTTCGTACCTGTAGGCCGTCCTTGAAGGTCTTGAGGTCCTGGAAGAACTCCTCCAGTGCGTATTTCTTGGGATCGAAGGCCAGGTACTTGCTGAGCTCAGTGTGGAGTTTCTCAAGCCGCTTGTACATGGTCTCCAGAAGATCATGCTGTCCCTTGGCATGGCCTATGAAGTCTTACACCGTGTTAAGGACAAAGGTAGTTTGCTGCTTGTACTGCTTACATGTACCAGCTGTCAAAGTACTGTCACTGTGTAATGTATTTCCAAGAGTGGGGTTCAAACCATGCACTTCTGGCTCTTGTTCTTTTGAAAATCTCCATCTCCACTCAAAAACCGGACACCACCTGTATCAACCTACAGCTAAATCAGCATTTATCCCACTGGGGACAGTAGAACTCATTTCCCTTGCAGTAATAACGGATCTAGAAGTCTCTATGTTTGTAATGAGTTCTGAGTGGAAAAACTGCTGTGTACAAAGCTTGCAATATGAACAGGTTTTCCTTCTGGTCATTGCAGCCACTTTTGTGACTTCTAATAATAGAGGAATATGACTTTCTTTGGCCTAACGCTTCCATGTCTGTGCTGCACGTCGCTACGACCACGTCGCTAAACACAGCCAAAAATCAGCAATGTCTGGTTGGTCTTCAGTACGTAACTAAATAATGTGGTCTGCTCAGTACACTGTACCCTTCTACATACGTAGAACGACGTACATGCCGACTAGAGACTCCACAATGGTTTCACATGCTATATTGTGTCCAAAGTGACAGATTGGAAATGTTCAGCCCACCAAATTTGAAAAAATAAATGCAATTCTAAATTCTGAAATTTAAACAGCTGAGCTGACCCTTCGCACCACGTGGTTGTAATGTCTTTATGTCCAGTGTGTGAGAGAATGTGTGTGATTCACGTGAGCGTGCGTGTTGGGTTCAGTTCGTGGCGCTTTGAGCCGATTCATGAAACTGAGTCAAGCGCCTCTACAATACTCATTATTATTATTATGATGATGCACGGATTACGCACATTCAACGAAGTGTTTGCCCCAGTGTTGTTGTATGCCTGACAAACCACCACGTATTGAGACTTTCAGAAATGCTGATACCTACATTAATACTATAAGCAAACTGAAGCAGAAAGGATATTTTCATGACCTTGGGGAACATATCATCCTCGTCAGCTCCCTTGCTGATGGTCTTGATGTCCGTCTCCAGCTGTTTCAGCTGCTTCTCCATTTGCTTCAGGTTCTTCTGCATCATCTCCATTGACACTGGAAAGAACACCATCAGACACTTTGAAGTTTGGCATAGATGGTTGGTTGAGGTTTAACCACTGTAGTGCTAGAAATGAGAATATTCCAGACTACATCTATGGCTTTTCAGCATAAGACAAATTAATTCAGCGAGGCTAGGGGTAGATTAACGTCCTTTTTAACAATGCAAGAATAACAGCAATGAACATGCTAACCAAACTGAAAACTGAAAATTAATACCGGGAAAAAAAAAGTCCTCTGTCACATATAAACAAAACTAACTCATGAAAACAACTGATCACTGCTAATGTGACCTCTGACACAGGGAACTTTTTTCACAGGTTCAGTCAGAGTAAGGCAGAAAGATGGCCGCATAACACAATTTGTTCTCGTTTGTATTCACATGGGGAAAAAAAAAAAAAAAAAAATGGTGGTGCTTTTAATTTTGCCAGCCAGTCCCCTCGAAGCTGCCTTCATCAGAAAATCAAACCGGTGTCAGCGAGAAAGCGAGTGGACAAGGTGCGGTAGGGTGGGGGTGGGGTGTATCAGCTGGCAAAATTCTTAACGCAAGCACTGTAACAGCTAACTTCCACCAAGGTGCAACAAGGAAACACCCAGCAACAATAGACAGCAACAATAGACAGCAACGTGGACCAACTTCTGAGTGGTCACTTCCCTTCCTAAAACTCAACTAACATCTTGAGGAGGAAATAGTGACTTCAAAGGTATCAAGGTGAGAATGAAGAAAAACAGAACCCACCTCTGGCTGCCTTATCAACGTGGATAGTTTCTTCTATAAATCCGAGCGCGTCCGGGTATTTCTCCTCCATGACTTGCGCCAGGAAGTGAAGCATGGTGAAGTGGCCGTCCTGACTCTTGGTGTTTTCCAGCTGCAATACAATGATGGTAATAATAATGAGACGGAGAAAAGAAACAGAAGAAGAAGAGGAAGAAAAAGGAGAAAAAGATGACTACATGTACTAAGAAAAATAATGCTTAGGAAATATTTACAGCCAATATTACATTAAAAAAACACACATTCACACACACACACACACACACACACACACACACACACACACGCACGCACATACACACAAAACAACCAACCAACCCCAAAAACAGAAAACAGCCAAATGAGCCCAGTCCATCCCCCCCCCCTCCCCCCCACAAAAAAATTAACAAACACAAGACAAAAGAAAACCCCTTGGATGTGGGGAACTGGTCTCCTGAGTTTTAAAATGGAGATAACATTCAGCTTAGGCAGCAGTAATACTACGGGTACCTTTGCCAAGAAGCTGATGTCGAAGCCGAGGGACTGTGCATTGCGAGAGCCCGTGTTGAGATAGTTGCCCATCAGCAGCACTATCTCCAGCACCTGTTTGAACTTCTGGCTGTTCTTCACCTCCTCACAGGCCTCTGTTGCTATCACCAGGTCCTGACAGGTCACAGGCACAGCAGATTAAACTCAAATCAAATTGAATAACCAATACAGACTAGGAACGGGTCTTAAAGACCAGTTAGAACTTACCACCCCCGATCTGTGAATAGGTGCCAACGCCATGTAACAGAAGGTGTAACTGTAAGCCTCTGTTACACTCCAGTAAGCAATGTTCACAGTTGGACTGCTGCATTTTGATAGTTTGATTTTATGCAACCTGATTGGAACGTCCTGATGAGCGTTCTGAGACATGGATGATCCGAGAGGAGGAGAAGTGTGCAGTGTTTAGTGAAAAGTGGCAAAGCCATGAGCACGCGTCTGCTGAAATGCTACGGGTGTACAGGGGCATGCTCCCCAGATTTGTATTTTTATTTACTACTTTATTATCCCTTTCGGAAAATTCGGCCTGCTTTCCCCGGGGGAAGCGCATCGCCGCGGTGCAGTGCCACCCAATACCTATGCTTTTTTTTTTAAAAACAATTTTGCAGGAGAAGGAAAACCGGAAAAACCGGAGGGAAACCCCCGATGAGCAGCCCGGCAGCCAGGAAAAACCAGCATCACATATCACAAGCTCGACCAGGGCTTGAACTCAGGCTTCATCGCCATGACATTGGTGACAGCCGTTCAGTAGTGCAGCAGCTAAATCTGACGCGCTACCTATTAGATCACCACTCACCCCTTTTAGTAGTAATTAGACTAAAATCTGTGCAAGTTCGTGCGTTTTGGCATGTTTTTAAAGTGCTTCCGAGGAGGAAACACTATTTTTGATGAAAAAAAAAAAGAATTCAACTAAAATCTGTGCAGTTTGGTGCGTTCTTGGGAGGAGGAAAATTTTTAACCAAATTTAGAAATCCGCCCCAAAGTGAAAGCTAGATTTTAATCCCTGATTACTGGATACTGTGCTGTGTTAGCAGGAGGGCAACACTTACAGGCTTGATGTCATCCACCATCTCTGGGAACTTCATCTGGAACAGCATGGACTCCAGTCTCTGGTTCACTCTCTTGATGGAACTCATCTACACAATAATAAGGCACACAGGTTAGTCTCCTACACCCACACAAACCTGCTACAGCAGGCATGCCCACACCTGCGATTAACATTTCCGGGGCACAAAACTTGAAAATCCAGTAGACAGCACAACTTTACGGAACACACAAAGAATACAAGTGCATCAACCAAGCTTCAGACACAAAATTTAATGAGCACATTGGCTCATTTTAAAATTATACTCTGAGGAAGACCTCCTTAAAAAATTGAAAAAAAAAAAAAATGCTGAAATCGCCCAATTGGCAAGGGTTGTGCCTGGGTCACGGGGGAATTCCATGGAGTGCAGTCAAGGTCAGCAATGAGTTAAAAAAACAAAAAAACAAAAAAAACGTATGACAAGAACCCCTGCCGGAAGACTCACCACAATGGCAAACTGCTCAGCCTCCGCCAGTTCGTCATACTGGTCCTTCAAGGCAGCCAGTTTGTTGAGGTCATCCTGCGCGGGCATGTTCTTCATCAGCTGCTCCACCACGCCCACTGTCAGGTTCTCCTGGTCGCAGGCCAGTATCCTGCGCTTGATCTCCTTGTATGGCACTTTGATGGACCCCAGCAGGATCGCTGTGTAACAGATGGTGGTGTTCCTGTTCACACGTGTTCTCAGAGCACACCCTAAGCTATCACTTATGTCTTAACAGCCCAAGCCCGACCACCCCCTGTCTGCTAGAGGAGAAGACTGATTAAAAAGTACAAGCCACTGCACACCAGTAGGAGCCACTTCCAGCCACTATTACGCAAGGCGTGGGCCTTCCCCACTAGGCCCGAGACTGCTGCAATTTGCATAATACTGCAGTGGCTTGAAGTGGCTCCTACTGACTTGAGGATTTCAAGTAAAATAGTGATATTTGAATGTCGGATGTGCGAGAGAATGTGTATGATTCACATAAGCATGCATGATGGGTCCAGTTTGCAGTGAGTCCAGCCAGGTAACTGGGACAGAATGCCTCGTAATGCACTTACTATTACCATTATTCATGCTTCTATCTATCACTTACGTTGCATCTTTGTGACTACAACGAACTCGCAAATCAGTCCAACAGTGTTTTACTCTGCATCAGATGGCTCAAGTTAAGTGAATCATGCAGGGTGCCAGAATGGCAAGATAGTGTCCAAATTTGCTCCTGTAAGTCTTAATGACTTTTCAAGAAACACAATAGCTGTATCTGCTTCAAACACTTGTTTGGCGCCGTGAGGACCATACAAACTAGCAAAAAACCCTGTAGTGCTGGTCACTCCCCTCACTCAGGTGTAAAATTCAGAAGGAGCTGAAGAAGATGTAAAGTGCAGAGTGACTTACACAAGTTTTGTCCAGCCTTGGCGTCCAGCACCCGTAACTCTTTGCCCTTCTTTGCCGGCTTCTGTTCTGTTTGTGTAGATTCTTTCTTTGCTGGAAAAGAAGAAGAAGAAGAAAAAAATAATAAGAAGAAACATGTAGAAAACACACACAAGATCTTGTGTCATCAAAAGTATTATGACAGGGGTCACAATCACTGTTGGTAATTTAGTTTGGGTGTACTGTATCAGTATGTCAGGTTCCGATAAGTAAGCAGATGATGCTCTCTGCACATATCTACATCTATATACAGTATGTATTTGTCTTCAGTGGTCTGAAAGTATACAACCAGTATGTAACTTTTAAAAGGAAAATGTGATGTGTTCATGTTCAGCATGGGGTGAGCGGTGGTCTAATAGGTAGTGCGTCGGATTTAGCAGCTGCGTTACTGAATGGCCGTCACCAATGTCATGGAGATGAAGCATGGGTTCAATCCCAAGTCGAGCTTGTGATATGTGATACCGGTTTTTCCTGGCTACCAGGCTGCTCATCGGGGGTTTCTGTCCGGGCAATCCGGCTTTCCACCCCCAGCAAAATTGTAAAAAATATAGGATAGGTATTGGGTGGCGCTGCACCACAGTGACGCGCTTCCCCTGGGGGAAGCAGCCCGAATTTCCCGAAAGAGATAATAAAGTAGTTAAAAAAAAGAAGAAAAAAGGTCATGATTCCTGTGTGCTTTTGCACTGGGTTCAGCGTGTAACATTTTGAGTCAAGCATTTGGGAAATGCACTGCTACCAATATACGTATCCACGAATTATGGTCACAGTACCTGGTGCTTTTGTGGAGAATATATTCTCAAGGTTCATGAAAATTTCAATGTCTTCGTACGCTGCCTCGTTTGCTTGGACCCATACTGACTGCTTGTCTAGCTGCTTGGGATTCAACTGAAATGAAAATATAAATTACGCATGAAAAGCATGTTCTGTGTCATCAACTTTTTTCTTTCTTTTTTAGTTTTTAAAAAATGTTAAAATCACATGTATGTAAAACATGTGAAAACCTAAGAAAACTACAGTAAAACCCACGAAACTGCCACACTAGTAGTAAATCTCCACACCGAGCCATGCTTTGCGATTTTTTTTTTTTTTTTTTTTCCTGCCCCAACTCTTTGCCAGCTCCAGTGGTGTTCCTCCCAGGTCATGGGTGGAACCCACGAAGGACTCGGAAGCTGGGACAATTTTTATTATGCATGATGATGGAGATGAGGATGATAGTAAGATGATGCTATGGAGGTCCATGTGGTTTGGGACTGCGGGACAGGGACACGCTTCCTGTCATAAATATCCCGGCATTAACCAGGCCCGGGAACTACGGCACCTGCGGTGCCGGCCGTGTAATCATCCACATCATAAGACGTGTCATACAAAGGGAAGCACCCCCAAAGTCGCACCCGTGAAGTGGGTGAAGCTCGGCTGTGTGGCAACAGCCTCCCCATTGGGCCCATAGCACACCCGCTCTGGGTAGGAGCCGACCTTGGTAGGAAAAATCCCGCTTGCCTCGGCTGGGATTCGAACCCGGGTCTCCCGGTCCATGATCCGAAGTGCTAACCACTACACTACGGGGGCCGGTATGCTTTGCGATTTTACACCTCTCTCTAAAACAGATCTTTCAGCTGTTCAGAAAACAGACCCAATTTGCTGCAGTTCAAAGACCCCACAAGCACATAACAACAAAGAACCCGCATGGCCACTCATACATATACAGGCCTTCACGTTTTGTTACTAAGCCCAGCTTGGGGATAGCAACAGGGCAGGTCTATTGCATCGTGAAATGCATCAAGTTCAAGTGAGAACTGCCTCAACTGTTTGTTGCTGCTGCTTAATCATGTTTGTCTCCCTTACCTTGTTCCAGTTGAGCCTCTTGGTGTTAGTTTTCACTTCGTATTTCTTCTTGGGCTTCATGTCAAACGGCAGCTGATTGGACGGAGGCGAGGCCACAGGAGGAGGCGGGGCTCCGGGTGGGCGAGGAGCACCAGGGGGTGGAGGAGGTGGCGGTGGACCTCCGAATGGTGGAGGAGGGGGAGGGGGTGGAGGGGGGCCTCCACCTGGTGGTGGGGGAGGTGGTGGTGGTGGTGGCGGGGGTGGCGCTGCGCCTCCCGGAGGCGGTGGTGGTGGAGGGGGTGGAGGTGCGGCTCCTGTGCCCGGTACGCCACCCCCAGCCTGATTTTTAATTAGGGATGATTCCACAACAGCACCGATGCCAGATGAGATCTGTGAATGTTAAAAAAACACAGAAATGGAGGTTTCATGTTTTGTTTTCTCTTGTCAAAATGAAGGGCTCGCTGTAACAGAAATAAACAATCCATGACACCTAAACCACTGCAGATGCAGGCACCAATAATGCAAGATCAAATGAATTAAAATTTATATTAATTTACTTTTCTGCAACCAACTTGTTAAATGACTAACACAATCTGTCATTTGAAATTCTCAAGCAAAACCTACTTTTTCCTTCAGCTGGGTGATTTCTGTCTCATACTCTTTCACTTTCGTCTCCAAGCTGGAGACCTTGGCCTCTGATTCCTGTTTAGCTGTGAGCGCATGTTCTAACTTGGAGTTCATCTCCACCACTGACACTTCAGGGTCTTCAATCTTGGCCTTCTCTGATAAACTGCCTGTTGACAATAAACAAACAACACTGTTGTCTCCTGGCAGCTTCAACGGGGGAGTAAAACCGTCAACAGCTCGAAGTATGCTATACGTTTCACACACACACACACTCACACACACACACACACACACACACACACACACACACACCACAGCACAACATTACAGGTGCTTCATGAAGAACAGCATAAATTATCAAATAAAACTTTGCTCTGTACAAATCACAGGGTGGGCATGAACGATCCTTGGTATCAAAGCAACCTGCTGCAGTGTTTGCCAAAGCCACTGCTCCTCATTACAGATGAAGATGTCAACATCCACTTACTCAATAATGGCTCCACTTCAATGTCGAAGCGCTTTGTGTGCCTGAAGTCGGGATCCACCCCACTTCGATGCAGCACTATCTGTGTGATGCATTCTTCTATCAGCTTGTAGTACTGCGGTCTGCAACATGACCAGGAATGTGTGATTACGTTAGGTTACTAAATATCATTCACGTCTACGACAACATGCAGAAGGATGCTGTCACAGCTGCTCTCAAAACTGATGTACCACCATTGAAGCATGTACGGGGTGGGTGTCTGGGGGTTTAACATCCTTATACCACCATGGATGGGTAATATCAAAGATGGGTCATTGAAGCATGGAGGACTGACTTGAGTAAGCCACGTGTATCACGACCTCCTGAAACAACAACACTCTAAACATTTCATGATGATACCTACCTGGCAAAAATGTCGTCTCGTATGGACAGCAAGTGTTGCAGAATGGAGAGAAAGTAAGGCTCAGCCACTGTCTCCCGAACGCTGCTAAAGAGCATCTTGAAGCACTGCTCCGGGTCAGTGGTAAGAGTTAAGGTCATCGGAGATGGGTTTATTTGACAAGAGTGACTGGTGGGGGTGTGTTCAGATGTCATTTAACATCTTTTACCATGACGGAAATTTGTAAGACAGGACAATGGCTAAAAGGTCCATTTGAAATTTCCCATCCCATCGGGACCAAACCCATGACCTGATGTAAGGTAGAGTTCAATGCTCACCCATCAAACTTCAAAGCTATCCCATCCCCATCTTTGATAGGAAAATCAAAATTGACTTTTGTTTACAGTTCCAAACGATATGGTATGGCTCATAAATACATATAATAATAAATTATAAGGAATTAAAAAAAAAAAAATCCATACTTTATTCCCTTTCATGACAATGGATGAAGCATATGAGGAATATTGGAATATGGCAGACAATGAACTTGTTTTCAGATGGAAGAAAATCTCCATGAAAACAAAAATTCATTGCATACATGGGTAAGGACAGGCAAATACTGTGTTACACACAGTTTAGTCATAATAAAACAGAGAATGAGTAGTCGATGCACTGCCTTGGATTAAAAACACACACTCACATACGGACACACAACACACACAAAAAAAGCCAAGTGCTGAACAAAGGATATTCCAGCTCCATGCGGATGTTGTCATAGCGATGAGAGAACTCCTCCAGATCCTCCTCCTTGTGCTCGAGGAAGATGTTGAGGTGAGTGCGCAACTCCTCATCCTCCTGGCACGACTCCAGCCACTGGATCAACACAAAGGGAAAAAATACAATAACACGATAAAGTTTACAGCCACTATAACATACTGAATACACCAGAGACGTGGCGGACAAGTGCTGCAAAACGAAAAAACAAAAAACAAAAACAAAAAACGCACAAAACCCCCCAGCCCTTTTTGACATAAATTTATGATCAAAGACAGAAACAGCATTTATGGTGAGAATTTACTTTACTAGTTTTATCATTCAGAACAAATTATCTGAGAATGTGAGCTTGAGGGCGTACTGAAAAAAACACACCAAAAAACACACACACACAAAAAGTTTCCTGTAAAGCTGGTCATTACTGGACAATAAAGTTCTTGAAAATTACATGTAACATGACTGTAATAAGAAAGCCACTGACCTGCACACCCAAACCATAACCTCACATCTTGGTCATTATGGATACTATCACTTGTTACTGACATCTTAAGTCAGAGACTGACCAAAAGAAAAAAAAAAAAGAAGAAAAAAAAAGAAGAAAAACCCAACCAACCAACCAACCAAAAGCCAGACAAATTCTCATGGACAATGACACGTGACTTACGGGAATAAGATCATTCATTCCTGTCCTCATGATTTCGTTCCGCAGATGCAAGCGAAGGTCAAGGTCATCAGGCGTACTGATGATGGCGTTGACTAGCTGGACACAGGCCACCTGAAAAGAGAGGACACTGTGAGAGAGATTTCAGCAACAAGAATCTTACATCAGGCATGTGATCTACTGCACTATCTAGTGACTGAAAACCTCAATTTAAGCAATGACTCATTTAGTACATGTACTTCTGCAATACGTCCCTTACTGGGACCACCCATCACCTTTGGCCAGATAAAAGTGGTCTTAAGAGAGGGGTGGTCACACAAGAGTGAGGAAACAAGAGTATTTTCAGAACAATCTAATTTTCTGAACTCTATCCATCTGTAAATACTCAGCCCCCCCCCCCCTCCCACCCCCCTTTATCAATATCCCAGCTATATGTTATGAAAGTGATGTGTGTGTGTGTGTGTGTGTGTGTGTGTGTGTGTGTGTGTGTGTGTAAAATGGAAAGCGCTCTGAGCCAGTGTCTGCTGGGACACTGCGCTATATGAAAGCAATTTATTATTATTATTATTAACAATGGTCTGAGTATGCAGGTGGTCTCTCAAAGGTGTGGTCACCATAATGAGGTTCTGCTGGACCTGGTTTCAGTGTTGCAACTCAGATGAAATGGAGTAAGGCCTAAAGGGGAAACTGCGTGCATGTGTTTAAGATCCTAGGATGAATAATGGCTTAAAGAGGTTCATGATCGAAAAGGAGGAAAGGTTTGCAGCAGTTAGTGACTAAGTGGCAAAGAAGAAGTATTACACTAGATTTTTAATTTTTTATTTTTAATTACCGGCCCCCGTAGTGTAGTGGTTAGCACTTCGGACCATGGACTGGGAGACCCGGGTTCGAGTCCCAGCCGAGGCAAGCAGGATTTTTCCTATCTAGGGCAGCTTCTACCCACAGCGGGTGTGCTAGGGGGCCCAATGGGGAGGCTGTTGCCACACAGCCGAGATTCACCCACTTCACGGGTGCAACTTTAGGGGTGCTTCCCTTGGTATGACAAGTCTTATGATGTGGATGATTACACGGTCGGCACCGCAGGTGCTGTAATTCCCAGGCCTGGTTATTGCCAGGATATTTATGACAGGAAGCGTGGAATGCGGTCCTGTCCCGCAGTCCCAAACCACACGGACCTCCATAGCATCATCCTCATCTCCATCCTCATGCCTAACAAAAATTGCCCCAGCTTCTGAGCCCTCCGTGGATTCCACCCATCACCTGGGAGGAACACCACTGGAAATGGCAAAAAGAGTTGGGGCAGCAAAAAAAAAAAAAAAAAAAAAGGAAAAAAAAAGGGACTACAAATTCTGCAACTTAGCATGATTTAAATGCTTCAGAGGAGAAAACACTCTTTTGGGGAGAAACAGTTTTGGAATTAGACTAAAATCTGTACAATTTGGTGGGTTATGGCATGATTTTAAAATCTTCACAGGAGAAAACATACTTTTTGGGGGAGGAAAATTTTTAGCCAGACAGAAATTTGCCGAAAGGTGGGAGATTTTATGTGCATGTACCTGCATCTGTTGATTGTCCCTCATCCCCATGCCCATGATCATCGGAACAAATCGCTCCTGTCCGCGGATCTCCCCGCACACTGTGATACCCTCCAGCACCTTCTCGTGCCTGGAAAACACAAACACACACATAATAAACAGACACAACCACGACCATCACTGGCCATGACCGTCTTTAGCCCTTCTGTCCCTATTCTCACGGCTGCTACCCGATCATTTCTGTCATATTTTTTGCTAATGTTCACACAAAATACATCAGGCTGGGGAATTGCTGAGGAAAAAAAAAAAGACTGAAAACTAGGCCAGGGTACAGAGGCTGCACACTGCTGGGGGACCACGGAGGCAACGCCCCACTGCAGAAAACAAATTTTAGCATATTTCAAGACATCTAGCAGCCTCTCCTGTACCATAAAGTAATATACTGCCTTGGTACTGACATGCAAGTCTTTAAATATGATGTTAGACTGTCCCACATGGCATTACATGTATCATGATGCATTTCTGTTCTCTGGCTGAAACTGAGATTTTACTGGCTGAAAGGATAGGAAATTTGGCTGGAAATTGCCAAATGACTGAAAATTCCCCAGCCTGATACATGTAGTGACAATCACTGAAGGTAGGTAAGCTGGGCGAGCACAACAAATGAATGGATACAAGAAAGACAGGTTGGGCAAATGCACCTAGTGCCACTCACCACCACGAGGTGATCGCTTGTCACAAACTTACCCATTGGGTGGAACGAGGCACATGGCGGCCAGAAGACGGATTGCCTCCAACATGGTCGGTGGATCGGCCGGATCCACCGTTCTTGAGAGAATTGTAAGTGCCTCTTCATGGTCGAGAATTTTTCTCAAACCAAACTGGAACACACAGGAGCATGCGCACAATTGACACCAGGCCATGCAGTGAGTGCTTACAACAGTCTAGAAGGACTACCAAAGCAACAGTCTTGACTCCCAGCTTGTTACATTCTCAAGGCATGAGAACTCATAAACCACACATTCACAGACACGCAAAACTTACCACAAACAAAAACTGCGAACACTAAAACCAGAGGGCTACGACTAGGGATTCCTAGGCCACGCTCAGCTAAAATGTCCTCAGAATGAAGTTTTGCTGCTGTTTGCAAATTCAAACTAAACCTTACAAGCAAGCAAACAGTTTTTGGCAAGGATTCTTTCTGTGCTTGCTTGCTTTCTTTCTTTCTGAATTTTTTTTATTATTATTTTTTTTTAAACATTGCGGCACATTCTAGAACAAAGAATCAAACTGTCGAACAAAAGACGTAGTCTCCTTCGTGATTTGTGGCCAATCATTACAAACAGAGAGTCAAAAGAAAGAGTAAGACGGCTGCACTAACAGTAGGAAAATGTATCAGAAGGTATCCACAAAACTGACATGCCTTAGGGAAAAAAAAAAGAAAAGAACATTTATCTCACTCACCTTGTTGTTCATGAAGGCTTTCAAGCACCGGACACATTCGTAGGTACTCCTCCTCTCTGCTTTACTGAAATGTTCAACACTAATGATAACACTGTGAAACGTCTGCTTTCTCCTTGGTCAAGCAAGTTTCAAAAGTTACATAAATGTATAAGTGATTCAGGTCAAAATATTCAAAGCTGTTAAGCATATTTCAAGTGCATAGTAAACATTCAATTCCAGAGGAAGTTAACATTCTACGGAACTATAATCTTTTTAATGCATGTTCACACTGCCGTCATTTTTTTTTTTTTAATGAACGGCTTAAGACATCAAACATGCATCTGGATTAAAAAGACAAAAAAGAAGGAAAAGAAAACAGAAAATGAGAAAAGTTCTGTATAATTAAAATGATCATTTATCAACTTCCTGTTAGTAAGAATAAGCAGATCATTTCTTGCTTTTACTACATGTATGTATCTGAACAACACTGCACCTCATACTTACTTATCACAGCAATATGTCAGATTTCTTAAAATTGAATTCAGCCCTTTCTCTCCAAACTCCGTCACCCAGCTGAAAATGAAAAGCGTAAAACAATAATTGAACAAAATTAAAATGGTTTGCTAGCAACTGTTAACATAGCTATGATATCCAGTCACAATGAAGCAGTTGCAGATGTACCAATTTACATGTATGCCAAGCATCATTACTAAACACACAGGAACAGTCAGGTTTTCCCATTACTGTTACAATGAAATCATCAGGGAACAATGAGATTTTTGCGTTATTGTTATAATAAATTCATATTGTTCATGGTTAAGGCAAGGCAATTAAAGTAAACATTTTTTCCCCCCTAGTTCACTGAGAGTTATAAGGCAGTGACCTGAAGAAGGTCAACCTTCTTGGTCCGCCTGGGTGGCCACCAAAAACAGGCTTGACTGTTCTGTTTCCAGTGAGACAGATAGAGGCACCACAGTTACATGTGCCTAGTACAAGCAGTATAGCTTACCTGACCGGTTTGCTGGTAAGTGACACGCGCAGTGACTGAAGGACTTGTAACCGCCTCTCTCCTCTCAGATCGGGATTCTTCAGCTCTTCAACAAACGCCTTAGGACTGTCCAGATCACCTCCTCTATGCTGCTGGAACACAACACAAACAAGAAGCAAAGCCATCAAGGCTCAGGTGTGAATGACACTGGTACCACAGCCTATCATCATGCCAGATTTCGTTACATAAGAGAAAATGCAAATAGATTAAAATTTTGCATTCTATTCCTGTGACCTTGACCTCCAGCTGAGGTCAATGAAAATGAAATCCCTGGATAAGCCTTGTGGTTGTCTACCATCCTGTAAGATTTGGTACCTCTGGTGTTTGTAGTTCCCGAGAAAATGCCAATGCTAAGGTTTTCTATACATTTACTGCGGACAAACAAACACACACACACACACACACACACACACACACACACACACACACACACACACACACGACGGAGGGTTAGTACACAGACTCCCGTCGTTACACACGTGATCCAAAAAAGATTAACCCTAGGAGCGCTGAGCCTGGAAAATTCCAGGATACATATATATATGGCTGTTTCAGCATAAAACAAATTAATTCAGCACGACCAGGGTTAAACTGAAATGGCAGCAACTGGAAACACAACAAAGCTAAACACTGAAAAATGGCAATTAATTTGAAAAACAAACAAACCAAAAAACAAAAAATAACAAAAAAAAAAAAAAAACCCAATGCCAACAAAAACCACTTTAAATGTTCATATTTGTCATAATAAAAACAATGTTCGAGTTACCTTTGCAGCTCCTTTGTAGTGCATCTTGATCATATCACGTTTGAAGCTCATATCACGAGCTCGCAAAGGCGCCTTCTTCTCCTCTGTGAGGTTCAAGTCATCCTGAAACACATCAAAGTGAACACATTCTGAAACTCTTGCTCCTGTCGCTGAACTCCATTTTAAGCCAAGTCTGGATGAGAGAAAGAAACTGTAAATCATGACTGAAAATGATGTCTGAAGGCAGTACGACTTGGAAGGCAGGAGGTAGTCAGGGTGACTGGCTGTGATTGTGTTGGGGTTTAATTTAGATTTTGCTATACATAAACATTAGAAATTTGATTGACTTTCTTTTTCAATAGAGTGATTAACCCCACAGATCTCAATAATGTTAAGGAAAGAAGGTAACACCCCAAAACAAAAAAACAAAACAAAACACGCCCCCCCCAAAAAAAAACAAACAAAAAACCAACAAAAAACCAACAAAAAAAAAACACCCAAACAACAACAACAAAAAAACATACCAACCAACCAACCAACCAAAAACAACAACAAAAACAAAAAACAACAACAACAACAAAGACAACACCAAAAAGAGAACAAAAACCAAACCAAAAATAAAAACAAAACGAAAAACAAAACAGTATCACATCACCAAAAGTGACAGAAACAGTCACTAATTCTACAATAGTCGCCTACTGCATGACATTTTTTAAATGCTGCTGCACTGCAAACTATGAAGTTCAAGAGTTTAATAAACACCGACACAACAACAAACAAACAATGAAAACAAATTTATACGTATACATAGATCTATGTATACATACACGTATGAATGTATGTACTGCAATGAAACAAACAAATTTATCCACCCCCAACCCTGCCAAAACCCCATGATCCAATCCTAAGAGCAGGAAGTAAACTTGCAAGCTGCATCATAAAGATAAACTGAAGTATTAACAGTCAGCAGTCTGCTTGAATCTGTAACTAAACTACAAGCCAAGATTTTGGCATCAGAGGTACCAATGGGATCCCAGATGCACGTCAATTTCTGGCTGTAGTTTAGGAGCTGGCTAACAAATGTGGGTGCCAGAAGGTACTTGTACTGGCAGCAGCTTCTCCTACAGAGCCAGAAAGCTTCCAATATAATGCCATATGCTTTTCATCTTCTGACTTACTATACTGGTCCGTCACACATGGAATGCATCATTGGGCATAAACTGACATTTGTATCTGTGCATACAGTGTGCGCACATGTGTGTGTGTGTGTGTGTGTGTGAGAGAGAGAGAGAGAGAGAGAGAGAGAGAGAGAGAGAGAGAGAGAGAGAGCGAGCACTGTAAATTGTATGCAAACCAAAGCAGCTGAGGTGTTGGGCTTGTGTAACTGAATTATCTGATTTACCTCATTCTATTGAACAAATCTGTGCATTCCACTGAATGGAAGTCATAACTGCTACTGAGAACTGCTGAACTTGCTCTCACCCCTCAACTACATACATACACATGTATGTGTGTTTCCGCATACTGTCTGGGTGTGCGTCTTGCTTGACTTCGTAAAACATTCCATCATATTTTATATTCATGTATTCATTTACATGAATTGTTTTATTCACTCTAAATAAATTCCCCTAGGGCTAAGGGCAATAAAGTAATCTGAATTTGATTTTGAATACATGTAACATCCTGATATACACCATGCATTAATTTTACTGTGCTCAGTAACAAGTAGTGATATCAAAACGTGCCAACAGTGTGTTGCTACTCGACATACAATATTATTTTATTCACCGCTGAAGTTGTGTCTTCTGCGAGTTCTACTTCTAGTACCTTCTTGCCACTTTAAACGTTAGCAGTCTGTTCTGCTCCCTCTGTACCCAAGTCAGTACCTGGTTTTGACCCTGCTGGCATTTTCTTTCCCATTCCTCTCATTGTGTCAGTGATAGCACCCCCTTACCCCACCGTTTAACACACATTGTGTCTGAGACAGGCTGGGTGGTGGTTATCTCCAATCTGGCTGACAGGCGAAACGCTGGCATCAGGTGCCCCATTATTAATGCAGAGAGGCGCCACTCCTCCACACAAAGACGGGAATGATCTAACCAGTAATTTGGCAACAGGTACGTGCGACTGGGGCCTAAATCTATTCCTGTGAGTGTGACATTTTGTGTCGACAAACTACACCTGCGGTGTACAGTCGTTCGGGGCTATGCAAATTTACGTAATCACTAAGGTGTGCCTTGTAGAACAAAAGGGGTAAACGGGAAGGTGTTTTCTGTTGCAACAATCAAAACTTCAACAATAAATATTCTTCTATAGTCTGACCTGTGAAGCTTATTATGCAACACACTGGTATAAGCTAGGAGTTGCAACAAAAAAAAGTAAAAAAAAAGTGATGGTGTTGAAACACACACAAAGTTATCAAAGAGTAATTACCACTCTAAAGTGAACAAATATTCTAAATGATTTTTTTCTTCCCTGTCCCCCCCCCCCTCCCCTTTAGTTTTTCAATGGTTGATGCAAAACAAAACAGACACTGCAACCCTAACAATACCCGTATACATCACAACATGTACATGTATCAGTTTATTTTGTTTTTGTTTGTTTGTTTTTTGGCGTTTGTTGTTACTCAATACAGTATCTGCCAATCAGAAGGGAAGCAACTCCACCCCTCACGCAAAGCAGATGACTATGATGACCCTATACGGCCCAAGGACATAACTAATGAATGGGCTGTATTGTACAATTTCCACTTCCCTCAAACACTATGTCTTCCTGTGTACATTGCTGCTTGAGATGACCCCACTGCAAACATTATGAGTACAGGGGAACCTGTTCAATTCTAACAATCATTATCCGATAAAATTTTTACCATTTCGAAATGAATCTTTTTCGGTAATCATCACAGCGCATAAATCTACTTTAAAAAAAAATCCTTTTTATCATCCTCATCCCCCACCACAGTCCATTCTTGTACTGTCTTTTCCTAAATAATAAAATGCCATGCATGTGCTGTTTCTGTTTTAACACACCTTCCTTCTAAACTCGGTTACGCTCCACTACCCCCTAGCCGTCCACACTACACAGTAAGTTATTGTCAATAACCACCACCGTGACGTGGTAAACAAGCCGACACTGACACTCCAGGGTGGTGAATCAAAAAGGTCAGTGGTACATGTACTCGGCACTGCAGACAGGTACCTGGGTGTGACGACCCCAATCCAACGCCGCCGACCCCCAGAACGCGTGCTTACCCGCCACTGTGGTCAGATTAACATGGTGTCTCAGTCTGAATTAAAGCGTCTGCACTTTCATGGGCCGCGATCGGTGGTTCTGGCTGCATCGCCAAGCGTCCCATGAAAAGGTGTACAACTGACAACTATCTGTCAAGCATCGGTCGTAATTTTTCAAGCCAAGTGGGCGGCTCACATCCCACAGTCTGCGCGGGGTGTAACGTGGTGTTTTAAAACTGCCCCATGCCTCGGAGACAGCGATTTACAATGAGAAAGCATATAATTATACATGGTTGGCGAAATTGACAAAACAGCATTTTTAAAAAATATTTTCGTTGGTAAATATAATTAAGTTGTTTTTTTTCTGCAGGAAAAGCACAGGGAATCCTGATTCAATGAAGAAAATATGACAAAAAACAACTTTTTGCTGCAGAAAACTCAATTTTCCACAGAAAACCCAACTTCTCTGCAGAAAACAGTGGCGAGGGATGAGCAGTTTTGGAGAAAAGTCATTTTGAGGGTTTTTTTTTCCCAGAAAAGTCAGTTTTCTGTACACAAAAAAATAATTATTTCCATTTTTCTTTGCCATTTTTCTGCAGAAAGAGTTCTGAAGAACACTGCTTTCTGGCAGAAGAAACAGGCTTGATGATTTTTCTGCAGAAAACACCCCATGAAAACCAGCCTATAATGTATATTATAGGCTGGTTTTCACGGGGTGTTTTCTTATACAGTACATGCTTGATGATGATGATGTCTTGTAACGCGCTGAAAAAAATCCATGCACAGCATGCTCGTAGAGCGGGGGGAAGGGGGGGGGGAGGGGGAACTAAGTTTTAACAAAAACAGGAGGGGGGTGGGAGGGTGGGGGGGGTGAAGTCTGCAGGGAGGGCGGGGGGTGGAGTCGGCATCAGAAGTTTGAGAAGAGATAGGTCTTCGGGTGGCTGCTGAAAGACTCGGTGGAGGTGCTGGATTTCAAGTAAGGTGGCAGAGCGTTCCACAGAGCAAGGGCAGAACACTTGAAGGAGCGAGCTCCAAAGCGCTTCTTGGTGGTGTTATCATGAAACCCAGGAATGGACAAGCGGGACTGAGATGAGGAACGGAGAGTGCGAGATGGAGTATATGAAGGTATGAGCTCAGAGAGATACTGCGGGGACTTTGCATGGCCACAGGAGAGCACAAGAGACAGAATCATCCTAAATCGCTGTCTCATCAGAAAGCTTCCAACCACTACCTTACACCTGGTGAGTCTGTGTCTGATACAGTGGCGGTCAGACACAGAGCGAGTCACGCAGCCCATCTCTCTGTGATCCATGGACTGTATACAGTCATACTAATTGGCCTACTATGCAAACGGTTCTGTGACCTACTGTGGAGCGTACAGTTTGCCAGTGAACCCCTGTGGATACCCTGCTAACTAGTCAATAATTACCAGTGTTTAGCTGATAGTCTCTAAGCCACAGTGAATGGGGAACAGCTTATTTAGTTGTGGTTGTTTGTTTAAATGTGTGTCTGTCCACTGTGTTTATAAATTTACACTGTATACGTACATGTGTCATGCTGTGTGTGTGTGTGTGTGTGTGTGTGTGTGTGTGTGTGTGTGTGTGTGTGTGTGTGTGTGTACACGTCCATTTGCAGATCTTTACTTAGCTCGGAAAAAAAAAGGCTGGGGGGCCGGGGGACCTTCAATCTCAATGACTGCTTCAGTGTTTGTAATGTTATGCCATCCACAATGGTGACAACTACTGTATACCTGGTCAGACAGCTGAGCTGGGCCCGAGCATACTTTGTAAACAGTTTCAAGGTTCTTTTTCATCTCTGTGAGTGTGATCAAAACACCGTCTTAAAATAACTTCCTTATCACCTGCACCCAACCACACAACTTCCACAAACCTCCAATCACAAAGCTGACACTGCTGAATCAGGGATATATATATATATGAAAAACAAGCCACTGAAAAGTAACACCTTCTTGTACTCATTGATGATCATGAATTTTATATAATTTACAAACATGAAAGCGCCAGCCTCACTGCTTGGCTCATTTTCTTTTTCAAAGGAACTGATAAAAAAAGGTGGTGTAACTGTAAGTGTAACCGAACTTTCAGTTTCACATCTGCTTGGCGCACAGCTGGTGGCCAGTGAGAATGTGCACACAATGCAAATAAAACGGGCACGCAACAGGTTTCTGAACACGCTGGCTGCACTTTTAGAGTTTGATAATGTGTGCACCTCAAACCATCCAGTGTATGAATTATGATCCAGTGTGCACCACTGTCACAATGAATGGATCTGCAGACTGAATTAAGAAGCTTTTCATAACAGCCTAACCTGGCAAGTCTCTATTCCCACCATTAAAGCCATACTGCGTCGTGTTTTCAAAAGATTCAACGAATGAATGAGTCATGTTTGCCACAGCATGACAGATCTGTGTGCGCCAGTAAATCTGCAGTTTCAAGAGAAGGAAGGGGAAAAAAAAACCAAAAAACACCCCTCTGATATCGTTATTGCTGGCTGGATATGTCTGTTCCGGCTTATGTGTACAGGTGTACACACGGGCAATATACAGTGTAGTCCTGTTTTCGTTTTTACTTCTGTGTGTTTTATCCTTTTGGTATGACTATGACATTGCTGTCACAGAAGAGAGAGTGAGGCGAGAGAGATCGCAACCTGAAATACCCAAACATTACCCCCCCCCCCCCCCCAACACACACACACCCCCAATCAAAACCTATCAAAATATGAAACGCATTTGCCTGGCACAGTCGTGCATAGGTAACCCCTCCACCATCCCTCCTTCTCACCCCCAAGCCTTCGGTCTAAACCCCGCCACCCCCCGCCCACCAGCTTACATTACAACTATGTTAGCAGCGTGCGGCCAGGCGGCAACATGAAAGGCCAGGAGGCACAGGTGACGTACAGGTGAGTGATGGACAAGCAAGTCGGGAGAGGGGACAGTCGGGGAATCTGGCCGCCGGTTAATTTTAACCTCAAAGTCGGGCAGGTGACAACCCTGGCTATGGTGGGCCGAGCCGAGGTCGAACTGAAGAACCTGTCAAATGTGACCCCGACAGTGACACCTACCGGTAATGTTTTCAATACACTACAAAGAAGCGTGTAGAGTGTAATTCCAATCAATCCGACCTCTGAATGTGACAGGTGGCCAGGTGATTCTCCATTACCAGGCAGTTTATTTAAATACAGTATTCAGAGGATCACAGGCATGATGATGTCAACTGACATTAATATAGATGGGGAAGCCCCAGCTAGCATGCACAGACAAAATGGAGCAACATGATCTCAAACAAACAAACAAACAAACAAACAAACCCCAAAACAGACAAACACACACACAAAATTCACTGAAAAAAAACTTACAAGTATTTGTTCAAAACGTTCCTTGACTTCAATTTCCCCAATGGAATCGATATCCCCTTCTCCATGGGAGAATGGGTCGCCATTGGTTCCACCAAATCCATGCTCTTCCAGTGGTGGCTGTCGTGGACCGGAGGATGTGCTTTTGCTTTTCTTTTCCTTGCCTCCCAGTCGGAAGCCTCCCATCTTGTCCAGCTGCAGTTAACCACAAATGAATTTATAAATCAATAAATAAATCTTCAGGCTCATAGTCATACATTCAGAACAACCAATTTTTTTTTTTAAGTGCTTACAACTGTTCACTAATACTAGTAATAGGTTATAGCACTATTTAAGTACACATACTGTCATTATTATTATTATTTCTGCTACGGCAAGGAAAACTTTGTTTCAATACAAATAAATTTCTGAACAGACTCCTCTTGATTTTTGTGACCCCAATTTTATTCCTCTCAAGTCAAAAGGCAGTAATATTTTTTGCAAAGGAAAAAAATACCACCAAGTAAGTGAATAACAATTAACAATAACATGTATTCATGATGGTGACAACCATCACACTCACATGTATTGGTAACACAACTGCAAACCAACTACCAACCCTAGCTTTTCCAACTGTGAAGCCAACTGTTCTGGTTTATTTCATCATTATGTGTTTTTTAAAACTGTTTGGCCTAATTAACATACAGAATGTATCACTATCAGTGGTATCAAGATCAGGAGCTCCTAGAACTTCCAAGCACACATACAATGGCAGCAACAACAAGTTCTACAGTTATGGCACTAAATAAGTAAACGAAACATGGGAACAGGGACTAGAGCTGCAAATCAATGGGCGTGTCCTGTCAGCTTGGTATACACCCTAGGAGTAGGACACCCTGGCATACAAACTCATACATTTTAACAGACAGAATACACCTTCATCAAGCGAGTTAGTAAGTTTCTTTGCTTTTGGCATTTACTAGAGTAGATGTAGACATCAAGTGTTATGTTCACATGGTGAACAGGATAGATGAGTAGACCCTAAAGTTCTACATTCTGCAAAGGTTTGACACGATCTCATGAGTCACCCCTTGAAAGCGTACAGAGTTAATACCAACAAGACATGCTTACTTCATAAAATTTGTCTAAAAATACATGTCCTCTCATATAACATTAGAACTGGAAGAGATCTTTTTGGCAGCAAAATTTCCTAACAGTTGAAAGTAATGAACCAAAGTAGAACTGCATATACACCAGTGTCTACTAGAAGGAGTGCATAGGTGAAACGTTTAATTTGGTTAAAAAAAAAATCACATTACTAATTTACTATTATAATCATGAGATCACTGTCCCTGAAACCAGTGATAAACTTAAGACATGGAACCACTACCAGAACCTGCAACACACCTTACACTGTGCCACACCTTACTGAGGCCATGAAATTACACACAACAAAACTTTCTTTTTACTCACTGACATAAATCCCTCTCTCACTTCCTCTAATTAAAGTGTATAAATTTTATTGGGTTGCTTCTGATATGCAAAACAAAAATGATTCTGATTAAGATTTGGCATTTCCGTAATCATGCCACAGGCGAAAGCACTGCCGTCACCAATTACATCATTAGACCTATCAGTCTCTACCGCCGTTAGGACAGCTCGTTCGGCCAGACTAGTGGAAGCGTGAACGGTTAAGTCATTCGCCAGAGTGTGAACAGAAGCTGGAAGTATGTGACGCGTGTGACCACCTACTGTGCAACCGCACTGTCAACGACCGTCCGATCAAGGGGAGGGGGCCAGCTACCGTGACGGTCCCAAATGCCGTACTTACAAGCAACCCCCAACGAACAAAATAAATACTTACGAAGCTGTTCCGGTTGCCCTTTTCCTTTTTGTCCATGGCTATGACTTTTGACTATTCGGCCCGGGCGGACGTCTTTATTTACCGCACATGTGTGCGGTGTTGACTGATCACGGTAGCTTTCTTCACGACACGATCACAGCACAATGTAAATGAACTTGTTTGCTTTCGAGCTCAGCTGCTGCCGTACGACAGACACATCGCTGAATGCCATAACATGTGGGCAGAAAAGCCGTGATTTCTTGTATACTAGAAATTGTGCTGCGCAGACAAATAAGCAACAAGGTATCCCAAAAGGCGTATCACATCGTACAAATCCGTTCCACTTCCCAGTTTAGTCATCCTTTTCCGCCATTTTACATACTCGCCTGTGGAGGTCATAGGTTGGCCAATCAAATTAGACGTCACAGCTGGGTGGCACCTGCATTGTTTTTATTGATTTTGACCGATTTTATCGTATTGAAGAGAACTAATTGATCAACACACCAATAACGTTCATGTTTCATGTGGCTAAAGCCACCAAATGTTTGCAAATAAAGAGTGAAACGACAATTTCTGCGGTCCTAGCGCTACAGACAACCAATCCCACAGGCCGTTCCATTCAGTAAGAAAGATGGCGGGTGATGAACTGGCAAGACGAGGGTGGTAAGTTTTTTCGACGTGTACATGACATTTTAAATTTTTTGTAAATTAAATAGCTTTCGTAATTTTCTGTCAGCGTACCTATATGTATAGTCGTGTGCACAGCGACCTGATTGTGTAAATGCATGTAAGTGTGATGGTGCACAAAGTCTGAATCTATCCCCATCCCGAGTTTACCATTGTCGGCACACGTCGACTGATCCAGCATCCGAAGTTCCGACGTAAAGTTCTTTCTCTTCATGTTGATATTGAACGGATAAAAGTATCTCAGAAAAAAAACCCAGCAGTTGTTCACCAATTCCCCGAAGCTGTCCTCTCCGTTCCCGATTTTGGCAACTGCTTTCCACTTGCCCCCCTCCCCCTCCCCTCCCCTCCCAGCCCACGCTGGAGAAGTTCGGCTTCAGTTGCAAATCCTGATATCAGGTGGTATGTTGTTAGGCGTCCCCTTAAGATATGTTCAGACCAAAATAAGCAATTTGAGAAGCAGGCAGGTCTTAGAAAAGAGGGGTTCAAATGCAGCAGTTTCACTTAAAATGCATACATGTATACTGTATACATGTATCCAAAAGTGAATGCATAAATTCATGGTTACTGGTGTATGTACGTGCTTTTTGTTGATCAGACTAAGATATATATATTATATATAAAAATATGCAGTTTATTTCAAGCTGTCACCGCTATTATTTACAGTGTCAAGATTGTATGCCACTATGGTATTGCTCCTTGTGCAAAATATAAACATCAGTCTTCAGGAACATTATGTTTTTAGTGTTTATGAGGAGCCTGCCAAAATTCAACTGAAAGTCTGCTCTACTCTCAGGTGTTTTACTAGAACGCTAAGTGAATAATCTTTTAAACGTGATAAATATGTTGTGTACCCATTTCACAACCAAAGCTTGTTAAAACAAACTGAAAGGATAAAATTACTTTCTCCTGCAGAAAAACTGTAGTCTTTTTGCAGAAAAAAACAAACTGTTTTTGTGCAGAAAAAAGTGTAGTTTTCCTGCAGAATAAAAACTACCATTTTGTCTTCTCTTGCCAAATGAATCGGTGAGAGATGACGAAATGGTATTTTTTTCTACAGAAAAGTGGCACTTATTTTAGTTCATCTTTCTCAGACAAAGTTGTCTTTGTAGGGCTCATGTGTCCTACACACAGTGTCAGACCTATGTTTTATATGATTGCAATTTAACAAAAACCTGGTACATGTACTGGTGGTTACACTACTATGAAGTTTAAACTGTATACATGTAGCCTTTTAAATTTGCGTAGTAAACTGTAAAGTGACTGGCAATACAAGCTTTTGTTCTACATGTACTTCTAAGCCCAGTGTAGAGTTCATTTGTGTTATGTGTCTGTGCATTGTGATTGAAGCTTTAAAATAAACTGCTTTCAATTTCTTTTCAGGCACCTGACAACTGAGGGGCTTGATCAGTGTGCAGAAAATGGCAATAAGTCTGCTGATGTTGTCATACAAAATGCACTAAATGTAAGTTGCTTATGTATTGTATGTTCTCAAAGACGTTGATAATGATCCATGCTCTCCCTCTTTGAAATTTAAGCCCCACTTTCATTATTCCATCATCACAGACTGCATGAGTTTTGTCAGTACCAGTTGGCAGCCGTGATACGGTCCGGATCAACTTTTTATTTTTGGCGCCTTGCCTTCACAGGACCGTCTGTTTATTTTTTTTTTTTAAATTATCCACCTGCCTCAATCATTTACTAAATCTAATATTAGCTTGTCTTCACATTAAAGTTCATAAACTAGGCGATACAGAGGCAAGAAAAGCACAGAGTACAGAGCACTCGCAAGATGCGCTCGATCGCGACAAACCTACCATCTTGACGGAGGAGCTGTTTTCAGGTGTGATCACAAGGCAACAACTCACTGCAAACTTTCTACACTTTTTTTTTTCTAGTGCCAGAACCATGCAGGATTGTACATGATGCTGTTTGTGACAGTTACATACACGTTCCACACAATGTATCAGTTCATCTGGACCTGGGTGCAGCAGTGGTGTATCCCTATAAATATATATATTATACATATAACTGGTACATGTAATGGTACTTACTGTCTCAGAAAAAAAAGCAAAATCTGCCCAGTCAGGTACAGTAGTATAATGAGGGAATTTGTGACTGTGAGTATACCCATGGTTGTCCTTTTGCAGACGGATCTTCGTGACATTGGTGAGAAATGGCTTCCTGGAGAGCTGGGATCGGGAAGAACCAAAGTTGATTATGTAAGTTTTGAACAGCATACATCATATTTTGTATTTACAGTGGACTTTAAATGCAGTTCGTCTACAAACATACAGACTGACTGTGGCAACCTGGGAATTGTATGGCGGGTAATGATGGAGTCGCCGTGCATTTATAGGGTACAGCAGAAACTTCCACGCACTGCACGTGCTCATACTCATAGCACTTTGGGATGGGAGAAAGGAAGAAGGGGGTAACGTTATCATCCCTTAGTGCTTTTATTTCCTGGGTTTGCTTGTGGTTTTTAAATACATCCACAGCAGATAGGAACATTGTTAACTGGAGCATTCATCAGGTAGCAAAATACCTTTTTTTGTGTGTCTAGGTGGAGGGGCCTGCAGTGCTTCAGCTGATAAAACTGCGCAACTTGTCTGCACCTAAAGACAATGAGGAATCACAGGCAGCACCTCGCCTCTGGAAAATGACACTGTCGGATGGACAGTCAAACTGTGTGGCCATAGCACTCGAACCTTTGAAGAATCTAAGGTGCAGTGCTTGTGTGTGTGTACTGTGTACTTATGATAATAATAATCATCACATTAATATAGGTGCTTTATCCCAAATATTTGGCTCAAAGCGCCGCTAGCTAAACCCAACATGCATGCTCACATGAATCACACGCATTCTCTCTGACACTGGACATGAACACATAACAATCAGGTGTTATGAAGGGCCAGCTCAACAATAAGCAGGGATCGATTTTCTCGTGTGCCGTGCGACTATGTCTCATGTTTTGATAAAATGTCGCATAGAAATTTCGCAAAATGCGTCATATGTCGCACGAACATGACATCACAAGCGCACTTGACAACGTGAAGCAGAGACGCGCTGTCTGTGTCAGTCATAGAGTCTGTTACACTAATCTAAATTTAGTGATGAGGCTTACTTATCCCGCTCGCCGCACGCGCTGCCTGGAACTCTCGCTCAAAAGAGTTGCAAAAAATACTGGCGCGTTATTTTCTCAGTTCTGCGATCGAGAGGTCCTCCGGTCTAACGTCACAGCACTTACGAACAGCCTCTCGGCACAGACATGTGACAGAGTGATGCGGGTGAATTTGATTGTCGCATAGAAAACGAAAATGTCTCATAAAAATGACTGGTCAAGGAGACAATGTCTCATTGGCATTTTTGAGTAAATCGATCCCTGAATAAGTGAACATGTACTGTATGTGTGTGGTGTGAAAGTGTATGGGTTTGCCTGTAGAGGCAACTAAATAAATAATACTAGCGATTGTGCTAGTGGCTAGCTTTGTAGCTGTTGGTATTTTGTAGCATGAACAGACAATATAAAATAATTTTTGTTTATTTTGCAAGTACATGGATGTAAATATTCGATGTTAGACTAGAGTCTAAATTGATTGCATTTTGTACATTTAGAATTCAGTTTGTTTATGATGGCATCCAGAAGAAGCGGGATCTAAAGGTGAAAACAAAAGTCCCCCCCCCCCCCCCCCCCCCCAAATCTTTTTGGAATTTGCCATGTCTTGTCGTCTGTTTTCAGTCTCCTTACCCCGCCTGGGACCAAGGTGCTTCTACAGGGCACAGTGGATGTTGAGAGCTGCTACTTACTGCTGACCAACAAGAACGCTCGTGTTCTTGGTGGCCGAGTCGCAGCACTAGTAGAATCCTGGGAGCTCAAAAGGGTTCGTATAAAAGTGCTTCAGAATGCTGGTTGTAAACATCAGCAATAACATTTTGTGTAAGAACAACACACATACCGGGTACACACACAGTGCCACACACAGTGCCACACACAGTGCCACACACAGTGCCACACACAGTGCCACACACAGTGCCACACACAGAGCCACACACAGTGCCACACACAGAGCCACACACAGAGCCACACACAGAGCCACACACAGTGCCACACACAGAGCCACACACAGAGCCACACACAGTGCCACACACAGAGCCACACACAGTGCCACACACAGTGCCACACACAGAGCCACACACAGAGCCACACACAGTGCCACACACAGAGCCACACACAGAGCCACACACAGTGCCACACACAGTGCCACACACAGTGCCACACACAGTGCCACACACAGTGCCACACACAGTGCCACACACAGCATAGTTTTTGTAACTTTACACAAGCTGGCTATTACAGAACTTTTAGCTCAAAAGGGTTCGTATAAAAGTGCTTCAGAATGCTGGTTGTAAACATCAGCAATAACATTTTGTGTAAGAACAACACACATACCGGGTACACACACAGTGCCACACACAGTGCCACACACAGTGCCACACACAGTGCCACACACAGTGCCACACACAGTGCCACACACAGAGCCACACACAGAGCCACACACAGAGCCACACACAGTGCCACACACAGTGCCACACACAGTGCCACACACAGAGCCACACACAGTGCCACACACAGTGCCACACACAGTGCCACACACAGTGCCACACACAGTGCCACACACAGTGCCACACACAGTGCCACACACAGTGCCACACACAGTGCCACACACAGTGCCACACACAGCATAGTTTTTGTAACTTTACACAAGCTGGCTATTACAGAACTTTTAGTTCAGAATACCACACAGTCATACTACAGTAGCTCTGATCTGGGTTTTTTTCAGAAACTAGCCCAGCAGTCACGAGCTGGCATCCATTCAGAAGGAGGCCCTCCTGAATTTGTGGCTTTTGGGAAAAAGATCTCATCAGTGGAGGCTCCACGCAGGGGTGAGTAAAAGGATGTGGAAAGGAAATAAAGGAAGAAACAACACAGTGACCACTTTCATGCTCCATGTTATGAGTATTGAAATGCAGCAAGCATGACCTACAACGTTTGCAGCACCTTCACTGTCAAATACATGTATTGCAGCTTGTGCAGAAAATCTACATGTTTCTTCCCAATGCATTGTCATTAGCAATAGTAGTATGGTCTTGCCATAGATGCCCCCCCCCCCCCTTTTTTTTTTCTTCCCAAAGAGTGAGAGGGCATTCTTTCCAGAAGTCATGCAGTATATATAGACCTGTCTTTAATTTTGCTGAAATCACTTGCCTCTACAGCTGAAAAAGCAAAAACAAAAAACAAAACAAAAAAACAAACCCGAAACAAAACATAAAGAACTTTGTGACTGCTGGCAAGTTTGCCTAAGAATTTTTTTCTTCTGTTTAGCAACTTGTGAGTGTTCTTTTCAATCTTGCATGTTTTTTGTGTTTTTTTTTCTTCAGACAATTTCAAGTCACTACAGGCCAGCAAGCAGACAAAAGTAGAGGAGGACAGTGAATTCCAGCAACAGAGACAAGCCACCATTGCAGAGGCCTTGCAAGCCAAAGCAAAAACCTTCGGTGGTGGGCAGAAACAGGCTGTGCCTGATCGTGATGTGGCCAGGATTGTCGAGATGGGCTTCAGTCCAGACCAGGCGACTTCAGCTCTACGCCAGGCAGGCGGGGATGTCGGCTCCGCCATAAACGCACTGCTGACTGGCTATGGGCGAAACGACAGAGACACTTACTTTCGTGGCGGTGGCCGAGGTGGCAGGGGTGGAGGTGTCGGTAGTGGTGGTGGCTTCGGTGCTGGCGATGGTGGAGGGGGCCTTGGTCCGAGAGACCGCAGTGAGCGAAGCAGCGATGATCGGGGTGAATCTCGTCGAGGTGGAAGGGGTGAGTAGTTGACATTGCTGATCATTTTGAAGTCAGCCCAGTAGATCCCTAGACCTAGTAACTAACAGTAGCCATTTTGAACTTTGTGTTTTACCAGTTCTGTACCCGAAGTGTCAATTTTGAAGAATTATTTACCCTTTGCGGATATTGCCCATGTCAGATAAGCTCTATCCCTGGTTTCACTGACGCACGCTTTGCACTGTCTGTAGAATTTATACTGGAAATCGTACATATTTGCGTGCAGTTTATCTGCATTGTATGCTGCTTTTGCATCACAAAAGCTCCATAGGGATAGTTTGGCCTTTTGCTTTCAGGTGGCCGCGGCGGAGGGCGACGCGGGCGTGATAGAGAAGAGGAAGAGGAGTCGGGCAGTAGTCGACCTAGTGGCCCTGCCACACTATTTGACTTTCTTGAAACCAAGATTCCGTCCAAGGGAGGTAAGTAGCAAAGAAGTCAAATCTGAAGCATAATGGGCTGAGTAGTACACTAAGCCTCTGCAAAAGTCTATTCTCACTTGTTGGGTTTGATGCTGTCTGAAATTTCCCTTTCAGGATTAATATAATATCTTTGATTGGATTTGAATAATTTTCTGACTTTTTCCAAACACAAGACTTGTTGAACCCTTCCAGTGAAGTGGTTTTTGTGGTCATTCAGCAGTGTGGGGGATAACTGCTTGTGGCAAAGGTAAAAATTGCTCCCCTTTTGCGTGTCGCTCCTCGGTTTCTCATCGCCAGCATGAAATTGTTTCTGTGGGGAAAAGAAATCGGTCCACCCAGCCAATCGGCTTGGCTAGGAAGACGAGGACTGGCAAAAGAAGAGTCCCAACAGCAGAGTTACCTACACTTACGCTACATGGGGATTGTGGGCTTAGTTATTCTTTAAGATGGCGGCGCATGGCATTGTCAATAGAGGCGACCATTTTGGCGATACTGATTGCAAAAACAGTCGGGCTCCGGACCACCCTAGATGAGTGTGTCTGCAACTCCCCACCAATAAAAAAAAATTCCCCCTTTTTTTTCCATGGGCAATTCTGACCTCTGTTGATGCGATTGGTGCTGAATAGCTGTATCATTGTGTCATTGTACAGCAGCATTTGAAACACAGATTCATTTGCTTCTGTATTTCCTTCGCAGAGTCACAGCAGGGTGGAGGGAGCAGTTACCAGCGAGTGTCTTCATCATCAACACAAAACCAGAAATCTTTCTCATCCAACCCAAACCATAGACCTTATTCAGCGGACAATCTGTCATCTTCCCAGGGATCATCAGGTTCCCGCCCGCAGTCAAGCTCGGCAACGAACTATCGAGGGGGCTCCAATTACAGGGGAGACCACTCTCAGTCCTTGGACTCAAACTATCACAGTCAGGGTGCGGACTATCACAGATCTGCTGAGTCAGGGAGCAGAGACTTCCGTGATGGCCGTGGAGGGGGAGGGGGCATGAGTGAGGATGCGTATGGGTTAAATGCGCACGGACGCAGGCAGCAAAATTTACCGCCAAGATTAGCGAACAAGATGGGGCGTGAAAATAGCTCCCAGTCGCAGGGCCCTCCTCGATCCGGTGGTGGTCAGTACCAAGAGAACAACTCCTACGATAACAAAAATCGCTATGGCAATGGTGATGCTGCCCGGAGCAACGAATTGAACCATAACAACAGTGGTGCTAACTCAAACAACCGCAAGGCCTTACGGGAACAGAACTCCTACACCCCAAAAGGGAATAACTACAGTGGTGGTAGGAATGACCGACAGCAGTTCCAACAAAACCGATACGATGGGGACCAGAACAGCCAGAGAGGATCCGGACAGGGTGGCAAGCCTCGCTTTGACCAACAGAAGCAAGGTCAAGGACGCAGACAGGATGTAGGTGTTGTTTTGATTCTATTAGGAATGTCTCTCTGTGTCTTTAAACTTAATGCTTACCGTATTTGTTTTTCTTAGTTGTTTCTCTATAGGGATGGGACATATTTCGCTGCCTGTAGCAGCAGATTTCAGTGAAGAAAAACAAGATTGTGATGTTTCTCCAGACAATACATACACAGTGATGTAACAAAATCTGCATCATAGACACTTTGCATGCACACTATGCTGCTGCATTCTTTTTTGCTGGAGTTGTGCAATGTATGTTTGTTGGTGTAATGGAAGGTATTTCCTAAACCACCTCGTTATAGGGCTTGGTACTTTGGGATGAAATGGGCAGTCACATTCTCAAGAGCTTTTCACGATTTTTCTCTTGCCACATTTTTAGAAGACGTCGCCCATTTACAGACACCAGTCATGTCATGTTTTTGGATGAAAAGTTCAAATGCCTTCATTTTCTAGAATTTAGAAGTTCATCCAGTTATACTGAATGGGTTCTTATACAGTATAGCATAGTGGATCCAGAGTCTTTGGTTGGTCTGATAGATTTGCAGAGAGAAAGAAAACAACAACAACACCCCCCCCCCCCCCCCCCCTTTTGAGAAATAACTTTATGGGATGGGTCTAGTTCTCCTTTTTTTTTAGGTCGGTGGGAATATTACTCAGATTGAGAATGATCTACATTTTCTGATTTGTTGCTGTGTGTTGTCACTGTTTTGTTGACTTTCTGTACTCAAGAGCTTTTCTTGTGTTGCAGGGTCCACCAACACGAGTTGTATGGCAAAGAGGGCAGACAGTTTTAGCAAAATACTGGGAAGATGAACAGGTAAGTTTTTATTGAGGGCACCTATAGTTCAGATCCTCACTCGCGGCGCAAGTTTTAGGTGGTAGGTTTATGCATGGACATTCACCATGATGTTTGTACTCGTCATTATTTCCCAATGCATATATGTGGTTCATACATGTACAGAAGATTGCATTTTCTTTATTATGTGTGTGTGCACATGTACCTGTCTGGCTCACTGTTTACATGTATCTGAGTTTTTGTTTTGTCTGAGTAGACACTGCAGGTTCCACTTGAAGGGCGAGTAAAGTTTATCTTAAGGATAAAGGTGGAATGAGATTGGTTGAGTAGTGTTTGAGCTATGGATACTGACAGCTTTCCAAAGGTTGGTACTGCAGAACCGGCCTGCACTGCCTGGAATAGCCAGTTTAGGGAGGAGTGCTGCTGCTGCAGGCTGCAATTGTGAAAGGGTTAACTTACATGAGGAGATTTTGGCTTTGTATTTAATGTGAGAACTTTCAGCCTGGCTTTCATTTTTCTGATCACTTTATTTTGCAAATATGTCTCCAGTTGTACCGAGCTGTGGTTGAAGCTGTTGCAGAAAACGGGGCCACAGCAGTGGTTACGTTTATCGACTACGGCAATCAGGAGGAAGTGCTCTGCACGGATATACACCCATTGCCTCAACAAGACTGGGTATGTCACCCTCTGTGTGTGTGTGTGTGTGTGTGTGTGTGTGTGTGTGTGTGTGTGTGAGAGAGATAGAGAGATTATGTGCAAGAGAGATGTGAGTGACTGTGTGTGTGTGTGCAACAGAGAGAGAGAGGGGGGCAATCATGAATATATGATAACAGTTTATGTATGCAGTGCTTCAATTTATTGCAACAGATAATTTGACAAACATATAAAATATGGACAAACGTGTACTTCTGGAGAATTCAATACAGTAGGCAGCAAAAGAGATAATGCAAAAAGAACACAGCAACAACAACAAAAGTATAAGATACCTCTTTTTTTTTAAAACTTGTCCAAATGCACACTACTTTTGTCAAAAGTGGGGTGGGGGGGTGTTAGGAGCTGTTGTCTGAGAAGAAAAGAATAGCAAGTAGTGCATACGTATGTGATTGTGAAGTTGCACAGCTATGATTTAATATATTTGTTTAATTATTCTCTGAATGGGAGTGAGCGAGAATCCATAAAACAGTCTCTTTTGTGAAAACAGTCTGGTATGTCCATGTTCCAATTCCTGTTACAGAACAGTGGATACCCCCCTCCTCCGCCGCCAGGAGCACCAATGATGAACCCCCCAGTACCTGGATACTACCCTGGCTTTGTCCCCTCCGGGATGGGCCCGCCCCCTCCCCCTTTCCCTGGCCAGGACAGTTTTGTGCCCGGGCAGATTTCAAGCATGGAGTTTCGACGAGGAGGATCGGGGCCCGCCCACCGGCGTCAAGAGCAGGTGGACAGACGACAGCGGCCAACGCAAGCATATTACGCACCACCAACACGGAAGAAAGACGGATGATTTTTCCCCTCGCTGCAACAAAGTTAACTTATAGATATGTACGCTGACTGACATTGTTAACGTGGTTGATATTTCTCAGTACTTTAGCCTTTAGATTACATGTAGTTTGAATGATATATACATGTAGCATCTTTTGCTCTTAATCCAGGAATTCACAAAAGTTACAGTTTTTCTTTGTGTGAGGGGAAAAAATACTAAAGCAGGAGCACCGACCAGCCCGGAGAATATCAGTATGCCAATTTTTAAGGTTTTGGAGGTATTGGGTGACTGAAGCCATTCACTACTGAAGGAAAACCCAAAGACCACTTTCATACAACTGCACCAGTGGATATTGCAAAACCACCAAGATTATAAACCTGTTCGTCGAGCACTTCTGAAGTTCTATGAAATTCATTCATAATTTCATCATAATAATAAATAATAATAATACATAGCTTTTATAGAGTGCTGTTCTCCAACTTCCAAGGACTCGCTGAGCTTAAAGTTAAAGCACACACACACACACACACACACACACACACACACACACACACACACACACACACACACACACACACTATTTACATCCCCTCGGCTTACATACAATTTGGAAGTGCAACGAACTCATGATGCACACAGACAGACTTAACAGAGGTTGTAACTATCAAAAGCCTGGCGGAAGAGAAAGGTCTTCAGATGGGATTTAAACAGAGGCAGTGAGGTCTGAAGGCGGAGGATTACTGATGACTGTCAGGATTACAGGGTTGCATTTATTATTATTATTATTGTTGTTGTTGTTTTTTTTGTTTTGTTTTTTGTGATCTTCAACATCCTACGCTGAAGCCAAAGCACTAACTCTGTCTCTCTGTGTGACTATTTGAACAACTGCCAGTCAAGTGGGTTGTATCATGTGTGTTTTGTTACTTGGCCAGCATTTTGTTCCTTGTCTAGTTTTCTGAAGATGATTTTAGCAGCTGAACAATGTGTACTTAATTCATAATAATATATCATTGGGTACATTTTATGCACAAAGATTGTAGTTTATCCACATCAAGTGGGGACAATGTTTTTACCTGTCGCATGAATGGTTGACTGTGATTTGTGTAGTCTGTACAGTGTATGATACTTGTAAGATAAGTGTAAGATAAGTGCTTTTCTTTTTTTTTCTTTTTAGATCAGCTGAAACCAACAGTCTGTATTATTTTACTTGCGTTATTTTAATTTATTTCCCTTTACAATTAGGACTTTGTGCCAGTGGTCATTAGCAAATAATGATATCGACTCATCAACTTTATCAAGTTGCACACCAGTTTAACAAACGTTCACAGTATGTGAGGCCATGGGTAGCATTGATATCGCATGTGAATCAAGATTTTCACAAATATTTATCTCACAGGTAGCACAGTCTTCATGATGCTACTAAGAATACGTTGTGTTCCTGGGTTTTTTTTGTGGTGTTTTTCTTGGTTGGTTTTATGTATGTTTGCTGTTTCGGTCAGTGTTTGTCCTGTGCAAAGTCAGGTCAGTGTTTGTGGAACCCTGGACTTTACTCAGGATTATTTATAGCTAAATCTTGACAGGAAGATGATCGCTAGCTTCTACTAGTTCTAGGGGTTCTTGGGATAAGCAGGAAGTTCAGTTCCACAACTGTACATGGAATACTCCACCCTCCTCTTTTGCCTTCAAGACCAATGTGTCTGGCTTGAACTAGCATTGCGTTTGGTGAATAACGGCACACAAAAGTTAAAAAATTAAATCTTTCTCAGCAACCAGAAACACCAGGCAACCCAAGGTAGGCACCAGTTATTGTTTGTGAAAAAGAGTTTGCGTGCATCAGATTTGGCTGACCCTAGACAGATTCACACTCACAATGTCATTGGTTAGGTGGAAATTCCAAAAATCGTTCACAGCAATCATGATTCCTTACGCTAAAGCCAAGATGATGTAGAGCTGTTGAAAATCCCAGGTATTGATATTTTTGGTTGAACACTGGTTTTGCCTCAGAGACTACATTCAGCATGACCTCCAAATTTGACAGTGATGTAACATGTAACAATGCCTTTAGAGTTACCTGTCCTAAAGTTTGTCGGTCATAAAAACCAGTGTTCCCCATGGGCTTACAATTATAAGGGTCATTGTGATCCTTTGTCTGGGAAATATGGGGCTCATTTTGCAGTTTTAGAGGGTCACATATATCAAGACATTGAGGTAGAGGGCCTTGAGGTTATGTGATGGGTGTTTCCCCTTTTTTGGGGGGGTGCAAAAATGATCACATCGCCTTAAAGAATGACCAATTTGTACATGTGCATAATTGTCAACACTGAATGTCTTCTGCCGTTTGTTTCAGAACACCAAAAATCTTTACACACACTTAGACAACAAGAGACACATTCTTTCCTCACATTTTCAGTTACGAAACCCTCAACAAACATACAGATAGCGCAACTTACCTCAATCGTTTTATGGAGATTATCCATACATAGCCAGCGGCAAGTTTTTTATCCGTTTAGTGATGGTCTAATCATTTTCGGTCTTATTCGGTCTGTGTTTTAGTTTTGTTTGTTTTTCCAGACAGCTATGGTACACTGTAATTAGTCCCTGATGTGGAATACATGCAGTAGCGCTGCCATGTGGAAATCTCAGGAATATATTTGTGAACTTGTGGATGCATTGCTGTACACCCCCCCCCCACCCCCCCCAGAAACGACCTTATAATTGTTTTGCATCATTGTGTACAAGTATGCTGATTGCTGAAAAAGTCGTTTAGCCTACTGTGCTAACATAGGTGATGTCTAGTTTTGCTTGATTGCACTTGGAAATGATGGATGCTCTGTTGAAATTGAAGCTGTCCTGATACGGCAGTGCTGATAGTTGCTGCGGTAGTGAAACTTGCATGAACGATGTATCCAGTTTACTGATTTAGCTTGCATGTTAAGTTTTACATTGCAAAAACAGGTTTTTGTGGTTCTGCATTGTTTCAGAATGTAGTTAGTTTTTTGACTCACGTGTGTTACAAAGTGAGTCTATGTAATAGCCTTCGTCGTCTGTCTGTCCACCATCTTTCTGTCCGCCATCTGTCTGTCTGTCTGTGACAAACCTCCCTCAAAGGTCAGGGTCAGAGAGGTCATGATGAAAGTTTCAGATAAATCATGTTTTCTGTGTTTCTCAGCAACCACATACACCAGGCAACCCAAACTTAGCACACAAATAGTTGATTTGAAAAGCTTTCATGTGTACATTTGGTTGACATTGACCTCAGGGTCAAGATCATGGGGATGGGTGAAGTTTTCTGAAATTAAAACTTTTAACAAATCATATCAAATGGTTTGCCAAAGTTTTAATTTGATTTGCCTTATCTTCATTTATAGTTGGAAAGAATGCCTTACTGATCGACCTCTGTTCAAGGTCAAGGTCACATGTGAGTCCTAAAGGTTTTGCCTTCCTAGTTTTTCCCTTTGTTTGTTTTTGTTTTGTATGTCTGTATCTGGTGATCGTGTGATTTGGAAGGAACTGTGGTGTTGTGGGATTGAGTGATGTCTTTTTACACTTAGGCTTACATTACGGTAGGTGATGTAATTTAATTTATGTACTAGGGCAAGGGACGTGAACTTTTTTATGGTGCACCTCTGCACTTTATAAGTGGACTTTGGATTGTATTGAATTGGATGTTTGTCATCTGGTAGCCAAAAGTGAAACTTGTGGTGAGAAAGTGTGTAAAGCGCTTGCACATCAAACCATGCATGGCGGACAGCCCCGTGCTTTTCCACTGGGGAATGTTTTGCCTATACTTTTCAATGCTTGTAAGGTATGTAGGGAATAAATGAAGAGAGTGTGTGTGTGTGTGTGTGTGTGTGTGGGTGGGTGGGTGCGCGCGCGCACGCGCGTGTGTTGAGAGAGAATGTTTGTGATACCCTGCTGAAAAACAGACATTGTTGTAAATAAAGCAAGCTTTGTAATTGTCAGACTAGATGGTCTTCTGCTCTGCTTTTGTTAGTCCTGTAACTTTTTCCTGTTCTACGGGTAAACATAGTACGTTTAATAACATATCTGCGTTTCCAGTACAGCTGGACGAGTATCACAGAATTCATTGTTCTATGGGTAAACATAGCGCCGTACCGATTTGGCAAACACGCTGAAAGGTCGAGAAATCCGCTCTATTCACTCTTCAGGCTGTCAGAATACTCTAGTGGCTCAAACTGAACACGGCGAAGACAAAAAGCCATCGAACAGCAACAACATAACTGCCGGAAAGCTCCGGATAAAACTAAAAGGGCCAAAGGTTCATATTTCCAAACCCTCAGATCAGTCGACCTGGGCCCGTATGTAATAGTCGAGGTTAGGGCTTTTAGCCCTGGGTTAGAGTCTAACCTCGAACTAAATTAGCTCTAGGGTTAAATTTTCTGTTGTTTTTTTTTTTTTTAAATCAAGAAGTGGGCCCATTCCAGCAAGGTGCCTAAGCCGTTATAGGAGGATTTTTTCTTCCTTTCTTTGATTCCTTTTTTAAAATTTAATTTTGCCTTGGGGTTTCTTTTGTCCTAGTCTGGGTTAGGCCCGTAGCCGTGGGATAAATTAACCTCGACTTTTACATACGGGCCCAGGCCTCCTAGTCAAGAAGCGCGTTTAGGTAGGATAAAAGCCGCACGTGCAAAATGGACTGAATTATGTTCATCCCTGTACCGGGTCCACCCTTCTCCCCTAGCCCCTCCGACGACGCCCAAATCGGGCTAACCGGGGGTGGGTGGGTGTTTGGGGGTTTAACGTCCTTTTTCATAACATACGGGTGATATCAAAGACGGGGCACGATGAAAAAGCCAGCACAAATATTTTGTCTCCGGCCGGGATACGAACTCACGACCCGAGCACTAGAAGTCCAACGCTCTACCATTCGGCCACCCCGGCTCGCGCGGGCTAACCGAGACCGAGTCGGGCTAAGTGATACCTAAGAAGGAAAAAAACTCGGTGACATGGAAAGTGGACAGTTGCGAACAACTTTGAGGTCCCCATGTTATTTCACAGTGTGCACAGAAGTGGTGAAAACTGCCGCATTCACCAGCACAGTACATGTTCAGCCCGTTTCGAGATTATTGCCTGCATGAGTTGTCCCCCGTGCACACACAGACCCGCAGTTTTGTGTTCTGCCACGAAAAATGCGTGCTTGTTGCGGCAAGAGAGACAACTCATTCAGGCAATCTTTAAACAGGCTGAAAATGTACTGTGCTGGTGAATGCGACAGTTTTCACCGCTTCTGTGCACACTGTGAAATAACACGGGGACCTCAAAGTTGTTCGCAACTGTCCTTGTCATTGAGCATTTGTTTTTTCGTTCTTAGGTATCACTTAGCTCGGCTCGGTCTCGGTTAGCCCGATTTTGGCGTCGTCGCAGGAGCCACTGAAGAGAAACGCGGACCCGGTACAGGGATGAATTATGTTCAGCTGGTTAGGGTACCTGCCCCCCCCCCCCCAACCTGTCCATTAGTGCTGTCTCCAGTTACTCTTGTGGCAGGGAAGTGAAACCCCAACTAACCAACCAACCGTCTTCGGTGAGCTGCGCATCCTAAGGTAAGTCTCAATACATTTGTCAGGCATACAACAACGCCGTGCAGAACCTTTTATCGAATGTGCTTAATCCTTGCATCAGAATCAGACACTTGGGACACGATATCGCATCCGAAGTCATTGTGGTGACTCGGGTTGGCGTAGATGTTATTCTACGTACGTAGATGTGTACCTCGTGCTGAGCAAACGACGTTGTTTGGTTGCGGACTAAAGACCAACTAGACAGCGCCGATCGGTGGTCATTTTTAGCGACTTGGTCGTATCGACGTGTAGTACAGAAAGGAAAGCGTTAGGCCAGATCAAATCATATTTCATTTGGCAAACAGCCTATGAGCTTTGAAAGCGACAGTCCCCCGCCCCTCCCTCACAGAATACACCACGAACATGCAGACTCTAAGTAATTAACCATTCATTTCTATTACATGTACAACCATCACACTATTGTTACTTCGGGTTACAACCCTGTTGTTCGATTTTGCCCTTGAGTGTTAACTGAAAGCGTTAGGCCAAAGAAAATCATATTTCTCTACTACTGGAGGCCGGAGGTGGTCGTAACAGCCGAGAGGAAACATTTATTCATTTGGCAAACAGCCTATGAGCTTTGAAAGCGACAGTCCCCCGCCCCTCCCTCACAGAATACACCACGAACATACAGGCTCTAAGTAATTAACCATTCATTTCTATTCCATGTACAACCATCACACTATTGCTACGCCGGGTTACAACCCTGTTGTTCGATTTTGCCCTTAAGTGTTAACTGAAAGCGTTAGGCCAAAGAAAATCATATTTCTCTACTACTGGAGGCCGGAGGTGGTCATAACAGCCGAGAGGAAACATTTATTCATTTGGCAAACAGCCTGAGAGCTTTGAAAGCGGCAGTCCCCCTCCCCCACACAGAATACATCGCGAAAATAGAGACTTTAAATAACTAACCAAGCATTTCTATTACATGTATAACCAACACACTATTGCTACGCCGGGTTACAACCCTGTTGTTCGATTTTGCCCTTAAAATCCGGGAACAAACAGTTAACACTTGTCAGCGCTGTCAATACGGAATATAGCTACACCGACAAGAAAGCGTTTGTCACAGTAGGGTGTCCTATTACACGCGTCCTAGTGTTTTCAGCTGACAGTGGCCGTTCACGTGAGAGATCGAGCTGAAGGACACAGTGTCTGAAAACGTTTGTTTTGAATGTAAAACTGTGATTTATAAATGATTCTGTGATTGTTTTGCGTTTGTTGTTTTGTCACAGCATTATAGTTTTGTTGGTCAAACAAACGTGTCGTATGAACATTCAAACTGGCGAGAGACAGACTTTGTTCTTTGTGAAGCAGTATTTTGTTCACTCAGGCCGTGTACCGCCGCTGCTTTTTCCTGTACAAACAAAACATTGAAATAGGAACTGTGAATGAGAAAGTATCAATGTTTTGTTTCCAACCAATCCGTTGGCAATCACTGGCTGTATGTAGCACGTGCCGGACTCGCCATCAAAGGCGCACGTGTTACAGTGCGAGTACCTGCGCATAATGAGAAGAAATACAAGTATTGCCGGTAGCTTCTCCATTGTAGTGGTTGAAATAGGAACTGTGAATGAGAAAGTATCAACCACTACAATGGAGAAGCTACCGGCAATACTTGTATTTCTTCTCATTATGCGCTGTGATATGGCCGAGGCTTCTGGAGTGAAAGCATCTCGATTTCGACGTGCAGCAACCCTTCAGAGCGTCATCTCCTACGCGGTTGTGATGTCAGAGCGGTCGTCCATCGGGTGTGTGAGCTCCTGCAGCAGGTACTCGCACTGTAACACGTGCGCCTTTGATGGCGAGTCCGGCACGTGCTACATACAGCCAGTGATTGCCAACGGATTGGTTGGAAAGTTCGCTGTCTACGTGGACAAGAGTAAGTATCCACTCTCTCTCTCTCTGTGTCAGGGAGCCGGGATAGCCGAATTGACAGAGCTTTGGCCTTTCAGTGCTCGGGTCGTGAGTTCGAATTCCGGCTGAGACCAAACATTTGTACTGGCCTTTTTGATTTTAACATTTTTTATTTATTCGAAAATCGCCGTCAAACATTAAACACTATTGTTACCGAGCACAACACGTAAAAACGTATATGCGTGGCTGGCCTTTTTCTCCTTGCCCAGTCTTTGATATCACCCGTATGTGATGAAACCCCCACCCCCACCCCCACTCTCTGTCTGTCTCTGAAGCAATTACCCGTTGTCGGATAGAGAAAAGTCGAAACATTTTTTTAACTTTTCACATGTTTTATTAAAGCTCCTGTTTGCCTGGAAGATGACGCTCCTCCACTCCCCCTGACACTCAATAACCCTACAGTGACGTGGCGAAGGACTCTGACGTCACTGGAGGGTGATGTCACGTGTGATGTTGATTACCTGTACGACAGCGACACCAACCCCGTCATGCGATGCCTCGCCAGTGGTCAATGGGAAACGGAAAACGCTGACGGAAATTGCGTACAGAGGACTTGGAGGCAACCCACGGTTTGTGTGCTTTCTGCTTTGAGAGTCCTTGTTTTTTTTTTTTCTCCCGAGCACATTTATGAGCCTTTTCTAATAATATATCTAAATTTTCAAACCGTACGTTGGCTACTCCCGACACCCCCCCCCCCCCCGAAAAAACAAAAACAAAACAAAAACCCACCAAAAAAAAAAAAAAAAAAAACGAAAACAAAAAACAAACACCCCCCCCCCCCAAAAAAAAAAAAAAACAAAACAAAAAAAAACCCAACGACACCAAACAAACACCGCCCCCCCCCCCCCCCAAACAACCCAAAAAACAAAAAGTTCAACAATACGACTTGGTAGAAATTGAGTTAAATATACTGATTTCCTTTTCAGATGATACAAAATGGTGTCCGCTACCCGGTTCCTCGAACTCCAAGGCCCGGATGGAAGGTATGCATCACAGGTGTCCCTACACAGGATACCAGGTAAGTGTTTTTTTGTTTTGTTTTTTGTTGTTGTTTTTTTGGGTTTTTTTGCTGCCACAACTCTTTGCCGGCTCCAGTGGTGTTCCTCCCTGGTAATGGGTGGAATCCACGGAGGGCTCGGAAGTTGGGGCAATTTTAATAATGCATGATGATGGAGATGAGGGTGATGGTACGATGATGCTATGGAGGTCCGTGTGGTTTGGGACTGCGGGACAGGGCCGCATTCCACGCTTCCTGTCATAAATATCCCGGCATTAACCAGGCCCGGGAACTACGGCAGCTGCGGTGCCGGCCGTTCAATCATGCACATCGTAAGACGTGTCATACCAAGGGAAGCACCCCCCCCCCCCCCCAAGTCGCAGTCGCACCCGTGAAGTGGGTGAAGCTCGGCTGTGTGGCAACAGCCTCCCCATTGGGCCCAAAGCACACCCGCTCTGGGTAGGAGCCGACCTAGGTAGGAAAAATCCCGCCTGCCTCGGCTGGGACTCGAACCCGGGTCTCCCGGTCCATAGTCCGAAGTGCTAACCACTACACTATGGGGGCCGGTCCAGGTAAGTGGTTTTAGAGTAGGATTTTAAAAGACAAAAGGGTCGGAAGGTCGCATCGAGCGGATTCTCATCGTTCCGGTTTGTGAAAGTGTGTTGTATTGTTTGTCCGCCGAGTCGACAAAGACCACTTCAGCCATTGGGGGACTGGGCTGGGCGGGGTCTGTCCATGAGAGCTCAAGGCCTTTTCACACGGAGAGTGCCTGCAGCGAACCCGCAAGCTCGCTGAATAGATTTTCTGTTCACACGATACCAGCATGCACTGGGCGGACGGCGCTGCCGGCCTGGCGTTGGACAATGCACATAGCGTGCGGGCGGCGATTGTCGCGCGCGGCCAGGAAAAAATGGGACCGTGCTCTATTCACAGGCGTCGCGGCGGTGCCTCCGGGGAGTGCCCGCTACAAGCGGATTTAATTGGCCCTGAGGGCATTTTGCCGCTGGTAGGCCTGCAGGATCACAACGTGTGACAACCCTATTAGATGGCGGGCAAGGCTGATCCGTGCACGGAAAGCACGTTGGCAATTAGGACACGGGATGAGAGGGACGTCATCCTCTGGCTTTGCTCTTTTGTTTTGCTGCTGCTGTCCTATTGGCCTCGCACAGCTTGGCACCTTCGTAGACGGAGGAGCGCAACCCGGACCGGTCCATGGCAGTCTCTTCCCACGAGCCAGGACTGATTTCAAACGCTTTCAGGGATGCCTTTAGGGTGTCTTTGAAGCATTTCTTTTGACCTCAGTGGGACCGCTTTCTAGGCTAGATTTCGCAGTTCGAATCCTTGCTGGGACCACATATTAGTGCTGGCCTTTTTCTCGTTGCCCCTCCTATGATATCACCCATACGTGGTGGAAAAGGACGTGAAACTCCCACTCACTCACTCAATCACGCAGCAGAAGAGCCTTTTAGGCAGCCGGTGGTCTGGCATGCGAGCTACGTGTCCTGCCCAGCAGCAGGATGGTTCGCGCAGCTAACAGTGGTGCAAAACACCTTACAAGCGATTTTATGTTTCTCTTTAGGTTCGTCATCAACTTCCTAGACAGCTTTTCTGGGTATATCTTCCACTTTGACAACCGTCTGAACTACGCGACTATCTACCAGACTACGGTTCTCGACTCCAACGTAAACGGTGTCTGGGGGCAGAACCGCCAGTTTGTGACACCTCGACCCTTCCCTTTCATCAAGGGCCAGCAGTTTCACGTCAACTTCACTGCTGTTGACATGTACACGCTTGAGGTACGCATTCAACGACGACCAGTATTTTGCTGCATGTCAGCAGCCGATATACGCTGTTTCCTTATTATTGTATTTTTTTTTTTCAGTCTTAGCAAAAAGCAATGTAGAAGATAAACTAGCAGTAGGGGACATCACTCGTGTGGCGTTGTTACTGCCCCTGATCTATGTCTGTCCGAGGTGGACAACCAGAGTGGTATTTTTTATTTCAAGAGTAAAACTTACCTGCTGGATAGAAATTGGGGAAAAATAAAAGGTTTCGTGTCGAATAATACTTTTGTTTTGCATCAGTGTAATACCAGTGTTTGTTTGGTCCAAAACTTGTACGCAAGCAAAATAGGTATCGTCATTTCTGTTTTCACCATTTTACTACATTCTGCTGTGTTCAACAGGCCCAAAAAAGGTTCAAACTAGCGTCTGGCAAAGATGCTGGAGATGTTAAAGAATTTTTAATTTGCGTGGAATTTTGAGCATAAATATGTCTTTCAATGCCCGGTTACCGGCCTGCATACCCGCATCTTTAACTTTTTCTGCAGGTGGACGTGAACGGGGAGAGGTACGCGACCTACACGGGTACTCCGGCTGCTCTAGACACGGTGGCTGGCGTGGAGACTGTCATGGACGTCCGAATCAAGGAACTCCATCTCTGGTGTGAATGAAGGGCGTGTACAGGCCACGCAGGGATGACATGGTCGGAAGACCGCACGACCTTGGAGACTAGAAAATGAACTTTGTTTGGTATTGTAGAAAAATAATACTGTGTGTGATTGAAGGATTTTTAGTGAATGACTCAGACAAATGGCTAACCAACCAACCAGCCTTCCAACCAACCAGCCCTCCAACCATCCACCAACCGACCGTACAACAAGCAATCAGGCAAGCAGCCAACCAAACCAACCAACCACAAGCAAGCGAGGAAGCAGTTAAAGGGGACTAAGTCCGTCTTTGCTAAGCTAGTTAATGTTTGGAACAGTTTTCCTCGTGGATGTGCCCGCACACTCGAAACGAGATACTCTGTTTGGATCATAAGTACAGTCATTAAAATGTCGTTTACACTTTGTGCGCGCGGTCGAACACTCAAATTCAACCACTGTTGTTACACTGCTGGAGCACCGAGTGTGGTCGCCGCGTCATCGATTACGCTTCTATATGTCCATGTGTCTAATTGTGTGATGATAGATACCGACCACCAAAACAGCTTAGAACGATCTGTGATGGTAACGCTCATTCATTCGAAGTCACAACCCTGTCCCTTTCGTGGAGTAATTTGTCCATTTTGGGGCCAGCTATCGCTATTTATCGTGTAGCTCCTATCCAATCTAAATCTCTTTGAAGGCCGGAGCTTCCTCTCTTAGACATGCAACACATAATATCCACACAACACCCTGACATCCACAACTGACGCCCCCTCGTCAGTCTTCCAAATCAACAGCTGCTTTTGCCGAGGACACTTTATTCCGGCCATTAAGTGCCGAGGAAGACGTGAAAATTAAAAAGGGAAAAAAAATTCCCTCTGCTGAATGTACATCAGTTATGGAGGCAAACACAACGCCACACCCAGCCCTGACCACGCGGCAGGGGTGGGCAACTACAGTGTATCACTATTTTTGCTCTCACCGGCACTGATATTCTCCGCCATGTTGTGACGTAGTATCGCCACTGTGGGTGTGTGCATTATAAAACTCTTGATGTCTCTGGCATTTCTAGATTCTGAGAAAATGCCAATGTAAAATTTCCAAACAGACAGCTTTAGTGACCTTGACTTTGGGTCAAGGTCAATCTTTATGGTATGTTTTGAAAGGTCTTACGGCTGCCTATCAGCGTGCCAAGTTTGGTGCCTCTGCTGTTCATTGTTTCTGACAAAATGCCAACGTTAAGGTTTTGGAAGGTTTTCCGCAAAACAGTTTGCATGGCCTTGACCTTGACTCAAAGTCACTAAATACAGGTATATCAGTGCAGGTGTTGTCAATGTCTATCATCATGCAAAGTTTGATGTCTCTGGCTTTTCTAGATTCTGAGAAAATGCCAATGTGAAATTTCCAATCAATCAGCTTTAGTGACCTTGACCTTGGGTCAAGGTCAATCATTATGGTATGTTTTGAAAAGTCTTATGGCTGTCTATTAGCGTGCCAATTTTGGTGTCTCTGCTGTTTGTAGATTCTGAGAAAAGGCCAATGTTAAGGTTTACTGCGGACACACAGACAGACAGACACACAGACAGACAGACAGACACACACACACACACGCAGAGACAGACGACGGAGGGTTATTACATAGACTCACTTTGTTACACAAGTGAGCCAAAAATGGGCTAGAGTGACAAGGAAGGCATTTTACCATTGCAACACAAAAAGATGTTACTGCAGAACATGTTAGAAAAACAAACAAACTGCACCAAGTCCGTATAAAAACTGTAATGTTGTCTTACTCTATGGCCAATGATAATTACCAGCACGCCGGAGGGAGGTTGGAGCGTGCGCTCTCCGCAAGTAGGGCAGCACACGCGCGCACACCAGGATGCACCAGGGTGTGCCATCCTATGGTCTCTCCCAGCACAACACCTCACTGCACGAGGGAGGCCGCCACTGGCCAGATCTCCCTGCCGCCCCCGGTCAGCCCCCTCTCCCTTCCTTTCCCGCTCCTCTGCCTTGCCCAGCATCCACACTCTGGGTCGATCCTGGTGGCCCGCCTTCCTCAGTGCCCCGTAACCAGTGGAACCATGCCCCACCAGTGGAAGGAATCAGTACTGCAGTTGTGCCGCACTGACTTGACGGCAACAGAGTCCCTCAACCCCCAGAAAGCGGACTTTTGGGTTGTGCACCCCTTTCCAGGGTTCCAGCATTCCTTTCATCCAGCATGTGTGTGCTTGGCGGCCTAATTGTACTATCAGACAACTCACAAAACCAATGCTGTGGTTTCACTGCACACTCCACTCAACACAAAAGCTGTACCACATACTGTCATGGGTTGATGTCTTACCTGTCCTGTACCATCATCCCCTAACAGTATATATAAGACAGCCGCGGAGTGTGTGAGCAGTAAAACTACAGCAATGACTTCATGAGCATACACCAGATTGTGCAGGAGACAGTGATTCCAAGGCAAGCATCATATACTTTTACTGCACTTAATGAACCTGGGAATCTTGTGTGCGCTTTGACAGCCCGCCCTAACACCCACTTGATGAGAGGGACACGTATCTATAAAAAAGACGCCTCCTAAATGGTTATGTGTGGACTCACTCATACATAAAGAAGCTGTCTTTGTAATTCATATGATAATGATTAGCATATGGTCTCCCCAGTGAGCTAGCTCAAGGCACTTTCCATACATACAATTAACACTTAACCTAGTGTCTGCTGGCAACAAATGACCATTGCAGAACATGCTGAATACATGTACCTCCATCATGAGGAACCTAAAAACTCAAAACCGCTTGTATCCCTATGGTGTAGTGCATGAGCGAGAGAAAGAGAGAGAGGAGGGGGAATTTGAACAAAGTGTGGGAATGAAGCAAGCAATGCAGAGACCGTCAAGTTCAAGAAGTTTTGCAAAATAACATCCACAGATGATAGTGTGTGTGTGTGTGTGTGTGTGTGTGTGTGTGTGTGTGTGTGTGTGTGTGTCCTTCCCAATCAAATTTTGGAAATTTGCAGCGAACTCTTGATGTTTGTCAAACTTTGCAAAGTGTGCTTGGCATTTTTTTCCTGCCTCAATACCTTTCTGTTCACCTTACGCTCTACAATCTCTTTCCCTTCCTTTTTTCAGTTTCTGTTTTGCTCAAGGCTGCCAATGCAAGGACAACTCCTGGAATGCCCCCCCCCCACCCCCCCCCTTTTTTTGTACCTGAACTTCACGCAATGGTCCTCCAGTAGCATTCCTCCCCGGCCATGAGTGGAAGCTACAAAGGTTGCTGAAGTCAGGACAAATTCTGTAATGCCCTTTTTTTTTATTAAAGTCTTTTTTTTTTAAACCTGAACTCCATGCAATGGTCCTCCAGTAGTATTCCTCCCCGGTCATGAGTGGAATCTACGAAGGTTGCTGAAGTCTGGGCAATTTCCGTAATGCCTGTTTTAAATTTTGTTTTTTTGTGTGGGTTTTTTGGCACTTGAACTCCATGCAATGGTCCTCCAGTAGTATTCCTCCCCGGTCATGAGTGGAATCTACGAAGGTTGCTGAAGTCTGGGCAATGTCTGTAATGCCTGTTTTAAATTTTGTTTTTTGTTTTTTTGGCACCTGAACTCCATGCAATGGTCCTCCAGTAGTATTCCTCCCCGGTCATGAGTGGAATCTACGAAGGTTGCTAAAGTCAGGGCAATTTCTGTAATGCCTGTTTTAAATTTTGTTTTTTTGTGGGGCTTTTTTGGGCACTTGAACTCCATGCAATGGTCCTCCAGTAGTATTCCTCCCCGGTCATGAGTGGAATCTACGAAGGTTGCTGAAGTCAGGACAATTTCTATAACACCCATTTTAAATTTATTTATTTATTTTTGCACCTGAACTCCATGCAGTAGTCCTCCAGTAGTATTCCTCCCCGGTCATGAGTGGAATCTACGAAGGTTGCTGAAGTCAGGGCAATTTCTGTAATGCCTACTTTTTACAAATTATTTTGCACCTGAACTCCATGCAATGGTCCTCCAGTGGTATTCCTCCCCGGTCATGAGTGGAATCCACGAAGGTTGCTGAAGTCAGAACAATTTCTGAACTACCCTTTTCTCTTTTCTTTTATTTTTGTGCACCTGAACTCCATGCAATAGTCCTCCAGAGGTATTCCTCCCCGGCCATGAGTGGAATCCATGAAGGTCGCTGAAGCCAGGGCACTTTTAGTTATGGACAATGATAATTGGCAAATCAGGACTGGTCCTTGACACCTGTGGTGCCAGCACTGTGAATTTCATATTTTCGAAAAAATAAATCACACAAGTCTGAAACTTTTCTGGTATCATATGTACTGAACAGTCCTTTCTGAGGTCAACTAGTGAGGCAGATGAAAACAGGCACTGAAAATTTTTTGTTTTTTTTAAAGTTCAATTTCAGATGGGAAGGTTAAAGCATTTATTTTTGCTGTTGTTGTTGACAGTGGTTATGGTAGTGTGTGTGTGTGCGCGCGCTGCAAAGTTGACCTGTGATCAACATATTGTGTGCTAACTGAATACACAACCAAGCGGCCTATACCTAAAGCTACAGCCTGTGAATATCATGAGCTGAAAAAAAAAATCTACTTAGTGCATCACACCCAAGTGGGCAAAGTCAAGTCATACTGGCCTAGTGTCTGCTGGCAACAAATAACCATTGCAGAACATGCTGACAGTACATTTTTGTTTTAAAGGAGGAGGACCTACAGTGAGAGAAGCTGGGACGTTTGCTTTATGGGTGTTGACCCACACAAGGAGACAACTAACCTTATTGAATTGCACAGTCCAGACCAAGTCAAATGAAGAAAAGAGGGTTATAATCTGAGAGTAAGACAGAAAGAATGATGCGGCCTATGGAGAACCTCAACCGACAGGAGTGAGAAGAGAATACGACAAAGAAATTTTGTGTACAGAAGCTAATACACATGGGGGGGGGGGGGGGGGTGTCACTGATGTTGAACTACAGAAAGGGGGGGGGGGTCATTGATGTTGAACTATAGAGGGGGGGGGGAGACAGAGAGAGAGTAGTGGTCGACACTGCTTTCTCTAGCAGGCCAATGCAAAAGGAATTCTTAATACTGTAGGAATTGTTAAGTGATGTGTGAAATGGTGTTATACTTGCAAAACAAAAATGCTCCAAGAGTGAAGAACCACACATAACCACAATAATGAAAAGTGTACAAACAATATGTCTATAAATAAAAAGTCTAAAAAGTTTAAAACTAAAAAGTTTCCAAAAAATAATGTGTCCCTCTAACTTGGTCGGCCCAAAACGTCTCCCAAGCGCACACAAATTTTCCCAGTGTAAAAATAATGATGCTTGTGACGAAATCACCACTCAAGCAAAATCTGGCTGTCTGATACACAACCAGACCGCGATTGTAGCACACACATACTTTCAGAAAGAAATACTAGAACCTGAAAAGGAGTGCGGTCCAAAAGCCCCTTTCTGGGAGAAAAGGGAATCTGTCACCTCCAAGCCAGACAGCACAGTCACAGCACTGAAACCTTGCACTGATGGGACATGGCCCCACGGCTACGAGACAAGAGGAAGAATGGACCTACCAGAACCGCCCAGGTGTGGTGCTGGGGTGGCAAAGGATCCCGGGAGGTCTGCCGGGGGTCGTACAGGGGAGACTGACCAGTGCACGGTCTACCCTCGGGCAGTGAGGTGGAGTGCTGGGAGCTACCAGGAGATGGCGCACCCTGGCACACCCCAGTGTGCATGCGTGTGCTGACCCACTGGGGTCTAGCCCACGCCCCTCTCCTCGCCCCCACACCCCCTCTTAAATGCATATAAAACGGCTGCATCTCTAAGCCTAACAATCAAATAAGTGCACAGTTCATTCTGACATACAGGTCGCCTTCCAGATACCATTGTCCCTAGGGTCCTAGTACATGTACTAAACCTGTTGATGATGAGTGCATGTTGTAAAATACAAAATTAGCTGATGAAAGACAGGATCTATATCTGAAGCATACTACTGATATGCATGTGATACTGAAGGTGATCGGGAAATGTAATTTCAGTAATAAAAAGAAATGTTGAACAAAAACATGTTTTTAAGTCTGTTGAATTTTTTTTATAACCGAAAAAATAAGTTAAAAAAAAATCTTCCTGATTTTGTTGAATTTTAAATATCACACAAATCATGTTTACCGAAAGAAAAACTCTGAGGAAAAACTGATCTCGATAAGGAGACAAGCAGCACATCTCAGAGACGGACAAAGATCAGAACAGGCTCCTGGGGCTGCGTACAGTTACATTCAGCACCAGTAATTTTGAATTTAAAAAAAAACATGCAACCTTCCAAATGAATAATTCTAAAAAAAGCTACACTGAAGCTGATAATGTGTGTGTTGTGGTGGTTGTTTGTGTTTTTTAAAAGAATTTTCCACATATAAAAATAAATGGTGAAGCACCAGTTGGCGATTGTCATGTTTGATTGTAAAGTTGACTGTCAAACTGATGAACTGTCCCCTAGTCAGAATGGGGAACAATGCAAAATAACTCAGACCTTCCAAAATCACATTAAAAAAATAAAATGCACAGGGGCAAAACTGATGTTTTTCATTTAAAATCATTTTCATATCACCCCAGGTGCTTTTATTTTTCATCTGTCTTACTCTTACGTCTCTGTGTATGCATTTTATCCAAAAAAAAATTCCTCTAAAGCGTATGTCAGAATAAACTGTGCACATGCTGAAACATAACTTGCACACCTGTCGTGAGGGAAAATTCTGCAAGACAATAAGCCAGTCCATTTGACATGACACTGTGAAGCATGAAAACAGAAAAGAAGAGAGCAAATGGACTGGCTCATCTGTACTATCACTCTATAGGTCTAAATGAATTTAAAAGATTTGTATGAAAGCCAAAGCGATACAGTTACAAAAGCCAAAGAGATTCATGAAAAGGAATTTGGTAAAAGGTCTCAACCACTATCAATTGGATAAACACCAAGGCCATTTAACTGTCCGACAGATGATTTCATGGACATTTACCAAAGCCAAAATACTGACCGACGTGTGGGTCATTGCACTTTCTGTTTACATCTCTGAGGAGTTGTTTTTTCCAACTTTCAGATTTTTCCACCCCCCCCCCCCCCAAAAAAAAAAAAAAAAAAAAATGCAGAATTTTTCCTCACAACAGATGAATGCAGCACCAAAGAACAGTGAAAGGCCATTACAGAACAAAATTTTTGCCTAATTGCCCAAAACTGTAATGGCCTGCTGAAATTTTGAAACATAACACAATTTTTTTTAATTCATGAAAAAGCCAAAACCTGATTTAAAAAAAAGTAAAAAATAATACACACAAAAGAATTCTGTTTACCAAAAGGAACAATGAAGACTTCTTTTACACTGAGAATGAAAAACTTTCCTTTCAAAACAGGTCATACTAATGCAGTTTCTGAGACACTGACATATAATATTGGTGCTGCACTGCCCACTGAACACATCTGAGTATGTCAGGGGCCGTACTGGGGAGGGGAAAGGAACATGACAACAACAATCATAATGAATGCAACTGTAGAAAAACAAAACAAAACAAAATGAAGACAGGAGACAGGAAGACAGGAAAGAGAAGACGGTGGGGTGGGGTGGGGAGGTAGGGATTGGGGCTGGGACTGGGAGAGGTAGGGGACTGGGATGGGAGGTGGAGGGATTGAAAGGGCGCTGGCATCCGGTCACTGATCTGTAGTACATCAAACAAAACATGGCATTGTACTGGAACGCAGAATACACATGAAAACAAGTGCAGCATATTCAATGTGCATTTAACCTGCACTTTTACATCTTCAACCTTGGGTCTTACATCCTAGGCTAACCTGAAGAAACAAAATACAAATTTGACAAAGTCATATCAAATATCAAACTCACCCCGTCCAGCAGCGGCACCAGGTACAATCCAGCGGCACAGCCCTCCTCCAGGAGAATTGGGACTCCAGTGGCAAAGGCCCACTTCCGGGTGTACACCAGTGGCAAAGGCCTAACTCCTGGGGGTTTCCAGTGGCGAAGGCCCCTCCCAAGGAATACTCCAGTGGCGAAGAACCACATCCAGGGGTACTCCTGTGGCATCACACAGTGGCCCATCCGGTCTCCAGGGGTACTGCAATGGCGTAGCCCGTCTCTGACTCCTGAATGAGAAACAGAATTTGGGTTACTGACACTTGAACAGTCCAGGAGAGGGGGGGAGGAGTATAAGCTAAATCATAACGACCCGATTTGAAACTGTTCAATGTCACCACACCACACCACACCATTGCCCTAATAAGTGAACTCAACGAGTGAGCAATCAACTTGCAAGACTGACCAAAATAACTCGTGCAGTTGGTTGAACTATGAGTGCCTTCGGATCATTGTTTTTCCTCAGACCACGATCATAATTTATGTGTGAGCTAAAGTTAGTCGACACGATTCCCCTGTCACTGAAGTCAGTCTTGACACTGACAATGGCGGCCAGACTCACTGAGTGGCATGGCCCGGAGGTGAGCTGGTGGTTTCGCGACTGATCCGGCAAAAGATTGGTACTAGTAGTTTAATCATTAGAAACACTAAACACTGAAATACTCACCCGATTGAACCCCGGCCGGCACTGCACGGGAGCCGGGGTGGTCGAATGGTAGAGCGTTGGACGTGAGTTCGATCCCGGCTGGCGCCAAATATTTGTGCTGGCTTTTTCATCGTTGCCCCGTCTTTGATATCACCCTATGTGGTGGAAAAGGACGTTAAACCCCCGAACACCCACCCCACCCGGCACTGCACAGGCAACATCATGCACTAGTCCATTATTATGCCGCTGATTATGCCGCCTACTCAGTTTGGATGGCTGGTATTTCAAACTTGAACATCAAATCAGTCGCCACTGACACAACACTGACTGACAACATACCAACTTTTTGACCGTGACCTCCAGCACTGACGTCAGTATTGTGCTCAGTGCGGACTCGGGACCACCCCAAAAGTGCGTACAGGGGTGGGAGGGTTGTTCGATGGAAAATTATAACGTTTTGAAACTGAGTCAGCAGCAGGCCGAAAAATCAAAAACAGTGAAAATGTTGAACTATTGATCGAAGTCAGTAATCATAGCATAACTTGGCAGAGGTTTCATTTAGTTTAGACTGATCAGAGTAGGTATGATTGGGCGAAAACAAAAATGGAGCTGAGTCATACACCCCTTTCTGGTTTTGGTATGTCCTCATACGTCACCAGGGCCCGGCTACGAACTCAGCACGGCCGTTGGTGAGTTCCGCACGTGATTCACGTTCCACTGAGTTCGTGGCCAGGCAGTGACTCAGTGAGTGTTCCTTATTGATACGTCACTGACCTGTATTGTCAGAGGACAGAAACAGGCCGGTACCTGCCTTACTGATGCACACCGACAGTCAGTGGTCAGTCATTGTTACTTGAAAGACAAAACACATCGGGCAGACTGAAAAGAAACTGTAATTTTTAATGCGGAAGACCGGCAATGCGGCAACTCAGTGCCAGCTAGTCAGTCACGGTGTTTACCTCTCTCTCTCTCTCTCTCTACGATACAACGAATAAACCATGATATCCGACCCCCCCCCCCCTCCAATGCTAAATACTTGGCTCAAAGCCCGCCGCCGCGAGACGGCTAATTTGACTCGGGCGGACCCGACTCATGTCAATCACTTGCATTCTCTCAGACACCATGTCGGACACTGATGAACACATAGTCGGCAGACTGATACTGTTATGTACTATGTCTCTGATCAAGGTGTTCTGGCTGACACTGACAGTCCCCGCTGAACGTATCCGGAATTTTATTGCCGTCCTTGTTGTGTCCCTTGACACACACGCTGCTGCATTGTCAACACCCAGTTCATGTTCACATGCACGTGCAGATACAGGCGTGTCAGCTACGTCATGGGTGTGTAGCGTTGTGTGTATCTCGGGTGGGGAGAGAGAGAGAGAGAGGGGGAGGGTGGGTGAGTGGGTGTTAGGGGGTTTAACGTCCTTTTCCACCACATACGGGTGATATCAAAGACGGGGCAACGATGAAAAAGCCAGCACAAATATTTGGCCCCAGCCGGGATACGAACTCACGACCCGAGCAGGGTCCAACGCTCTACCATTCGGCCACTCCGGCTCCCCGAGAGAGGGTGGGGTGGGGTGGGTGTGGGTGGGTGTTTGGGGGTTTAACGTCCTTTTCCACCACATAGCTCCCCGTGAGAGAGAGAGAGAGAGAGAGAGAGAGAGAGAGAGAGAGAGAGAGAGCGTAGCTAAAAGCGTCGGATTTATAAAACTGAAGTTTCCATTTTGTGTTCGTCCTGTACGGTCTCCACGTGAACTTTGCGAACTACAGTCATTTCAGTGCTGGTTCCCACGATTCAATGTTTGCAGAACATTTGAGCGAACGGCCAGCGTCCATTTCTCATAAAAGTTATGTACATAACGGAGCCATTTATACTGAGTCAAACGCACAAATTGCCACCGTCGTCCAGAGTCCTGCTCCTGTGAAGACTACCACTTTAGAAGAGAGCTAAGCAGCGCTGCTGTTCACATGTAAGTAACTATAGGGTAGAAATACAAAAAGTACAAAAAAAAAAAAAAAAAAAAAAGAAGAAAAAAGTATGTTCTGCCAGCTGATGTCTGTAATACACTTGACGGTTATGTGGGATATTTGGTTCACTGTTTGAGATTTGTTTTGTCTGTTTTGGTCAGAAATTATAAATCTGTGTGTAGTCATACAGTTGTGAAACACGCTTTCATTGTTGTACTGGTCAGGAAGCTGGGCTGAATATTCAGACATGAAATAAATCAACAGAACAGTTTAAAAAAGAAACAAACAGAAAAACAAAACAAAACAAAACAACAACAACAACAACAAACACACACACACACACACACACACACACACACACACACACACACACACACACACACACACACACACACACACACACACACACACACACACACACAAAATGTAGAACAGTACACGTATCGGCGATTCTTCTTACACCCCGAAGTCAGTTTCAACCAAGGACACTTTGTCCTGTTTAATTTATGACATTCCTCTTTTAAATTGATAAAAGATTTTTATACCTGCAGGAGAAAGGGAAAATTTCGTTTGTTGAAGTGTGTAGTTGTGAATTGTTTACGAGTTGTTTTGAAAACAACGATTGGAACTGCACAGTAGGTGTGTGTCAAGAGATTTTTCATTACAAAAATATTGAAATCGCGCTCCACCGCCCCCACCCCCTCCTCCCCGATCACTTTTCTTTATTGATAGGTGTTCATATTCGATGGACGTAGGATTTTAGTGGCGGCTTTGCTGTATGTGCAAGAACAAGAACCATGTTATATAGTTGTTTCGTTATTTTTAATTATTTTTTTTCCCAAACATGCACACATGAAATAGTAGTTACATCTATATAGTTACATAGTATGTCATCTACCCCCCCCCCCCCCCACACACACACACTTAGTGTTTCATGTTTCATGTATGCGTGAGAATGTGTGTCAGGGGCGCCGGAAGATGTTGGGGGGAGGGGGGGGGGCAGAATCTCGGAGGGGGGAACGTTGCCCGAAGAAAGTGAAAAGCGGGGGGGGGGAGGGGGGGGGGCGGATCAAAATGCTGCGTAGACAAAAAACCTTTACGAACCAGGACGTTCGTTGCCCGAAAAAAGTGAAAAGCGGGGGGGGGGGGGGGGGGACAGCCTTCGGTCCGCAAAAACAGAAGTTCTCTGTTGGGTGGGATGAGGGAGAGAGCACTAAGAGGAGTAGGGGGAGGGGGGGGGCAAGACCATGGCTCTTGCCATAGTCACATGATTTTCCAGGGGGGGCAAAAAGACACTCTTGCCCCCCCTGCTTGGGTACAGGGGGGGCAGCTGCCCCCCCTGCCCCCCCGGTTCCGGCGCCCCTGTGTGTGTGTGTGTGTGTGTAGCGCACTGAGTGTTCTTTGAGCAGACTGTTAGCGCTTTATAAGAGCTATTATTATTATTATATTAGTAGTATGTGAATTAAGTACTGAATAACGCATGAATATATGTAATGTAATGTAAATGACTTTCGTAATAAATTTTTAGAATTTGATAAATATACTACAACCGCATATATATAATGTGTCCTCTCAGTTGAAGCTTGAAGACATACCTGGCCCCGACCCTCATTTCTGCCTGTTTTTGTTTATCCCTTTATTCCAGGTCCCACAACCAGTTTAAAATCCCTCGCCCCAGGATCGACAAATTCCCTGCCTCCCCATGTGAGATTGGTTGGTTAGCTGGGGTTTATCGTCAACGCCACAACGAGGTGATTGCAGACGGCCCTAGGGGGCAGGTTATGGGGGATGGGGATAGCTACCCTAACTGTACAGTCCAGCTGAACACTTTTCCAATCCAGTCAGACTGCCAGGTCGGCCACATTTTATGTATCCTTGACTGTAATGGACAAGTTACACAAACAGATCCAGTTCACAGTCAGTGGAAGTGGGGCAACGTGAAAAAGGCCTGTACAAATTTTGACCCTGTCGGGATTCGAACCCGGGACCTTTCGATCTCGAGTCCAACGCTCAAACCGTTGAGCCACCGACTCCCCCCCCATGTGAGATCATCCCCTTCACTTTATATACCTTTAACTTCTAAGCGCCCGCGCACGAATCACATCCCGAAAAAAAAAAAATCGTCACAGCACTAGACAGCACTAAACAGCACTATCATGCAACCTCGCGGCTAGCAGTCCACCCCGAGAGACGGCGCAACGTGCCGTCATATTGCATCACACTCCGGCGAGCGGTCGAGGCTAGCCAGCGCAACATGACGGCACGTTGCATCACACTCAGACGAGCGGTCGACTCTAGCCAGACAGCCAGACAGCTCAAGTTCGCACCCTCTTGTGGCGGTCACTGGCTTGTTCGGGTATTGGCCACGTAATAGCTAACGGCACACTGATGGGTCCCGTTACAACTTGCCCCAACCACTTGCCACTGGTAGGCAACAAGAGGCAAGTCCCGTTACCAACGAGCATGTGACTGACCATGAGGGGTGACAGTGTGTGTGTGTGTGTGTGTGTGTGTGTGTGTGTGTGTGTGTGTGTGTGTGTGTGTGTGTGTGTCCTTTTTGACTGTTTCTTGCTCACTCCATAGTTATGGACAATATGTCTGAACAATTAAAATGTCTGAGTCTCTCTCTCTCTCTCTCTCTCTCTCTCTCTCTCACACACACACACACACACACACACACACACACACACACACACACACACACACACACACACACACATGTAATGCGACCTACTTCTTTATATACCAGATATTTATAGTACCCATGCACGAAAGAAAGTTCTGTTGCCTGTGGTTAACCTGAACTGTGGTGTCAAATTAGTGATACTGTCAATGAGGATCTGTGTGCATGCGGTGGAGGTGTAGGCATACCTAATTATCTGACGCCTAATAAAATTACATGTATTTCACAACTACCAGAACTGACTTTGACACTATCAAGTCAATTTGTCTCGACTCGGGCTGTCATGCAACTCGTCACTCGTATCGCCGCTATCATCAAAGAAGCCGAAATCCAGACAAAGCATGGGCTGGCGACTGACAACTGAGGCGCCGCCAACTGGCCGCAAAGGACGTGTCATTTTTCACATACCAGTTTCACAGACCCGGAACGTTCAGCAGCAATACACAAGAAGAACATCTGCATTCGGGCGGCAATGTCTTTGTTCAGCCCCTTCTCCAGTCAGTTCCTCGGCTAGTGTGTTGGATATTGGAAACGGGTATGTGAAAAACGACATGTACCCGTGGAAATGGTCTGGCCAATCAGACAGCGTTTTTCAATCAAAGGAAGCTACCCAGCCTACGTAATCAAAGGAAGCTACCCAGCCGGTAGCGCTCCACGACCGAGTTGAGCGGCAATACGGGATGGAGAGAGACTGGTTATGTAATCTGCGTAACCCGTTAGACGGTGAGCTACAGGACTTTGCACAGCGGCGAAGCGCCGATGCCACTTGTCTGGCTACAGTCGACCGCTCATCTGAGTGTGATGCAACGTGCCGTCATGTTGCGCTGGCTAGCCTCGACCGCTCGCCGGAGTGTGATGCAATATGACGGCACGTTGCGCCGTCTCTCGGGGCTGGCCCCGAGGTTGCATAATAGTGCTGTTAGTGCTGTCTAGTGCTGTGACGAATTTGTTTTTCAGGATGTGGTTCGTGCGCGGGCGCTTAGTTAAGAAACGGCTTTTTAACTTTTTTGGTTTAGTTCAATAGAGCTGGAAAGCCAGTTTGTGTCCATTTATGTTCCAGGAGTCCACACACACTTAGAAACCAGTCTTCACTGATTATTACCATAGTCATTTATAAACACCCAACATGTACATATTTACATAATCATGTTAGTTTGCATTAAATTCAATCATTTCTGTTTCTTGGTTATCTTTGTCATCTAGTTTAGCTATTATGCTTATTCGCCGCCTTCCTGTATTTCAGTTTTAATGTCTATAATGTGTATAATCCTTAGCTTACTTTTACTCGTACTGTAGTCTAGCAACGGCAAGGTTGCAAAGTGGCCTTTTGGCCAAAATCTTCTACCGTTGGAAAATAAAGGATTGTCATCGTCATTGTAATTGTCATTGTAGTCACTCCTGTCCCCCCACCCTCATTTCTGCCTGTTTGCTTTACGTGCTCAGATCCGTAGATCTAAACTCACGTTCCGTGTTACGTCAGAAATCTCCTAGGCGACCCAACAATGGACATGCATGTGTATGGCCTGAGTCCGCTGCTACTGTGGATTGTTGCCTCACTCTCCTCCACTTCCGTAGCGACGTCTACACGTTGGCGCGCCACGCCCAAACAGAACGTCATTGCCTACGAGGCGGTGACGTCAGAACTGTCGTCTATTGGGTGTGTGAGGTCCTGCAGCAGGTACTCGCACTGTATCTCGTGTGCGTTTGATGAGATGGCTGGCATCTGTTACCTGCACCCGACAACCGCCAGTGAGCCGGCAGAACCTGTGGGAAACATTACTGCGTACGATATGGATAACAGTAAGCATGATTAATCTACGAAGTACCTTGTTTACGCTGTTCTTGTCTGACGTACGAATTAGCTTAAATTTAAATTTAGAACTAACAACCAAGAAGGCAGTGGGCTGAACCAGATGGAGACCATTCGATTAAATATGCATATTTAAAACTCTACTTACCATGCTGTCGTCTGGCGTACGCATATAATTAAAATATTTAACGGATGAAGAACTCACGACCAAAATGTTGCTGACTACTGGGCTTAGTGATCGAGACCTGTCTCGGAAACGACGCTGAGGACACCTGGGTAGACTTTGGGCAGCTGGCATTACCCAGCACAGAACTTAAAACTCTCTCTACACTGGCTGAAATAGTCCTCTTATCTCACATGCAGCCACTATATAGGGCCAGTTCAGGTCATTTAGCAAGTGACTTCATTATCTGACCACAGATTTTGAAACAATTGTGGTATCAGTTTGTTATCAGTTTATTATCAATTTATTACCAGTTTATTCTGTGAAATCGCGAGATGAAACTGTACAAATGGTATTCCACAGTCTTAGTTATAAACTGGATTTTGTTTTCAATCGAACAGCACCGACATGTCTTGAAATGGAGCTACCTTTGAACAACACGGAAGTGACGTGGCAGAGGACGCTGACGTCACTAGTGGGTGACTTCACCTGTGTTGCTGATTACGTGTACTCTGAAAACGACACAACCAGGGTCACGTGTTCTGCTGCTGGCCAGTGGCTGGTTGAAGGACTTGGTATATGTAGACGGAGACTCTGGAGAAATTTCACAGTATGTAACCAACCAACCAACCAACCAACCAACCAACCAACCAACCAACCAACCAACCAACCAACCAATCAACCAACCAAACAAACACCACGAACGAACGAACGAACGAACGAACGAACCTACGAACGAACGAACGAACGAACGAACGAACGAACGAACGAACCAACCAACCAACCAACCAACCAACCAACCAACCAACCAACCAACCGACCAACCAACCAACCAACCAACCAACATAAAAACAAACAATTACCTCGATGGAAGTGAACTGTAGATTGCAAACTATCATTCTTGCAGCTCGGGGATTTCAACTACTATGACGTTCCCAAGATCCCGGATGTCGGCTGGAAAGTGTGCATCACAGGAGTTCCGACGGCAAACCACAGGTGCATTTACCGCCCATTTTTTTTTTTTAAATAACGTTCATGATTATGTGTTTTTCATGTTGACTTCAATGTTTTGTTTTACATGTATTCTAAATGTCGTGAGTGACCTTTGACCTTTTTTGACCATTACGTCAATAATAATAATAATAATGAGTATTGTATAGGCGCTTTACCCAATTTCATGAATCGGCTCAAAGCGCCGCGAACTGAACCCAACACGCACGCTCACGTGAATCACACTCATTCTCTCACACACTGGACATAAACACGTTAGAATCACGTGGTACGAAGGGTCAGCTCAGCTATTTAAATTTCGGAATTTATAATTGCATTCATGTTTCTTATTTGGTGGGCTGAACATTTCCAAAGCAAAGGGGGAGGAAGCCGGAGTACCCGGAGAGAACCCCCGACGATCGGCCCGAATGAACGGTGCCACCTAGGAGAAGGGAAAATTCTTTGTCAATGTCTTCCATCTTGAAGTCCCCCCTTTTCCCATCAAATGACGTCATGGACTTACCGTGTTGTGCCATTGCACGGCAGAGAAATCAGATGGGTTGCCATGGAGGATAAGAGGGCGTGGCTACGGGTCTGTTAGTCATGGTGCCCCTCTCCTGTAATCGAGGACGTGACTTTCCCGATCACTCATGGGTTAGCCATATCTGCGGGCCTGTGGGCTACATGTTAATTAAAATACCGGTACCATAAAAACGATTGAAAGTTCTTTTCCTGGAGAAAGAAGAGGAGAGGGATGGTTTGGTGGTCCTTCCCGCCACCCCTCCCCCCACCCCCTGTCTTTGAAAGAAAATCTCTCACCATTCATAGCCGCGAATACCGCTGTTGCCGATTCTCGTTATAGCGCGTGAACATGCGTGAACGTGCGCGATTTTGGACCGAGACAAGGCTTGATAGACTCGGCATGTGGGCTACTCGAGTCACACACGATGCCGCAGACTACCACTGCGTTGCGATCGGCTGCCAAAATGGCTCGAGAAAATCAGATAAGCTGGAGAAATTCCCAGAGACGGTCTTACCTAATGGTGAGATCGTTCAGTTTGAGCCCTTTAGTCTTCAAAAGTTTCAAGAAATTTGTGGATAAAAGCGATTCGAAGGCAGAACGCCGACCCGTCTCGGTGGCCTAGCGTGTGCAGCCGCCATTTCGTCGGGAACAAGCGGACAAATTCTGTCCCGGTACCTACATTGTTTGAACACAATCGTTATGGAACCAAAAACTAAGAAAGAAAGACTTTCATTTCCAAGCAAAAGTTCAGTTCGCACTGATAAACAGCCAAAGTGCTTGAATAAAAATTAGTGGCAAGCCACAAGTCACAGGTCGACTTGACCTTTACGCCGCCTACCTCTCGGTTGAAGCGACTGCCGATCTGCTTCAAGGACTAGAGTGATAAGCTGCGCTTTGTGTAGCCAGTTGAGTGCCACTAAAACGCACGCCCCTGTCTTTCAGATATTTTTTTCAGTTCAGGAACTTTCATTGATTTAATTTTATCGCTAACATCTTCGCCGGTCGAAACGCTCACGTTGCTCGCCGCCGCATGCGTAGCCCACCTCAGCGTCTCCGGCGCTGGAGAGCACCCGACTCTTCGTAACCGGCAACCGCGCAATTAGTCGTTGTTGCTTGCGCGGTGTTAAGCCCTAAAAACTCACTCACTCACTCACTCACTCACCATTCAGGGCCGCTGTTTTTCCAGGTTCACCATCAACTTCAAAGACCGGGCAGATGGGGGTGGGGGTGGGGGGCTGTATCTTTTATGATCTAGTTGTGTTCTACATGTCTGTCATGTAAAAATATATAAAGCATTCTGATATTGTGTGATGTTCCCTATACCTGCGAGGTGGAGGGGAGGGGGGAGGGAGTGGAGGGTGGGGGGTGGGGGTGGTGTAGTGGGATGTTATTACCTCTTATTAAATACGAATTGAGCAATGTTATACATTTGTGTCATTGCTGACATTTTTAAACTTTTATTATACGGTGGGATTTTTTCCAAAACAACAACAGCAACAACCATGATTGTTTCTCATTCAGCGTTGGTGTAGAAGCGTCTGCAGATGTCCTTGTTAGCGCAAGGGAGGGAATGCTGGGTGGAGTGAAAAACAAGAAAATTACTCATGGCCTCCCTTGAGCCGTTGGGTGGGGGGTGGGAGGGGTGGTGGGGGTCGACAAGCTCATTGAATTTTTATTTTCAAACTAACTCTGTAACCACAGAGATAACCATCGACGATCTAACCGTCCAGCCAATTAGCAAATCAGTTGTGCGTGCATGCACATAGGGACGTAGATGTGTAACGGAGAACAAACAAACAAACAAACAAACAAACAAACAAACAAACAAACAAACGAAGCAAGATAAAGCAGTACAAAGAAAACCAGGCACAAAACACAGAAAGAATTCAAACACACACACACACACACACACACACACACACACACACACACACACACACACACACCCAGAAGACATAGATGTGTTTTGATAGATGTGTTGTTTACAAGTTTATTATTATGAAGGGTTTAAATGAGCATGTATTTGTATTCCAATTTTATTTGTAGTATTCCATTTCTATTTTTAGTTCCTTAATTTACGAGTTAATTATTATTTAGGGTTCAATTGTTAGTGCATGTATTTGCATTTCATTTGTATTTTTAGTTCCTTAATTTGGATTCTTAAACGGGGGGGGGGGGGGGAAGAGAGAGAGAGAGAGAGAGAGAGAGAGAGAGAGAGAGAGAGAGAGAGAGAGAGAGAGAGAGAGAGAGAGAGAGAGAGAGAGAGAGAGAGAATGAATAATGTGTTGACTGCGGCATTTACATGGAACGCTGCGATAATTTGTCATGTAATGTGTTTGGACTGTGATTGTGTAAGATGGGATTTCTTGTGATTTCGTGATTGCACATGACAAACCAATTTCATGCTGTTTTATTGACGTAGAATCTCGATTTTTCATTGTTAGTGCATGTATTTGCATTTCATTTCTATTTTTAGTTCCTCAATTTGGATTCTTAGGGGGGGGGGGGGAGAGAGAGAGAGAGAGAGAGAGAGAGAGAGAGAGAGAGAGAGAGAGAGAGAGAGAGAGAGAGAGAGAGAGAGAGAGATGTATTGCGTTTGGACTGTGATTGTGTAAGATGGATTTCCTTTGATTTCGTTAATGCACATGACATACCAATTTTTATTGACGTAGAATCTTAATTTTTCATTCTTATTTTTTTTCGAGCTGTGAGCCCAAAGACGATTTTCCATTTTGTACCTGTTACTTACTGGACAATAAAGTAGTTTTGAATTTGACTTTGATATATCCACCCAAACCCCCACAACAATAACTTAAACTAAACTCGAGCCAAAAGGTTAAGCAACCGTTCATAAAACTATGCATTTTGTTCACGTGCTAATGCGCTCGGACTTTGCAGTTCAATATAATACAGTTTTCACTGAGGTCTCAAAATGCCAGCATATTCCCTATTAGCCTCAGGCATCAATAGTCACCTCTAAAAATGCTTCAATCTAGAAAGAAGAATTACCATGCACAGACCATTCAAGGGCACGCACCTGACAGGATTAAAAAAAAAAAAAAAAAAAATGAATGTCTGCTGAGGCCTTACTGAAGTAATGCAAGTCTACTTTCTGTTAAGCCAGAGAGGCAGTTCACACAAATCCGCCTGCGTAGCTCGTGCAAAAAGTCCCAGCTTCACTGGCAGCTTGCCTCTTGTTGTGGCCGCCTGGCATGCACCTTGACGTACACAACACAAAAATTACGAAAATCACGCATTCTCATGACAACAAAAATCACTACAAACTAGCACGCTCGCCAAACAGCGTTCCCCAAAGAAACACCAAACATGACCTCGCGCTCAACTTTCTTCTTTCTGCCCTCAAATCCCACCCATTCGCCCTTATGGGGTGATTGAGGTACATTTGATCTGAACGGAACTGAAATTTAAAACAAAATCCATTAAAATCGTTCCCTTCCGCTTTTCATTCCTAAATGTTGAGTGCAGGAAACGCACAGAGACACCCCCTGTCTCCAAAATTTTAGACAAATTTGTTTTCTTTGGAAAAAGGCACCTGTTTCCTTCAAACTGACTGCGCAATCCCCCAGATCCAACTTCCTGTTCTTGTCACGTGACCGGAAGGTGCACTCTTGTCGGTGAACAGATTTCCTTGTGCTGAGCCCAAGATAACAACAACAACAAACAACAACAACAACAAAATAATCCCCTAAGGCTTTCCGCAAACCGATCATGTTTTTATAAGCTGCGCTTCCCATGAGGTTACACAAAACATCAACGGGCGGTCGGTGGTCCAGTGGTTAAGACTTCGTCACCAATGGGGGAGCCGGGGTGGTCGAATGGTAGAGCGCTGGACTTCTAATGCTCGGGTCGTGAGTTCGATCCCGGCTGGGGCCAAATATTTGTGCTGGCTTTTTCATCGTTGCCCCGTCTTTAATATCACCCGTGTGTGGTGGAAAAGGACGTTAAACCTCCAAACACCCACCCACCCCACTCGTCACCAATGCGAGAGGTCAGGTTCGAACCCTACTCGGGGCGAAGAATGTTTCCGTCTCGTATGCGGCACCGTTCATTCGGGCCGACCGTCGGGGGTTCTCTCCGGGTACTCCGGCTTCCTCCCCCCTCTGCTTTGGAAATGTTCAGCCCACAAAATTAAAAAAAAAAAAAAAAAAAAGCAATTCTAAATTTCGGAAACTTAAATAGCTGAGCTGACCCTTCGCACCACGTGATTGTAATGTTTTCATGTCCAGTGTGTGAGAGAATGCGTGTGATTCACGTGAACGTGCGTGTTGGGGTTACCTCGCGGCGCTTTGAGCCAAATATTTGGGACAAAGCGCCTATATCAAAGAGCTTCTTCTTCTTCTTCTTCTTATTATTATCATTAATATTAACAACAACAACAACAACAACAACAAAAAGAAGGATTTGACTCTGCTTATCGCTCGCCCCTCATCTGACCATCACGGAGGTTAGCGAAAAGGGACGGGAGTGTGTCTGGTGCTGCTGCGATTCGAAGGTGTTTGACCACGACTGCTCTCAGCAAAGCCACATGTCCAAAATACGAGAATGCGCCCGTCTAGTCCGCTTCATGTAACTCTGAAGGCGCGAGTCAGATTCCCACATACACACATGCTGTTTGGAGCATTGTGGGGCGGCATGGGATTTTGACTGTGTGTCGGTTGGGTGGCAACTTGGGTTGGAATCAAAAGCCCGACAGGTCCGCAAAGACTGAAATTACAGGTGTGGGAAATCCGAGACAACGATGCTACCAACGAACCAACCAAATGACCACAGTGAAGCAGGATTGAAGATGCTATCACCCAGCCAACTGACCGCCGTGGTGCAGGATTGAAGATGCTACCAACCAGCCGACCAACTGACCACAGTGGAGCAAGATTGAAGACGCTGCTGACCAAACCAACCAACCAACCAACTGACCAGTGTGGAGCAAGATTGAAGATGCTATCAACCAACCAACCAACTGACCAGTGTGGAGCCAACCCTGTTCCGGGTCCGTCGATAACTCTAGGCCCCTGAGACGACGGCCAGGTCGGGCTAACCGAGACCGAGCCGAGCTATGTGATACCTAAGAAGGAAAAAACAAAACAAAAACAAAACCAAAAATACTCGGTGACAAGGAGGGTGGGTGGGTGTTTGGGGGTTTAACGTCCTTTTTCCAACACATACGGGTGATATCAAAGACGGGGCAAGGATGAAAAAGCCAGCACAAATATTTGGTCCCAGCCGGGATACGAACTCACGACCCGAGCATTAGAAGCGGTGACAAGGAAAGTGGACAGTTGCGAACAACTTTGAGGTCCCCGTGTTATTTATCACAGTGTGCACAGAAGCGGTAAAAACTGTCGCATTCACCAGCACAGTACATTCTCAGCCTGTTTCGAGATTATTGCCTGCATGAGTTGTCCCCCGTGCATACACAAACCCGCAGCATGCATGCATTTTTCGTGGCGGCTTTGTGCTCTGCCACGAAAAAATGCGTGCTTGTTGCGGCAAGGGAGACAACTGGACAACTGTGAAATAACACAGGGACCTCAAAGTCGTTCGCAACTGTCCACTTTCCTTGTCACCGAGTATTTTGGTTTTTTCCTTCTTAGGTATCACTTAGCTCAGCTCGGCTCGGTCTCGGTTAGCCCGACTCAGCCTTCATCGCAGGGGCATAGAGTTATCGACGGACCCGAAACAGGGTTGGTGTGGAGCAAGATCTGAAGGTACTGACCAGCAAACAGACGCCTGTCGCCCGGACCAATCACTTAGCGCCTCAAGCCTTCTCTGGATCCCTGGCGAAGAAGGTAAAGACGGAGGCGATCCGCTATTCAGCTCCAAAACCTTGACGCTCGCTCCATCCGTCTGGGCCGTTTTGACGACGAGACTAAAGCGGTCAGTTGGGGAGAGAGAGGTGTATCTTGGCTTTTACTTCTTTTAATTACGCCGGTGCAAGCGTTGTCTGATCCGTGCTAGAGAGAATAGATTTCTTTGACACAGTAGTGGTAATTGCGAGTGAGTAGGCGGGCTTTGCGTTTCGATCGTGCTGCCTTGACAGATTTTGGCCAGACTTGTGGACAGGGTCACCCAAATATGGGACTGGGTTAGCGAAAACTGGGGCAGGTATCTCACGGAGGGTAAAATCGCCACGTGAAGCACGAGTAGCACGGTCATGAATACGCGAGGATGGCCCGTCCAACTAGTGCCAGACAGGCTCGAATGATTCAAGGCCATTCGAGGCATTCCGTGGTATGCGCACTGTCTCGCACTCAACGGATGATGCCTCAATGCTTTCTCGGAAATCACGGACTCCTCGTAATCCTTCATGTCACGTGGTTATCCCCCCCCGTGATCTTGCTGCAAAGCAAAGCGGGAACACGCACGAGGCTAGCTAATTGTTAGGCGTCAGTTTTAATGAAAACAATGGAGCTGATCATGCGTCGTGTTACTCCTACAGTCAAATGTTACTCCTACAGGCTAAGTGTTTATCAACTCCCATGGGGCCTTTAACCACAGTACTGTAGACATGTATACATCCGCTCGTGATCTTTGGAGCCTGACGCATGAAATAGTCTTAAAGTCCCCTTAGTCTCCGATTATGCAGGATGATGGAGACTTGGAATAGCGCACGACTCCACAGTAAATGAGTGCTTACCCCGCTGAGGGAGAAGTTTCAGCAGAAAAATGGGGGCGGGGGGGGGGGGGGGGAGGGACACCTATCATAAACAAAAAGACCAAACATCTCTGGTTAACGGGCTGATCCGCTGAAGGGATGAGTCTTCAGGCGCTTCCGGAATTCGGCAATGCTGGCTGCCTCCTTCTCTGACTCAGGAAGAGAGTTCCACAGTTTTGCCAAGTTTGTAGCAGTCTTCTTGTATGCATCGCGCACTGATGTTTTAGTCTCAGCTTAGTCAAGCTAGTTTCAGACGTACGTTCTAGTTTCTTTTCATGCATCGGATCCGGCCCCTGGTCTCTAAGGCCCTGTTTTCGGGAGACATGTTCTACTGCAGGCGTAACAACACAAATAGAGCGTGGAGTCAAGTGCTGTGTTTATTTAAAGGACCCTATGTAGCGAGTGTGCTAGTTTGTTGGAGTCAAGTGCTGTGTTTATTTAAAGGACCCTGTGTAGCGAGTGTGCTAGTTTGTTGGAGTCAAGTGCTGTGTTTATTTAAAGGACCCTATGTAGCGAGTGTGCTAGTTTGTTGGAGTCAAGTGCTGTGTTTATTTAAAGGACCCTGTGTAGCGAGTGTGCTAGTTTGTTGGAGTCAAGTGCTGTGTTTATTTAAAGGACCCTGTGTAGCGAGTGTGCTAGTTTGTTGTGATTTCAGAGAGTTTTGTATTTTGTAGGGCAATGTGCATGTCAGGGGGTTGCAACAGGACGCAAGCTGCCAGTGAAGCAGGGACACAAGAGAGGCAGAGGTGACGCGAATGGATTAGAGTAAAGGGGCTTTCTGATTTTAACAGAAAGTAGACTTGCATTAATCCAGTGAGGCCTCAGCAGAAAGGAGACATTCCATTAAAAAACTGAAAAAAAAACAAACACTCCTGTCAGGTGCGTGTCCTTGAATGGTCTGTGCTTGGTAATTTGTTGTTTCTTTTAGATTGAAGCATTTTTAGGGGTGACGATGATGCCCGAGGCTAATAGTGAATGTACAGGCATTTTGAGGTCTCGTGCATTTGTATGTTTGGACCTGAAGAAGGATTTATCATGTGGTTGCGTTTCCTTTTAATCGATAGTCCCCTGAAAAACCACTGCTTCAGACCTAGACAGCTGTAGGAGGAAAGGGAAGAGAGGATCTTTTATGAGCAACATATCTTCAGATCTTCGGTCACACAGTACCATTTTTTTTCCTTCCTCCAGACGCCATCCACTGAACGTGCGCGGGCCGAAAAGAACAACAAAAACAACAAAAACGCCGGAGATACACTATAAGTAATTGAAGCAGCCAGACATCGCAGCGTCTGTAAAGCGCAACCTACCCCAAGCTGCCCCGTGCCCCTAGCCACGTGATTAATGAGCTTGATAGGTGATTGGGTCTCCGGTAAAAAGACTTCGATCGTTGCCGACTAGCCCTTGGAAAGTAAACACTCTGCTTAATTCAATTTAAAGCGAGGGCTGGTCTGTGAGCGTGCGCTTCGCTACACACCCACCAAGATCAGCTGCACTGGACCGTGAAACCACCAGTGCCGTTCCTGGCTCTCTAATGTACTTAAAGCTTGCTTTGACTCAGTCCCAGTGTTTTTATTTGGGGGTACTGGGTCAATGGTATCCGATGTCTGAAGACGAACCATTTTTTTTTGTATGCTCGCTGATCCCGAAGTGGCAGCGTATAGTGATAGGTGTATCCGTTCGTTCGTTCGTGCGTTTCTACTTCAAGGGAGGCAACTACGCTATAGTCAGTGCATCCAGAACAGAGGAGGAGGACTGGTTATGTACTGAACTCCGGGATGCGTTCATTGTGTTTTTATGCATTCAGTTTTCTCCTCCTCCGATATAAAACACGTATATATGAAGGTTTCTACTATTAGAAATCACTAATATAAAATTTCCAATCATGGGGAAAATGTTAGGGAGGCGGTTTGAAAAACCCAAACCAAACCACATGGAATTGATCACATCTGCATCAGCCAGAAGTTCAGGAGATCGTGGCGGGATGTGCGCGTGATGAGGGGTGCCGATGTATCATCAGACCACCACCTTCTTGCAACAACATTGAGACTTCGGCTTAAGAGGCACACCAACGCCAACAACACACGGACCAGGTACAACGTTGGACTACTCAGGAACACAGACACACAAGCAGCATTCCGGATCAGCCTTTCCAACAGGTTCCAGCCACTGCAAGACCTGATAGAAGACAGTGAAATGGACATCGAGACACACTGGGAACACAGCAAGAAACTTTGGCACGACACATGCGAAGAGGTCCTTGGCAAGAGAAAGACCCAACATAAGGAATGGATCTCTGGTGATACCACCCAGAAGCTGGAAGTTAGGAAAGAGAAGAAAACTGTACTGAACACGAGCCGAACAAGAAGAGCTAAGGCAAAGGCACAGGAAGAATACACAGCAGCTGACAGAGAAGTGAAGAGGAGCACCAGGAAGGACAAGAGGGACTACATCGACAACCTGGCCAGTCAAGCAGAGGAAGCAGCCCGACAAGGGAATCTAAAAGACCTATACCAGGTGACCAAGAAGCTCGCGGGCAAATTCCAGCAGACAGACAAACCAGTGAAGGACAAGAACGGGCACCCACTGACAACAACTGAGGAACAGCTGAAGCGATGGGCAGAACACTTCAGGGAGCTGTTGAATCGCCCCATCCCTGAAACACCACCAGACATCCCACCAGCAGAGACAGAACTACCCATCAACTGTGACAAGCCCTCTAAGGCGGAGATCAGGAAAGCCATCATGACACTGAGAAATGGGAAAGCTGCAGGGCCGGACGAGATACCAGCAGAAGCCATCAAAGCAGACACAGAGACAGCCGTCAACATGCTGCACAGCCTTTTCAGCAAGATCTGGGAGAAGGAAGAGGTGCCAGCCCAGTGGAAAGAAGGGATCGTCATCAAGCTGCCAAAGAAAGGGGACCTCAGGGACTGCAGCAACTACCGAGGGATCATGCTCCTGTCAGTGCCAGGCAAGGTTCTCAACAGAATTCTACTGGAGAGGATGAGAGAGGCAGTCGACCCCATGCTCCGAGACCAGCAGGCGGGCTTTCGCAGGAACAGGTCCTGCGCTGACCAGATTGCCAGCCTACGCATCATTGTGGAGCAGTCACTGGAGTGGAACTCCCCTCTCTACATCAACTTCATAGACTATGAGAAGGCTTTCGACAGTGTAGACAGAGAGGCACTGTGGAAGCTGCTAAGGCACTATGGAGTTCCCGGGAAGATCATCTCCTTGATCCAGTGCACCTACCAAGACATGAGCTGCAGGATTGCCCATGCTGGCCAGTTGTCAGAAAGCTTCGAGGTGAAGACCGGAGTCCGCCAGGGATGCCTGTTGTCCCCGTTCCTCTTCCTCCTGGTCATCGACTGGATCATGAAGACCACTACAGCAGGCAGGAAAAACGGGATACAGTGGACACTCTGGACGCAGCTGGATGACCTCGACTTCGCGGACGACCTAGCGCTCCTGTCTCACAGCCACAGCCAGATGCAGGACAAGACTACGTGCCTGGAAGCCACATCAGCCGGAACAGGGCTCAAGATCAACAGGAAGAAAACCGAGCTGATGAAGATCAACACCACTGCCAACACACCAGTCACAGTCGGTGGAGAGCCCATCAGGGAGGTAGAGTCCTTTGTCTACCTGGGAAGTGTGGTTGATGGACAGGGAGGCACAGACCGAGACGTCACAGCCAGAATCGGCAAGGCAAGGGCAGCGATGGTCATGCTGAAGAACGTCTGGGCATCCAAAGTTGTCAGCATAAGAACCAAACTTCGCATCTTCAACTCCAACGTGAAGTCGGTTCTGCTCTACGGATGCGAAACATGGAGGACAACGAAGACCATGCAGCAGAAGATCCAGACATTTCTCAACACCTGTCTGAGGCGCATCTTTAACATCCGATGGCCAGAGAAGATCCGGAATGAAGAGCTGTGGGAGCGAGCGGGGCAGGAACCAGTGGCCAAGCAGATCCTGCGGAGGAAGTGGGGCTGGATTGGACACACCCTCAGGAAGCCAGCATCCAGCACCACACGCCAAGCCCTGACATGGAACCCACAGGGGAAAAGGAAGAGAGGCCGGCCTCGCAACAGCTGGAGGCGGGACACTGAGGCAGAGCTATGTAAGCAGGGTACCAACTGGACTGGAGTGGCAAGACTAGCCCAGAACAGAGTGCGATGGCGAAGGGTTGTCGATGGCCTATGCTCCACGTGGAGCCAAGGGCCTAAGTAAGTAAGTAAACCACATGGAACGGTTTACAAGCCTCTCTCTGATTCCACAGAGAAGAAAACTGTTTCTTGTTTCCGTATCAAATAATGTCCACCTTTTTTTCGAATCGTCTGAGTTGGAAGAAAAACAGTTTCTTGTTACTGCTACTGCCCCCCCCCCCCCCCCCCCCTCAACTGACCATGGGAGCATTCACAGATTCAAGGCGTGAAGGTATTGGTCAGCTCCTTACAAGGCAAGTGATGACAGTCCGCGCATGCGTGCTCACGCTGAATAGCCAGATAACAGAAGGTCACGTAAGGAGGTCACGGAAGCTTGCCCCGAGGAGGACGAGGCCAGTCTCCGGCCACGGCTGAGAGAGAATCGATGACTCCACGCAAACGGTACGGCAACGATTAAGAGCTTTCTCTAATCTGACGATCGTTATGCTTTCATAGCGCGGGCCACCACTCCCTTCTCGAGTATCCCCCCCCCTCCCCTCCACTCCCCTCCCCTCCCCTCCCCGCGCCTCCCCCCTCCCGCCTCCCCCCTTTCCACATTCTGCGTATGGTCTAGAATGGGAAGTTTCTGTTCCGTCATACACTCTGCAGGCAATGAGGAAGAGTTTAGCCTGGTGGTGGTGGTGGTGGTGGTGGGTGGTGTGTGTGTGTGTGTGTGTGTGTGTGTGTGTGAGAGAGAGAGAGAGAGAGAGTTGAGGAGACAGACTGAGAAGAAAGCAGAAAGGCCAAAAGAGGAAAGTGCATCAGACGAGACAGACACATTTCAAGAGCAGAGATAACGAAGAGGCGGAGAAAAGACAGACAGGAGACAAAACCTGATCAGTCAATGATTCAATGAAAATTTATTTTACAACGGTAGAGGCAGTTGACGTCAGATAGTTTTCATACTTGCCTTTGCTAAAAACTACTATTAAGTTGACTAAGAGAGAGAGAGAGAGAGAGAGGGAGGGAGAGAGATGTAAGACTAAGCTTGATTAAACGAGCTAATTCCATCTTTGATGAATAAAAAGAAAAAGGCACAACTACTGAAACTGTCACGCTTTATAGCAGTAATATTCACATTATTTTGATTTGTGATTTTCTTTGCTCATGTCAATCAACTCACATTGTAAAATTTAATACTCTTCTTAGTATGTCTGCGTTGCTCGTAACTTGGGCATATTATCCACTTGCTGCACTGTGTACCGTATCAGAAATGTTTATGTTCTTAATGTTTGTGTATGTGTGCGAGAAATGTGTAGTGAGGGCGATTCTGATTTTGATATATGTACATATTGACACAGCCGCTCGCGGTGATAAAATTGTGATTGTATTCTGGCTTTAAAAGCCCCCTGGGCTCAGAGCCGGCAATAAAAATCTTCTTGGCAAATCTTCTTGGCTAAGCCAACTTATGTTTTGGAACAGTTTCGCTCATGAGTGGGCCTGCACGCTCGAAACACTCTCTCTTGATGATTAGTACAACTCTTAATGCCATACAATATTGTTTACATTTTGCGCGAGCGGCCGAACATTCACATTCTACGACTGTTGTTACACTGAATACTCGAGCGCTCAGTGTGGTCGCCGCGTCATCGAGTACGCTTCTGTTCTCTCAGTGCCAGCATTAGAAACGCTGCCATTGTCCAGGTGTCTAAGTGGTGTGATGATAGACGCCACGAAAACAGCTTAGAACGAATTGTGAGCATAAAAAAAGGTATAGCATTATAATCGTGGTTTTCAAAAGCGATGAATGCCAATTAGCCACAGGGAAACCCCAGAGTTGTGGAGTTACTGACATACATCATGAGGAATCATGCCATAGGGACAGAACTCTTCCCAACCCTGAACATTCCCAGAGGATCACAGGATTCAGTCTCCAGTGTGCGAAACATCGACGCCGTGAAGGCCAGTATCTAAGCCGCGGGGGCGAAAGGAAAAACAGAATCTCTGCCCGAGTAGGGGGGGGGGGGGGGGGGTGGGGAGGGGTTGGGTGGGGGGGGGGGGGTAGTTCCTTCAGGGCGTAGGTCTTTTTGCTGCCCAGCGCTGGGTGAAAACTGGCCGGCCGGGGTCAATACCGGGGAGGCAGTAACTTTTATCACTCGCCTAATGACTGGCCATCTCTTGTCAGTCAGCACACTGTGAGAGACGAATTGGACCCCAATCACATCTATACTCTCTGTTTGTCACCAGCGCTGGCGGGCCGAGACTATGAGAGAAGGGGGTTGGGTGGGGACGGGGGGGGGGGGGGATGGTGGGTGGAAGGGGTTCGGGGCGATGGTGGTGTATCCTGAAGAGTTCTGGTCCCTGGCCTGACGGATAGAGCCAGATCAAGTTCACCTCACGTGATATACACTTTCGCACAGCGCTTGGCAGAATTCAAATAGAGTTGTTGTCTCTCTCTCCCATGGGATGACTGTGACTGAAAACAGGCCCGTGACGTATACAAATACGTATTTGCTTTGGAAATGTTCAGCCCACCAAATTTGAACAATAAATGCAATTCTAAATTCCGAAATTTGAATAGCTGAGCTGACCCTTCGCACCACGTGATTGAAATGTGTTTATGTCCAGTGTGTGAGAGAATGCGTGTGATTCACGTGAGCGTGCGTGTTTGGTTCAGTTGGCGGCGCTTTGAGCCGATTCATGAAACTGGGTAAAGCGCCTATACAATACTCATTATTATTGTTATAAATAAATTAGTAAGCGCAGGATCGGGCTTGATCTGACCGAAATGCTTCAGCTTAGGGGCAGACAAGTGGTGATAAGAGTAGTGGTCCTTGAGGAACCTGAGGACTCCATCTTGTTCCCGGTAAAACAATGTAGAGGCCTTTGCCAATTACACAGTGAACAGCTTTGACTGATGTCTGCACTTTCCATGATTAGACACCCCCCCCCCTTTCTCTCTCTGTGTGTGTGTGTGTGTGTGGAGCCGGGGTGGCCGAATGGTAGAGCGTCTTTGATATCACCCGTATGTGGTGGAAAAGGACGTTAAACCCTCCCAAACACCCACCCACCCACCCTCTGTGTGTGTGTGTGTGTGTGTGTGTGTGTGTGAGAGAGAGAGAGAGAGAGAGAGAGAGAGAGAGGCTACACTCACGACAAATCCTTCAACCATGATTTTGTAATATACATGCCAGGATGATTTTCATCACGCTCCAGCGGTTTCACAAAACATGACGCCATTATGCCGGTGAATGTTTCGTGTTTTTTTTTTCACAGAAATAATTCATAACTTGCTGGCACCCTGCAGTCCACGGGGCGGACGGCGCGACGGGAGAACAGGCATTTTCTGGCATACGTGTAGTCGCATGCTGTCACAATGGTTTAACGCTCATTGACGGAGAGCTCTATTTTACGTTAATGTTCTAATGCAATTTTAACAAGGAAGAGCTCCAACCCGACAGGAAGAAGTCCGTGTAGGTCGTTTGAGGTGAAGCAATGACGAGGAACCACATCGACACATTACTCATCACCGCTACCAGGCAGAACTTAACAAGGATAGTCTGTTCGGCGATCTCATGATCAAAGGTCTGCAAATCTCAGCAAAAAGCCACAAACATTGCGACTTATTCGACTGTGCATAATCCAGGCAACTCTGTCACAGTTGCAGAGTTTTCAGCGCTTCGGGGACCCTTATAAAACCACAGCACGAGTTTGCCGTGACGTTATTTGGCTTTTGGTCAGTGAGCGAGACACATCGCTACAGTGTCTAGCGGATGTTGAGTGCTGCACGATCTTTCTCGCTCAGTGTCAAAACGGAAACTGAGCTGTGAAATTAGGCTGCCCTTGGCTTTTATTGGGATTTCAGGGACGCTGAAAACTCTGCAGCTGTGACCGATTTGACTGTGCTTGCACGGTCGACTCTGTAAATTTTTTTCACACTTCGGAAAGCTTTTTGTTGGGAGCTACTACAATCTCGTGATGAAAGATGACTATTTCATTTATTGTCGCAGTCCCTACCACGACTTCATGTGATGTGAAACTCTGTATTAAGACATCGGGTGGGAAGATTATTGCTGTTTTCACATCGCGAGGTCGTAGTTCCTGGGGCGACCTCACGATAAAATGTGACCCGTTTTCGCGAAAGGGACCATAAGTCGCGCTAGGCCGAACGCCGCTACGGGCGAAAAGAGTGCCGGGGGTCAGTATGGCCGCCTTGTGAGTAGCCAACTTCAACTGCTGATATCTCTGTCAATTGTAGTAGTACAGCTTTCATTCTTATATTGGATTAAACTGCATAACCAATAGATTGCAATGTTACACATATCTCAACATTGATAGTTTTCGACTTATGGTCCTTTTTGTGAGAACGGGTCACAAATCTTTGTATTACTACGACCTAACATTTCATTGCGAGGTAGTAGAAACTGGCATGACCTCACGATGAAATCTTTGTATTACGGCCTCGCTATGAAAGATGATTTTTTTTGGAACTACCTCATGATGAAAACTGTACTATTGCGACCTCCTAATGCAAGAATGGTGACCATTTTGTTCACTGTAAGGTCGTCGCCCAAAAATTTCATCGTGGGGTTGCCCAAGAGGCGTCGACCTCGCAATGAACAAAAGCAGCCATCTTTCATTAAGGGGTAGTAATGCAGAAAGTTTCATCATGAGGCAGTCTCAAAGACTACGACCCCGCAATGAACAAAAGCAGCCATCTTTCAAGATTTCAAGATTTTATTTTCCTTTTTCCCCTTTTGGGGTATGGAGGATAAAAAAAAAATCAAACAAACCAAGACCACATAATTATACACAGAACGATACGACAGAAGATATATGTAGAACATACACGTGATCTATACACAGGAAAGCGCAACCATCTGTGAAACCTCTGAAACAGCTCTCTCTCTCTCTCTCTCTCTCACTCTCTCACACACACACACACACACACACACACACTATACCGTCCTACTCGCTTTCAGAAAAAAAATTGCTAGAGCAAGGGCAACTTTTTTGGATTTTGATCCCAACAGCTAGTTTACAAAGATTGTACGTCGATTTGACTCTGAGGAAACGAAGTGGTATGTGCTTGTTGCGCTCCTCTTGAAACGCCGGACATTCTAGAATTAAATGAAATTCATCGCCTATTGCACGCATGTCACATTTTCTGCACAGTCGCTGTTCTCTGGGTATACCTTGTTTTCTGCCTTGTTCAATATTCAAGTGGAGGTCGTGATAGTAGAGTGTTCTTGGCGAGCTCGTAATACAAAGATTTCATTGTGAGGTAGTAACAGAGTCTATGACCTCACTATGAAACCAATAGTTATGTTTCATCACGAGGTCAAAATATAGAGTTTTCATCGTGAGGTAGTCGTTAATCGTTTGGTTGTGCCAGACGCTACGACCTCGCAATGAAAAAAGTAGTCCTCTTTTATCGTGAGGTTGTAATAGTTGATTTTAATCATGAGGTCGCTTACCCTACATGGTCCAACCCTTGTCGTGGGGTAGTGGCTTGTGTACCTCAATGACCCAGAGAACTATGCCAGCAGGAGCACATGCTCCTGGCAGGGTCACCCAAGCTGGACAGGTCGAAGGGTAGAGGTCAGACGAATGTGGACCACCTCTCCAAGAGGCTAAACGGGTTTGCGTAGGGTTAACAGCCCTACCTGTAAAAAAACACTAAGTTACTGAAGCATCGACAGCAACAAACCGAGACATTCACCTGGGCGAGGAAGGGTCTCCATCCCGGAGACCTATGACGCATTGCAGCGAAAGCCGAAAGGAAGCTGCAAGGCCGACCCCCCTTCTAACACCCAGGACAACAACGAGAGTAGCCACATGGAACATCAGGACAATGTATGAAGTAGGAAGGACCATACAAGTAGCAAGAGAGATGAAGAACTACAAGATAGGAGTACTGGGACTGAGTGAGACAAGGTGGCTACAGACAGGACAGCTGAGATTTTCATCGGGAGAGCAATTGCTGTACTCTGGACACACAGAGGATGGAGCCCCCCACACTGAGGGCGTGGCCCTGATGCTGGCACCGGAGGCACAGCGGGCACTCATCGGCTGGGAACCTGTCAACTCCCGCATCATCACAGCCAAATTCATCACCAAGAAAAAAGACATCAAGCTGAACATCATCCAGTGCTACGCTCCCACCAATGATGCGGAAGAGGAGAAAAAAGATGACTTCTACCAACAACTGCAGACAGTGATAGATAGAGGAGGAGCCAAGGACATGACCATACTGATGGGAGACTTCAACGCCAAGATTGGATCAGACAACACAGGCTATGAGGACACCATGGGAACACACGGACTGGGACAGATGAACGAAAATGGCGAGCGCTTTGCAGACTTTTGTGCCCTGAACCAGCTAGTGATAGGAGGCAGCATCTTCCCACACAAGCGCATCCACAAGGCCACATGGAGATCGCCGGACCATGTCACGGAGAACCAGATTGATCACATCTGCATCAGCCGGAAGTTCAGGAGATCGTGGCGGGATGTGCGCGTGATGAGGGGTGCCGATGTATCATCAGACCACCACCTTCTTGCAACAACATTGAGACTTCGGCTTAAGAGGCACACCAACGCCAACAGCACACGGACCAGGTACAACGTTGGACTTCTCAGGAACACAGACACACAAGCAGCATTCCGGATCAGCCTTTCCAACAGGTTCCAGCCACTGCAAGACCTAATAGAAGACAGTGAAATGGACATCGAGACACAGTGGGAACACAGCAAGAAACTCTGGCACGACACATGCGAAGAGGTCCTTGGCAAGAGAAAGACCCAACATAAGGAATGGATCTCTGCTGATACCATCCAGAAGCTGGAAGTTAGGAAAGAGAAGAAAACTGCACTGAACACGAGCCGAACAAGAAGAGCTAAGGCAAAGGCACAAGAGGAATACACAGCAGCTGACAGAGAAGTGAAGAGGAGCACCAGGAAGGACAAGAGGGACTACATCGACAACCTGGCCAGTCAAGCAGAGGAAGCAGCCCGACAAGGGAATCTAAAAGACCTGTACCAGGTGACCAAGAAGCTCGCGGGCAAATTTCAGCAGACAGACAAACCAGTGAAGGACAAGAACGGGCACCCACTGACAACAACTGAGGAACAGCTGAAGCGATGGGCAGAACACTTCAGGGAGCTGTTAAATCGCCCCATCCCTGAAACACCACCAGACATCCCACCAGCTGAGACAGAACTACCCATCAACTGCGACAAGCCCTCTAAGGCGGAGATCAGGAAAGCCATCATGACACTGAGAAATGGGAAAGCTGCAGGGCCAGACGAGATACCAGCAGAAGCCATTAAAGCAGACACAGAGACAGCCGTCAACATGCTGCACAGCCTGTTCAGCAAGATCTGGGAGAAGGAAGAGGTGCCAGCCCAGTGGAAAGAAGGGATCGTCATCAAGCTGCCAAAGAAAGGGGACCTCAGGGACTGCAGCAACTACCGAGGGATCATGCTCCTGTCAGTGCCAGGCAAGGTTCTCAACAGAATTCTACTGGAGAGGATGAGAGAGGCAGTCGACCCCATGCTCCGAGACCAGCAGGCAGGCTTTCGCAGGAACAGGTCCTGCGCTGACCAGATTGCCAGCCTACGCATCATTGTGGAGCAGTCACTGGAGTGGAACTCCCCCCTCTACATCAACTTCATAGACTATGAGAAGGCCTTCGACAGTGTAGACAGAGAGGCGCTGTGGAAGCTGCTAAGGCACTATGGAGTTCCCGGGAAGATCATCTCCCTGATCCAGTGCACCTACCAAGACATGAGCTGCAGGATTGCCCATGCCGGCCAGTTGTCAGAAAGCTTCGAGGTGAAGACCGGAGTCCGCCAGGGATGCCTGTTGTCCCCGTTTCTCTTCCTCCTGGTCATCGACTGGATCATGAAGACCACTACAGCAGGCAGGAAAAACGGGATACAGTGGACACTCTGGACGCAGCTGGATGACCTCGACTTCGCGGACGACCTGGCGCTCCTGTCTCACAGCCACAGCCAGATGCAGGACAAGACTACGTGCCTGGAAGCCACATCAGCCGGAACAGGGCTCAAGATCAACAGGAAGAAAACCGAGCTGATGAAGATCAACACCACTGCCAACACACCAGTCACAGTCGGTGGAGAGCCCATCAGGGAGGTGGAGTCTTTTGTCTACCTGGGGAGTGTGGTTGATGGACAGGGAGGCACAGACCGAGACGTCACAGCCAGAATCGGCAAGGCAAGGGCAGCAATGGTCATGCTGAAGAACGTCTGGGCATCCAAAGTTGTCAGCATAAGAACCAAACTTCGCATCTTCAACTCCAACGTGAAGTCAGTTCTGCTCTACGGATGCGAAACATGGAGGACAACGAAGACGATGCAGCAGAAGATCCAGACATTTCTCAACACCTGTCTGAGGCGCATCTTCAACATCCGATGGCCAGAGAAGATCCGGAATGAAGAGCTGTGGGAGCGAGCGGGGCAGGAACCAGTGGCCAAGCAGATCCTGCGGAGGAAGTGGGGCTGGATTGGACACACCCTCAGGAAGCCAGCATCCAGCACCACACGCCAAGCCCTGACATGGAACCCGCAGGGGAAAAGGAAGAGAGGCCGGCCTCGCAACAGCTGGAGGCGGGACACTGAGGCAGAGCTATGTAAGCAGGGTACCAACTGGACTGGAGTGGCAAGATTAGCCCAGAACAGAGTGCGATGGCGAAGGGTTGTCGATGGCCTATGCTCCACGTGGAGCCAAGGGCCTAAGTAAGTAAGTATGAGGTCGCTTAACAATGGTCTGTCCTATGATGTATAACAACTGAAACGGGCAGTTTGAACGAAGCACGTTTCAACTGGCATACCCATCAAACACCGTAAGACAAAACAACAACAACAACAACAACAACAAAAACCAGACACCCCCATCCCCCCTCTCCTCCCCCCCCCCACAATACACACACACACACACACACACACACACACACACACACACACACACACACAAAACGAAAAAAACAACAACAACAAAAACCAACCAAGCACACACAACAACAACAACAACAACAAAGAAACAATACCAATAACAAAAACACAAAAAGCCCCAACAACACGCAAGACAAGCAACCACAACCACACCAACAAGAAAAGCAGTATAGAAACCTTGACAGATTTCACAGTGAATCAACTTTGAACGATGTATGCACTTTCCATGATTACACCTCTCTCTCTCTCTCTCTTTCTCTCTCTCTGTCTCTGTCTCTCTCTGTAAGACCTGTGGCACAAGAACATCCCCATCACCCAAACAAAACAAAAGTAACAAAAGAAACAAAAAACAAAAGAAAACAAAACCAATTCCTCCACAAACAAACAAACAAAAAACAAACAAACAAAAAACCCAAAAACAAACAACAAACAAAAAACAACCCAAAAACAACCCAACAACAACAAAAACAGAAAAACAAAAACAAATCAAAAACAAAAAAACAAACACAAACACAAAAACCAAACCAAACCAAACCAAACCAAACCAAACCCAAACAACAGCAACAACAACAAACCGGAATTCAACAAGCAACATTTCGAAAATAAGTAGGCCTCTCTGTGTCTGCCTGTCTCTCTCCCTCTGCACTTTGGCCAGGTCGTTCTTAGAAGACAAACCACGTTAAGATGACAAGCCGAACGTTCTTATTACCAGCAGCTCAACCCCCACACTATCAGCCAAGTTCGCTTCCCAGCCGCCACACCACGAAACATTAGAACTAAAGCCGGCCAAATTACTGTTTATTCGTTCGTCTCAAAATTCATACTCTGAAGCCAGACAAAATCACAAATCATGGACTTAACCAGCACGACACTCGATGCTGTTCAAGGGTTCATCCCGTATCCCGAAGCAATTTTCCCAGCATCTCCGGGCCTAAAACAGTCTCAGTGTTGCAGAAGCGCATTCGTCACATCAGTGAGATAAGTCGGACGGGCCAGCGGCGATTCAAACAAGAAAACCCCGAAAGGAAAGGGGGTTGGGTGTTTACAGTGCACATGAATAAGGGTTAGTACACTCTACATCATCTGCTAGTGCAGAAAAGAGTAACTTTGTGCCTGCGTTCTTAACCGATCCTATATGACGCGTCGACGCTCGCCGAGGCTGACACATTATTCGAGGAAATGATGATGATTGGCCATTTGTATAGCGCTACAAGAAAACTTCCATGCAGTAAGCATGCTCACGGCGCCTTTGGGATTGGGGAAAAATTGAGAGAGAGAGAGAGAGAGAGAGAGAGAGAGAAGGTGCGTCTTGAGGTTCCGCTTGAAGGTCATGACTGACGCAGAACCTGACTTGAGGTGAGCTGGCAAGTTGTTCCAGAGGCAAGGAGCTGCACTCTTGAAAGCCCGTGCACCAGAGCGTTTCTTGTTTGTGTTGTCATAGTAACCTGGGACAGCAAGTCTGGACTGGGAAGAAGATCTTAGGCCGCGTGAAGGTCTATAGAGTGGTATGAGCTCAGCCAGATATAGTGGAGCAGTGCCGTGAATGCAGGAGAAAGTCAAGGAGAGAAGCTTATGGCTGATGCGAAGCTTGACTGGAAGCCAGAGCAGATCTTTGAGGACCGGTATGATATGGTCAGTCTTTTTAGAACGGGAGACAATTCAGTCTTGCAGCAACATTCTGTACATGCTAAAGGCGCTGGAGCAGCGATTCCGGAAGACCCCAAAGACGGGCATTGCAGTAGTCCAGGCGGGATGAGACCAGAGATACGGCAATGGTGTTGACAGTGTGTGTGTTTACAAAGTCAAAATCGTAGCAGCTTTCGCATGGTGCATTACACGTGTCGAATATTTACTTCCAGCGGTTCCTGTCAGTCACAGCTGTGCAGCTGGGGTCTTGACAGAGAGTAGACTTGTCTCAGATTTAGCTCTAGTTTCGGAATTATTACTTCGGGACTATTACTAGCGTGTTGACCCTGAAATCGCCAAAGACTTGTCGAAAGCTTCTCGCACTAAATCTTTTAGTCTCAGCTTGCCTGGGACTTGCGTCCGGCTGGTTTTTCTCCATGCGTCAGACAGCTAGAGCAGTATTTAAATTCAAGAGTGAAGCTAAAGTTCTCAATACATTTGTCAGGCAGACAACAACGCCGTGGAAAACTTTTCATCGAATGCGCTTTATCCGTGTATCAGAATCAGTCATCTGGGACACAATATAGCATCTGAAACCATCGTGGTGACTCGGGTTGACGTATACGTTGTTCTACGTGCGTAAAGGCGTACCGCGTACTGAGCAGACGACGTTATCGGGTTGCGGATCGACGAGCAACTAGACAGCGCTGACTGGTGGGTATTTTTAGCGACTTTGTTGATCGGCGTGTAGTACAGGTATGGAAAGCGTTAGGCCGAGGAAAGTCATATTTCTCTTCTATTAGAAGCCGCAAAGTCACGAAAGTGATCGCAATGGCCAAAATGGCTATTTATTTGGCAAACAACCATAGACCTTTGTAAGTTTTGCCAGACCTCACTATGAAAATAGAGACTGTACTTATGTACCTCCGGGAGTGTGTGGGGTGGGTGGGTGTTTGGGGGTTTAACGTCTTTTTCCACCACATACGGTGATATCAAAGACGGGGCAACGATGAAAAAGCCAGCACAAATATTTGGCCCCAGCCGGGATCGAACTCAGGACCCAAGCATTAGAAGTCCAACGCTCTACCATTCGACCACCCCGGCTCCCCGGGAGTGTGTGAATACTGAACATGAGCGCAGAGCTAGCAACAGCGATCGACTGTCTTACGGCGACATCCTCCGACGAAACAAAACAAAAGACAAAGTAACAACTAAATTAATACGACCTACCTACCTTATGTTTTCTGAACAGCGAAGTTGCAACAAACTACGTGCTTTATGTTAAGCGCAACTAGGTCATCTGTCGACATTTGTTGAGCTTGAACACCTATTCCATTTTCGTCATGCACTCTTAGGGAATTCAATAATAATACTAATACTAATACATAGCTTTTATAGAGCGCCGTTCTCCAACTTCAAGGACTCGCTGCGCATTGAAGCGCGCGCGCGCGCGCACACACACACACACACACACACACACACACACACACACACACACACACACACACACACACACACACACACGCGCGCGCGCTATTTACATCTCCTCAGCATACATACAATTGGCAGTGCAACGAACTCATGATGCACACAGACAGACTTAACAGAGGTTTAGCTATCAAAGGCTTCACGGAAAAGATAGGTCTTCAGATGCGATTTAAACAGTGAGGCAGTGAGGTCTGAAGGCGGAGTTCGATTGGCAAGGAGTTCCAGACAGTCGGGGCTAAGAAGCTGAATTCAAATTCAAATTCAAAATACTTTATCGTCCAGTAAATTACAGGTACGAGATGCAAAATCGTCTTTTGACTCACAGCTGGAAAGAAAATCAGAATGAAAACTTAAAGATTCTACGTCAATAAAACAACATAAAACTGGTTTGGCATTTGCAAAAACTGAACAAAACCACCATCATGTACTCCTAGTGATATACACCGGGCCTTCTGTATTAAGCGACTGCCCAGCAGATCGGAGACTGTTCGCAGTGAATGTCTCAGTCTCTTGCTGCAGTCGCAGTCTCTACATTTCTGTTTCGCGGGAATTATGTCAAACCCTCGTTATCAGGGTGGCGGACGTCTACCCCTTCCCATCCACCCAGCGTCAGGGTTATGGCGACATGTTGTTTACGACCAAAATACACCCACGTGGCGTCACCTAACTGATTGCTTTCTCTGAATGAATCGTCCGTTTGCCACGAACATAACGTTTTGACCCGTCAGATAGCCGCATGACGAATGACGAATGACGTCATACGGCTATCTGACGAATGACGTATTTTCCTGGGATGCTTAGTGTCTTTGATTCCGGAGTCGGGTAAATACCAATGTCCAACCGGTTTGAAATAAAAAGAGGATGTTTTGCCAGTGACATGAACTGATCTGAAACGATCTCTAATTACAATGTGTGTTGTTTTTGAAACAGAAAGATGTTGTGTACTGAGCACTTCACATTCATGCGATGCAATGCAATTTCCCGTTCATGTATGCTCGCGGCAAAAGATCGATATGAAATGAAACCCACTTCACCTAGCCACGAGCCAGCGGGGTACAATCTCAATACGTTTGTCAGGCATACAACATCGTATGGAAAACTTTTCATCGAATGCGCTTAATCAGTGCATCAGAGTCAGTCACTTGAGTCTGAAACTATTGTACAGTAGTTTCTCTGGCTGGCGTACAGTTATGATGATGATGATGGAGACTTGATACAGCGCACGGCTCCACCCTAACTGAGTGCTCACGGCGCTTAGGGAGAGATTTTGAAAGGAAAGATAGTGGAATAAAAAAGCTGCAGATGATTACTGGCGTGAGGCACTGAAGAGATGAGTCTTCAGGCGCTTCCGGAATGCGGTAATGCTGACTGCCTCCTTCACTGTCTCAGGAAGAGAGTTCCACAATTTCGGCGCTGCATTTTTGAAGGACCGTGCACCCTCTTCTTACTGGTGTCGTCAGTTGAAGGGAGCCGCAGACGGAGTGAACTTGCAGACCGCAAGTTGCGCGCTGGCTGGTACACAGGAATCAGTTCCTGCAGGTACGTGAGGAGGGGGGGGGGGCGGTGTTGTGGATGCAGCAGTACGTCAAGGAGAGGACTTGTGGTCAATGCGCTGCTGCACGGGGAGCCAACTGTTTTGTTGTTCTACATACGTAGAAGCAACGGTACCGCGTTCTGAGCTGACGACATTTGGTTGCGGACTGAAGACCAGCTGGACAGCGCTTATTGGAGGCTAATTTTAACGACTTTGTCGATCGGCGTGTGTTGCAGGTATGGAAATGTTAGGCCAAGTCACTTTGCTCCTGTACTAGAAGCCGCAACTGACGTCACGAAAATGGTCTCATTGGCCAAAAGGAACATCTATTCATTTGGCAAACAGCCTCAGAGCTTTGTTAGCGGTAGTGTTGTTCCCCCTCAGAACTCGTAACGAACACGGCTCAAAGCGCCGCGAACTGAATCCAACACGCACGCTGACATGAAGCACATGCATTATCTCACACACTGGACATAAACACATTACAATCACGTGGTGCGAAGGCTCAGCTCAGCTATTTAAATTTTGGCATTTAGAATAGCATTTATTTTTCGAATTTGGTCTGCTGAACATTTCCGAAGCTGCCGGAATACCCGGAGAGAACCCCCGACGGTCGGCCCGAATGAACGGTGTCACATACGAGAAGGAAAAATTCTTTGCCCCGAGTGGGACTCGAACTCCTGACCTTTCGCATTGGTGACAAGTCTCTTAACCACTAGACCACCGACCGCAGAGAGGGTGATGTAGGGGCGAGGGGTGGGTGTGTAGGATGTAGGGCTGACTATCATTTTAGCCATTTACGTTCTGTGCTAATGGTCTCTCATGACAGACACTGACGTTAGTTGGTTCTGCCGGTTCAATATCATGTAAAAGCTCAACTGAGTTTACGCAAAAAACTGTGCATGACACTCGTGTGTGTGTGTGTGTGTGTGTGTGTGTGTGTGTGTGTGTGTGTGTGTGTGTGTGTGTGTGTGTGTGTGTGTGTGTGTGTGTGTGCGTGTTACTGTTGTAATATTACATATTAAACTATTGTGACATGTTACATTGGGTATATATGCGAATGATTCTGTTGTCTTTTAATCTATTTTTATGCCTGTGTGGTTGTTGTCTGTTTTTACGCCGCAACTTAATTCCCTCCCCTTGAGGACAATAAAGATTAATTGAATTGAATTGAATTGAATTGAATTGAATTGAATTGAATTGCTTCGTCTGACACAGAGAAAGAGAAAAGAATCATAATTAATTTATGTCTGCATGGATTTAACTTTGGCTTTGTGGGAGTGTTACACTTTGATTTTACTCGTGTTTTGCTGCTGTTACAGCCATTAAAGAACCATTAATCTAGCCTGATTTTCGCAAGCAGGGCCCGTATGTGATAGTCGTGGTTAGGGTTTTAGCCCCGGGTTAGAGTCTAACTTCGAACTAAACTAGCTCTAGGGTTAAATTTTTTGTTGTTTGTTGTTTTAAATCAGGTAAGCGGGCTCGTTCCAGGAAGGTGCCTGAGCCGTTATAGAAGGATTTTTTTCTTCCTTTCTTTGCTTCCTTTATTAATTTAATTTTGCTTTAGGGTTTCTTTTGTTCTAGTCTGGGTTAGGCCTGTAGCCGTGGGTTAAATTAACCTCGACTTTTACATACGGGTCAAGTGCTAAAACCGAACAGGAGTCCAAAACATGGAGTACTGGTGCGCGGTACGAAATACTGAAAATCGTTTCTGTCGTACAGCTTTTGTCTGCGCAGTTAATCTTTGCTGTCCTCTGAAATTTGTTTGCACGGCGCATTACACTAAGCCCTCGGATGCCTACCCATGCGAGCAGTGACTATATAACACCAAGTATCCGTATTTTTAAAATAAATAAAGCAAGTCCCTCGGACGCCGTGGTGAAATCCAAGCGAAGCTTCCAGATCTCTTCGGAAAGCTTTTTTTTTTTGTTCTAAGCACTGTTGATCAATTTAAAGTTTTCATGAGCAGGAACTTTTACACGCAGTTGTACGGAGGGAGGCGGGATGCGAGGGGGATTTGTGATCCATCGAATAAATCCAGGTTGATACATTATCGATCAGGTACAAACGTCAGGAGAGAGAGAGAGAGAGAGAGAGAGAGAGAGAGAGAGAGAGAGAGAGAGAGAGAGAGAGAGAGAGAGAGAGAGGGGGGGGGGAGATGCAAAGGCAGAATAACATGAAAGACGGAATGGAGACAAGGAGGAAAAAACCCACACTACAGAAAGGATGAAAGACGTAGAAAAAAAGAAAGAAAGAAAGACAGGGAAAGAAAAAATAGATACACTGCGTAAACCAAAATACGTGAAACAAGTAGAAAAAGTGAAACTGATAGACGAGACAGGAAATGAGAAACCAGGAACAACAACAACAACAACAACCAAAACATAACCCAAAACATAAACATAAACAAAAACAAAATCAAAAACAAACCAAACCCAACCAAAACCAAAACCAAACCAAAACCATACAGAACCAAAACCAAACCCAAACAAAACCAGTCCAAAACAAAACAAAACAAAACAAAACAAGAGAGAGAGAGAGAGAGAGAGAGAGAGAGAAAATGGAGGAGACAGACCGGGAAGAAAGCAAAAAGGCCAAAAGAGCAAAGTGCATCAGACGAGACAGACACACTTCAAGAGCAGAGATAAAGAAGAGACGGAGAAAAGACAGACAGGAGACAAAACCTAGGCCCGTATGTAAAAGTCGAGGTTAATTTAACCCAAAGCTACGGGCCTAACCCAGACTAGGACAAAAGAAACCCAAAAGCAAAATTAAATAAAAAAGGAAGCGAAGAAAGGAAGAAAACAACTTCTATAACGACTCAGGCACCTTCCTGGAATGGGACCGTTTCCTGATTTAAAAAAAAAAAAAACCCAGAAAATTTAACCCTAGAGCTAGTTTAGTTCGAGGTTAGACTCTAACCCGGGGCTAAAAGCCCTAACGTAACCTCGACTAGTACATACGGGCCCTGATCTAGAGAAGGACAGGTAGGAAACAAGAATCAAGTCATGGAAAGGCGGGCATGACATGAGGAGTCAGAAGACATGAAATGTGAGGGAAAGTGCCAGAAGACAAGAAATAAGAGAAAGACAGAGAGAAGAGAACAAAGAGGAGACACAAAGTGAGAATACGTGAACAAGACAAGCAGAAGACAAGAATAGGAAAAAAAAAACCAAAACCCGAAATCACAGAAAGAATACAGGAAATAGGAGAAATACAGACAGAGGGCAAGAAAAGAAGAAAAACACGCGGAAGACAGAAAATAAGAGAACGGCGGACAGATGACGAAAAATAAGAAGAACGACGGACAGATGACAAAAAATAAGGGAACGACGGACAGATGACAAAAATAAGAGAACGACGGACAGATGACAAAAATAAGAGAACGACGGACAGATGACAAAAATAAGAGAACGACGGACAGATGACAAAAAAATAAGAGAACGACGGACAGATGACAAAAAAAATAAGAGAACGACGGACAGATGACAAAAAAATAAGAGAACGACGGACAGATGACAAAAAAAATAAGAGAACGACGGACAGATGACAAAAAAATAAGAGAACGACGGACAGATGACAAAAACTAAGAGAAAGACGGGCAGACGACAAGAAATAAGAGAAAAGACTGGCAGATGACAAGAAATGAAAGAAATTCAATGAAAAGACAAACCATAGAAGAAAAGCCAAACAGAGGACAAGATGTGAAGGAACAACAGACAGATGACAAGCAATAAGACACAAAATGGTTGGGAAGAAAAGTCATAACAGAAAGACAGACACACAAGAAATACGAGAAAGACTGCAGGAGACGGGCGGACAACTTGAGCAGAGAGACAGAGGAAGACTCGACAGAGAATCGACAGAGAAAGAGACAGAGATGGGACAAAGAGGAGACTGCGAAAAGTTAGCCGTGTGTGATCGATGTTTCGAGCGAGAGCTGAACGGAGCTGAGCTGAGCTGACCAGCACGAGGGTACGGGAGACTAGGTGCTGGATAGAGGGAACGCTATAGTGGGGGGTAGGACTCGCTCTCTACCGTCAACCAGACCACTCATATCGGAGTAGCGGCGCCGACCAAGCCCGTCCGACCGACTGTCTCGCGCGCGCGCTCTGTCTCTCTCTCTCTCTCTCTCACTGTCTCTCGGTCACTCTCTCCCGCTCATCTCGATTGAACTGATTGGAATTTCTCTCTCGGATACGCTATCTGCGCCCTCCGTGATTACTGTTTGGGTGAGTCACAAACTTTTTTCAACATTTCTTTAAAAAAAAAAGGACCGTGAAGGCTAGTGGTTTATTATCCATTGCGGGAAATTGTATGGTGTTTGGGTCTGGAAAGTTTTTGTAGTAGTGATTTTCTTACGTCTGGGTGGAATGGTATGTGTTGATCAAGTGATTCAGAATAGCCGAGGGGAGTTTCTTTTTCGGATGGAGGATTGTTTGAGAATTGAAAATGTACATGTTGTTTGATAATCATGTGTTAGTCTAAGGTTTTTTTTAAAATATATTAAAAAAATTGCCATTCTTTCTTAAACGTTAGTTTGAGTGAAGTTTTGCGCTTTCACTACATTTCTTGCATTCCTTCTCAAATCGGCATTTCGCTAAGTGACTCCTTTTTGACCAAGTGACTCAGTTTTGAAATATAGCATCAAAACGAAGTAACAAAATGAGACTTCGTAAATGAAACCAGATGACATTAGCAGACGCGTCGACGCTCTGACCATGAACACTGCAGAGGGTGTGGGGGAGGGGGGTGTTTGGGGGTTTAACATCCTTTTCCACCATATACGGGTGATATCAAAGACGGGGCAACGATGAAAAAGCCAGCACAAATATTTGGCCCCAGCCGGGATACGAACTCACGACCCGAGCATTAGAAGTCCAACGCTCTACCATTCGGCCACCCCGGTTCCCCGAGCACTGCAGAACACGCATGGATATTATGATAGAAACTAATACAATTACTCGTCAGTTTTCATTGTTCGTGGACTTTTCACTGAAAATGAATTTTCTTTTACGGTGCTTTCTAGAATGGTGATGGTCAGTCTAGAATATTATCTCTGCATTCTTACATCACATTTAACTCATTAACTCTTTGACGACGGAGCGCAATTTCTGACACACGATTTCCTGGTTGCGCACCAATGTCCTCACGAAAAACAAATAATAATAATAATAATAATAGTGGAGATTTTTAACGCGCCTAACCCAGGGGCTGGCTCATAAGTAATTTAAGTCTGCATGGGTTTCTGGCTTAGTGGGAGTGTTGCACTTTCATTATACTCGTATTTGCTGCAATAAGAGCCGCCAAGGAACCGTTCATCTTGCCTGATTTTTGTATACAGAGTCACAACCGAAAAAGAGTCATAAAAAAGAGTCACTACGTGGGATACTCGTGCACGGTACAAAATGTAGTAATGAGTCCAATTTGTTTTTACTATGCCTTCTTGGTAGTCGTGACTCTCCAGTAGTCCAGAGAGGGACCGGTGGACTCTATACAAAACCAGTTTGTGTCCTAAACTTTCCCAGATTGATCGATTATTCCAGAAAGCGTTTCTTCAGTTTTAACTCTTACCAGTTCAGCCAGTTTGGACAAAAGTGTTCCCAAATCCCACCACTCAACATTCTAGGCTCATGTTTTGTCGTTTTTACTCAAACTAATGGATTTGCTGGTCTTCTATGAGTATTTTTTTTTTTGTGCAGTTAAACAGTAAGCTTCAAGATGTATGCAGTAATTCTTTGTCGGGGACTGGGGATGAATCATCCAACTTCAGAGGCGGATATTGGGGGAAGTGAACTTGGAGAAGGTGTTCGTAATGAGGTCTGGAAATTGGGGGGGGGGGGGGGGGGGGAGTGGGGGAGGGGGAACTTCCGCTTACAAAGCTCTAAAGCTGTTTGCCAAATGAGTATTATTATGTTTCTTTCGGTCGCTGCAACCATTTTCGCTACTTTGCCTCTTAACAGTAGAGAAAATATGACCTTCTTTGGCCTAACACGTCCATACCTGTACTACACGCCGATCGACAAAGGCGCTAAAAATAGCCACCAATCCAGCGCTGCCTAGCTGGTCTTCAGTCCGCAACCAAATAGCGTCGTCTGTTCAGCACGCTGTACGCGTCTACCTATGCAGATCGAACAACCCGAGTCACCACAATGGTATAATTATTAATAATTATTGTGTCGCAAGTGACTGATTCTGATGCACGGATTAAGCGCAGTCGATGAAAAGTTTTCCACAGCGTCCTTGTATACCTGACAAACCGTATTGAGACTTTAAAGTATTTGGATACAGTCTGGGGGGTGGGGGTAGGTTTTGGGGGGTTTAACGTCCTTTTCCACCACATACGGGTGATATCAAGGACGGGGGCATCGATGAAAAAGCCAGCACAAATATTTGGCCCCAGCCGGGATGCGAACCCACGACCCGAGCACCAGAAGCCCAACGCTCCACCACTCGGCCACCCCGGCTCCCCGGATACAGTCAGCGAGTCCGTTCTAGTATCATTGACCATGACTGCACAAGCCACAGGGAGTTCAACTGGCTCATGGGCGACATGCCTGACTAATACAGGTGTATCCATAAAGTAAAGTAAAATAAAAGTAAAGTTAAAGTAAAGCAAGATAAAGTAAGGTAAAGTGAAAAGTGAAGTAAAGTATAATAAAACAAAGTAAAGTAACGGAAACTAGGGTAAAGTAAGGTAAAGTGAAAAGTGAAGTAAAGCGAAGTAAAGTATAGTAAAGCGAAACAAAGTAACGTAAACTAAGGTAAAGTAAAAGGCAAAGCGAAGTAGAGTAAGGTAAAGTAAAAGGCAGAGTACAAGGTTAAGTAAAGTGAAGTAAAGTAAAATCAAGCAAAGCAAAGTAAGGTAATTAAAAGGTAAAGTAAAGTGAAGTGAAATAAAGTAAAATAAAGCAAACCAAAGTAAAGTTAGGTAAAGAAAAAGGTAAAGTAAAGTGAAAGGTAAAGTCAAAGGTAAAGTAAAAGGTACAGTAAAGTAAAGTGAAGTAAAGTATTGTAACAGTCACTTCTTTTTCTGTTTTTAACGCAAGCCAAACCGGCTTAAGCTCTGGATTTGTATGAAATACCAAAGGGAAAGTAGGAGATAGAGAAAAAGACAGTTTTTGCCGAAAAGAGACAGTGTTTCATTTCATGAAAACGACTTGGGGGTAAAACCACTGACATCATTTCGTTTGTGACCTTTCTAGATTTCCAGCGTGAAATGACAACAACAACACCAAACACAAAACAAAACAAAATCAAAAACAGTATACGTAAACTTTCAAAACACACGTAGAATATAACAGACATCAAATGCTTTGATATTCTGATCTAATTCGTCTGTTCAGTTGTCCTCTCAGTGCGTTTTTAGCGGTATAGTATTTCAGTCTTATGTATATTTTTCACTTATACCTTTGTCATGCCCAGCAGTATTGTACAAGGACACTCACGAATGACACACTCATCTCTCCTCTAACCTTAGTTCCTGCACGTGCCACCCGGTGTACAAGACAGACAGACTCCCCAAGGGATTTACCCTGGATTAAAAATATCGTAAAGAAATTCTTAGTCCACAGTAAGACCCTCCTACGACAGAAGTACTACCAAGCCAAGGAAATACTTCCTTTTTGTCCTACGAGGTTCTTACTCCTGAGGAAAAAAAAAAGAAAAATTCGTGCGATTTTGTTTTACTCGGAGTAATCCCTCGTGGGAGGGGAGTTAGTTTATCGCTCTACACCGGCTAAGCCCTGTGCTCTATATCAGTATTTGTGACAAAGGGACTGAGCCGACTAACACTCGCGGATGCAGTGTGTGTGTGTGTGTGTGTGTGTGTGTGTGTGTGTGTGTGTGAGAGAGAGAGAGAGAGAGAGAGAGAGAGAGAGAGAGAGAGAGAGAGAGAGAGAGTTTAACGCCCCTTTCCACCATATACGGGTGATATCAAAGACCGCGCAACGAGAAAAAGGCCAGCACAAACAGATGCAGAGTGTGATGCCAGAACCCAATAATAACATTTCGCATCCACTCGATTCCACCAAAGCGCTCTACCCCCCCCCCCACCCCTTTGTAAAAGTCCTAGGACTGTGGTTATTTTTCCTCATACATTGTCGAACCATGCCTGTGTGGTGCCGCGGTATCAGGTAGTGTGTGTGTGTGTGTGTGTGTGTGTGTGTGTGTGTGTGTGTGTGTGTGTGTGTGTGTGTGTGTGTGTGTGTTTACCCAGTCACTTTGATCGATTGATTTTGCGTGTGTGTTAGTGTGTGTGTGTGTGTGTGTGTGTGCGTGCGTGCGTGTTTGTGCGTGCGTGCGTGCGTGTGTGTGTGTGTGTGTGTGTGTGTGTGTGTGTGTGTGTGTGTGTGTGTGTGTGTGTAACGGAAACCTCGTTAAAAGGCCCACACACCCCAACAAGAGGATTCGTGCTACTCTGTGAAACAGACTAATTCCGTCCCAACTTACGCTTTGGAAACGTTTCGCTCGTGAGTGCGTCTGTACGCTCGAAAATACTCCATCTTGATGATTAATGCGATACAATGTTGTTTACACTTCGTGCGAGCGGTCGAACATTCAGAATTCTGTTATTACACTACTCGAGCGTTCAGTCGGGTCTCCGCGTCATCAGTGCCAGCATTACAGACGCTCTCATTGTCTAAGTGACTAAGTGGTGTGAAGATAGATACCACGAAAACAACTCACGACGATCTGTGAGGATAAAAATAGTAGCATGAGCTCCTTTAACCTTTAAATCTACACCAGCGGCAACAACATTACCAACAGGATGGTTTTTATCCTTGGAAAAACTTTCTTGCAAAAGTGCATTTCAAGTACCATTTTATTTCTTCTTCTTCTTCTTCTTCTCTCTCTCTCTCTCTCACGCGCTTCACTGAGCAGAATTCTCATTTCCTTCAAATCGAAATGGAGGGGTCACTGAGGCAGAAAATCGTGTAATAGAATTTAATCCAACAATTCAAATTTCACTCTAATCATTTCATATTTTATGGAGCACCAGATCAGCTGCGAGCTGATTGCATATTCAAGTATGTGATAAAATTACATTACCGGTTGGTTCGGTAGTGTGTTCTGTATATACTGCAGATTGTGTGTTTTGGTAAATATTTGAGCGATGAAAAAGAGAGCCAACTTGTCATGATGGTAGTTCATGGACTAAGCTAGAACACTGTCAGTTTTCAGCTGTGGACTGAAAGTCAAGCTTCCATCAATTGTTTGCTTACAAACCGTTCTGAACTCTTTTGGTAGTGAGACGCGGACATCACCACGAGTCAGTTAATACTGCGGCCACGGTTAACAGCTAAGTTGGAGAATTTTGTATTTTTGTCAGCTCGTACAGCCTGTAGTCGGCATTGTAACGCATTCAGAGCTCCTCTTCCAGAAGTGCAACGTTCCTAAAACACAAGTTAGCATCAGTGGAGTCTGAAGATGAGCGTTTAATCTGACTGCACTACGTATTCGGAGCCCTACTGTACTCAGATAGCCATGCTCGAAAATGATCTTGTCAGTTTCACACCAAGCGCCCCCTAGGGCCCATAATTCTATCGCCAGCAAGGGTCAGGCAATCGCCAGGACGGACAAATGATCCCCCTTGGCCAAGGTCAACACGCTTGAGGCGGACGGGACTATTTTTGGAACAGAAACTGATTGTGGCTGGTCAGTACACGCACTTTTGAGACACTGTCAATTGTCAGCACTGGTTTCCAAGGGTCGGTGGGTGGGTGTTTTGGGGTTTAACGTCCTTTTCCACCACACACGGGTGATATCAAAGACGGGGCAATGATGAAAAAGCCAGCACAAATATTTGGCTCCAGCCGGGATACGAACTCACGACCCAAGCATTAGAAGTCCAAAGCTCTACCATTCGGCCACCCCGGCTCCCCCCCCCTCTTCTCCCCACTGGTTTTCAAAGAATGTTGAAAACAAAGAAAGATACAAAGAAACAAGAGTATTGTTTTATTTCAGAGACATCTTAACACGTGATTGGCCAACGGCAAACTTGTGACCAAAACCTCACGACATCGCGTGACCTCAGGTCAAGGTTATTCTCCCGAGAAGTGGTCGCAGCTGTGATCCTGTGGTGCACGAAGGCCACAGCCTCGTTCTGAGGCTATCTGTCACGTACAGTTACAAAGAACTACATGTTAGATTGATGAAACGTGTTCTCCGTGCTTCCACGAGAAATCTTTGGTGACTTCCCCGGGGAAAAATCAGTTTCTGATTGATTGAAGTGGCCAGTCTCTATCGGCTGAAAAAAACAAACAAAGGAACTGGGATTTGTTTTTAAAAGCAAACGTGTTTTATAGATCATCACAGCATTCCTCAGTCCCAGAAACAGTCCTTCGATCTCCACCTACGAAGTCGAAATACCCGACCACTCCACGCTCACGTCTCCAAAAGTCAAACCCATGACAGGTATGAAGCTGAAGCCCCTGTCCTCGGCTCTCGACGTTATTTGAATTGACAGAAGTGGAAAACGTGAACGTGACGGGGAGTGAATGGCGTCATCACTCTGCTTGACATTTCTCGGAAACGTGACGTTGGAAACGTTTACCTCAAGTCCCTTGCCCCGATCGATGCACGTGGTTCTCAACATGTTGAAACGCCGTTAGCCATCTGACCACTTCATTAACCACGAAAACCGTGGTACACACGGAGCAAGACTGTTTGAGGGGGGACCGGGATGGTGTTTTTATTTTCTTTGGGGGTGTGAACGGGGAGGGGGTGGGGAAGGGAGGTGGAAGCGAGGGAGGGGTGCTTGAAAGAAAAGAGAAGGGTGGTGACAAAGTTGACGAGAGAATCAGATGGCTCAGATGGCTGAGAGTATAGCTGAATGGATTTAAGTCTTTGCACAAGATTCACTCAGTTTTTTGTTGTTGCGTGTTTAATTAAAGGGCCTGCTCATTCATTCACGTCACTAAATTCTACGAAAGCTAAAAACAACAACAACAAGAACACCCCCACCCCGCCAATAAAACAAAACAAAACAAAAAACAAAACAAAAACAACAAAAACAACAACACAAAGAGAAACAACCTCTCTCCCCCCAAACAAACAAACAAAAACAAACAAACCAAAAAACTCCAAACAACCAACAACCTAAATAACAACAACAACAACAACAACAACAACACAACCAAACAAACAACAAGACAGATGGCTGAGGTAGCATATTCTTGTATCCCGTTTAAATATTTTATCAAATGTTATGATTTCCACTTAATGACAGCATTGCCATGTTCTTTCAGGCCAGTGGAATATTTGCACACTGAACGATCTGTGTTTGTTTCTTTTGCTTTTCAGGAGGCGAATGCATCAGGCTGCGTGCTGTCTGTTCTCCACTAAGCAAGGGAATATCCAATGAGCCAAATACACACGAGACTGTACATCACGAACTGTTTAAATTATGGCCAGTGAGTGGTAGAACTGAACAGACCACGCAGCGGGCCACCCTGTCCAGCTTCAAACAAAATGTCCGGGTGCTGGCGGGAACAGGGACATAACCCAATCATCTGATCTGCAGTCGTGTCCCCTGAATTGAAGCCATCTTCATCATCCGCCCCCTTCACACGCAAACCCGAGGACTCTGCAGAAAGAGATGAGGGGAATTAGAATGACACCACAATTTGGTTCTGATCCCGAGAAGTGAATGCACGTCAGCAATAGAAATCAAAGAAAAAAAAAAGTCTTAGCACGATAGGCGGAGAATACGAATTTTCTACACCAGGGATAATGTGATTCTTTGTCAATGTGACAAGGACTTTTCCAAAGACAGCTCTCGGTTTAGCAACGACAGGCGCTACTGTTGTGAAAAGTGGCCGCTAACAAGGTGAAATCATGTGAAAAATGAGCTCATTATACGGAGTCTGGCACACAGTACCGACTGTTTGTAATAGCTTTGACATTCACGGGGGTTACAAGTGCCACCTAATAGGCCGCAGGATGGATTTTTGGTTGGTGGATGCACACAGACGGGTGAGCAACTCCGCGAAAGAAACCTAGAGTGCTGCACATAAACACTACACAATGAAGCTGGTGCGGTTTGCTATTGGTTTGTGGGGGTTGATATGAGGCTGTGTGCCGTCAACCTTCACCCCACAGGACTCCTGACGCAATGAAACCGGAAGTACGTCGTTTACTACTTCTGGGTGTCGCTTTACTCGTCGTTTCACGTTCAGCAGCGTCAATGACTCGCGGTTCGAATCCTGAAACCTTGTTGCTGCCAGTTTTGGGTGAAAACACTAACGATTCACAAACAAGTAAAATACCAGTGGAACTCTCAACAACAGAGAAAACCGCTGGACCGAAAAGTATAGCGAGGAATGCTGAAGCTAAACCGGAAGGTACCAAAGTAGAAACCAGAAGTACCGAAGTTGGCACGGGAAATACCGAAGCTGAAACGAAAGGCACCCAAATCGAAACGGAAGGTACCGATGTTGAAACGGAAGGTACCGATGTTGAAAGGAAAAGTGCCGAAGCTGATTCGAAAAGTTCCGAAGCTGAAACGAAAAGTACTGAAGTGATGCACGTGACATCTATCTACACTGTTCCGAAAAGAACCGAAACCGTCGCGAAACACCCCGAACCTCAATGGAAAGATTATGACTGGAATCCTGGGGATTCTGATGGGACAGTGAGAACTGCTGACGCAGTGAAATCACGTCACCTACGCTCCGCTGTAACGGGCGGGAGAGGAGATCGTGTGTTTATGGATTCTACTCTCTCTGACTACTCATTGTCTTGGATTACCAACAAAGCCGAAGACGACAGTGGTGAAGTCGAAGACACATCCACTGAAAATGACATCGATAACATCGCCTCTTACACCATAGGCTCTTCTTCCTCTTCATTATCTACTTCTTCATCGTCATATCCGTCATCGTCCGAAGTTGCTTCTTACTACTCTGTGAGTCTTGGAGATCTTGTGTTCGCCTATCCAACCATTTCGTCCCGTGAAAGAGCTAGCACCTGTTGCTTTGGAGCTGACGCTGAAGACGATGCATTCCCGTCACCAGTAGACACACAACCTAAAAGAAGGCACAGAAAACAAAAAAGAAACAAACCCTTTGCCAGAGATGGTGCTGGTGAAGAAGTGGAGGATGCAACTTACGAAACTGTGGAGAATGTAGGAGACACCAATGAAGAGGAGAGGGAGGGGGCAGGAGAAGAGGAGGGTGTTCTGTACATCGGGGGGATTTTCGAGTTGACTCAGAACCCCCACACGGAGAGCGCCAGGTCGGAGCTGGACGCTGCCCTGTTGGCCATACGTCACGTGAACGAGAAGGGGGTAGTGCCGGGATACCGTCTTCAGCTCGTCTACAATGACTCCAAGGTAAAGAAACCTTTCATCATCAGTATCGTTGTCGTTTACATTACCATACTGACCCATCTTAATTGCCCTCGAGGGATAAATGAAGTAGTAGTGAACTGAATTGAAATATCCATCATCATCAACATTAGTCAGATTCGTTTGTTTTGACAGTCCTAAAGGTCTTTTGTCAAGACGCCCTTCACTTGGAGGTGATCATCTACTTTTATTTTTCCAGTTACTAGATTTGCTGACCTTTTGAAGTTGATGAAATTTGAAGTGTTTTCCCAAACGCCGAAGCGAGTGGAATGTCAGCAAAAGAATTGTTGCTTCCAGGCCAAAAATTACAAGATTTTCATTATACTTGTTGTCACACTTTCACCTGGGCATTGTGTGTGTGTGTGTGTGTGTGCGTGTGTGTGTGTGTAGGTGTCAGTCTCTGTGTGTGTGTGTAGGTGTCAGTGTGCGCATGCACACGCGCTGCAGCCCAATCCCCCCTCCCTCCTCCCACACACCTCTTCATTTGCATATCAAGCCCTCGCTAGCAGAAAGTCGTGCAAATGTCTTTCAGCCGAGACTCCATTCTTCACAAGCTCCACAATTCGGGCGCGTCCACTCAATGTCCACTGAAGACACCACGTGCAAATCTCCCCGAATTCAAGAGCTCCACTAGCGCGTGCGCAGGCACAAAGGCACCGCGTCTGGCACGAGAGTTCTTTCAGAGGAGCAAACAATGGATTGTGTGGAAAGTGGACACACGGGCGTAGTGTGGGGCGGGGACTATGTGGGAACGGGTGGACAGCGCCATGCTGCAGGCGTTGTTACTGTCGACTCGTGTTTACCGCCGGCACACCGTAAGACAAGGCTCGCCTGGCTCAAGTGCCACTATTTTTTTTTCCTCGTTATCACCTTCGAAATTGCCAAACATTTCGAAATCTCTAGCTCTGTGCTCAAGTGCTAGGGTTTCCCTTCGTACCTGTTTCATTGCGAAACCGTACTTATCTTGCTTAAGAATAGTGGTGACTGCGAAATGATCGGTAATGACTGTATCGAGTTTGTACGAAACAGTCGGTCTTCATCGCTTTTAAAAACTGCCAGCTTTCGACATCGCTGCTTGAGCTCAGGTGCTAGGATTTCCTACGCACCTGTTCAATTGTGAAACGTAAAGATCTTGGAATATGTGAAACGGCGGAATGATTGTAATAACTGGCTGTACCTACTTTGTGCAAAATTGTCGGCTTTCACTTTAAAAACCGATCGACAATTTCGAAATCTCTGCTGCTGCTGCTGCTGCTGCTGTTGTTGTTGTTGTTGTTGCTAATAATAATAATAATGATGATGATGATAATGATGATAATAATAATAATGAGGATTGTTTAGCGCCCAACCTCCTCCTGGAGCTCTAGGTGCCTTACAATAGCAGAACATTACACACACAATACATACACACAGTCTTACAGTACATTCTTACAAATAACATGATCATGATGATGGTGAAAAACTGATCAGTCTTGGTAATGAAGCCAGAACAGATGCGTCTTGAACGCGTTTTTTGAACGAGTCAACCCACTCAGCATGACGAACGTGAAAAGACAGACTGTTCCAAGGAGCGGTGAGCGGTGGTCTAACAGGTAGCGCGTCGGATCTAGCCGCTGCGTTACTGAACGGCCGTCACCAATGTCATGGCGATGAAGCGTGGGTTCGATCCCAGGTCGAGCTTGTGATATGTGATACCGGTTTTTCCTGGTTACCGGGCTGCTCATCGGGGGGTTCTCTCCGGGTAATCCGGCTTTCCTCCCCCAGCAAAATTGCAAAACTGTAAAAAATATAGGATGGGTATTGGGTGGCGCTGCACCGCGGCGACGCGCTTCCCCCGGGGAAAGCAGCTTGAATTTCCCGAAAGGAATAATAAAGCAGTTAAAAAAAGAGGTGGACCACGACAGAGTAATGAACAATGCTAGGTGTCCATAACGTTCGTGGGCGTCCGTTCCCTATAGCTTTGAATCTTATTTGCACAAATGTCAACTGTATTCAAAATGTCAGAGGATTTGTATATATCGTATTTCAGTCTTTCCGTACAAGTGTTTTTTTTATGTCTTTGCTCGCTTCTTTGAAGCTGCGAAAAACCTCTTGTATGTGTTTGGGTCTCTTTGTGAATAAACCGGATACGTTTATCGCCATCTATTTTGAGAGGGCAAAATATTGAGAAATCACCTGTGCCCTATATATCGCCTCACGCGTTGCTGTGTCGCAAAACAAGAGAAGCGTTTTCAGATTGCCGCAGGTGTCGGGAACTTTATATTCTGTCTGAAGTGGTTGTTAAGGATGGGGACTACATTTGAATGGCACTTATGCGGGCCTCTTGGAATTAACGTGCATATCCTGCACGTGCTCAAAACAGCAAGGTATGTGGGTGGTCCCCTGCAGTTAAAAAAAAAAGTTTTAAAGTATACTAATTTTCAATTGCATCGACCTTTAGTTTTGAAGATTCGGTCATCTTTCAACATGTTTTGCTGTTTTAAGCATGTGCATGCTATGCGTGTTTGTTTAAACCTAGTCTCAAGAGCCGGGTGGGTCCTGATTACTTTCATTCGTAGTCCCCATCCTTAATCAACTTTGACACACATTCCATATCCCTTGCCGCGGCCGACACATGAGAAGAATATCTGCGAAGGTTGCATGCAGCGGATTTATTACAGCAGGTGGCTCGAACTTACCGTTTATTAGTTCTGTCTGGCCGTTAAACTTAGGAGTATTGTACACGTCCACTTTGAGGCCTTTGTGAGATTCCAGATAGCCTCCTTTGTTAATAACTTGATAGTCGTGCATTGGGAATACCTTCCTTTTTATGGCACTCTTTTTTAATTTGGTGACAAGTCTCTTGATCTCTGTGTCTTTCTTTAGCGTGTGTGTGTGTGTGTGTGTGTGTGTGTGTGTGTGTGTGTGTGTGTGTGTGTGTGTGTGTGTGTTGTGTTTACTGCACTGCCCCCCCCCCACACCCCTCATCCATGCCACGTCAATTGAACTTACTTCCAGTATTATAAATGTATATGCGCGAGAATGATGAATTGTTTGTTGTTTTTTAAGTTGTTTCTCTATAGAGAAACAACTTTATGAGACGGGGCAGATTTTGCTACGCGCAGCAGCAAGTTTCAGTGATACAAAACAAGACTGTGACGTTTCTCCACACAATACTTACTTTCACGCACACAGTGACGTAACGAAATCTGCGTCATAGACACCTTACGTGCACACTATGCTGCTGCGTTCTTTTTGGCGGGAGTTGTGAGACGTGTGTGTGTGTGGACGGATGTAATGATGACTATCTCCTAAACCACCTCGCCGGACGGCTTTTTACTTTGAGGTAAAATGGGCAGTCATATTCTCCAGAGCTACCTTTCACGATTTTTAGCCTGCCGCATTTTGAGAACAGTTATCGCCAATTTGAAAAAATCGGTCATGTCACGAATTTTTTCGAAAAAAATGTTCAAATGGCTTCATTTTCTGAAATTGGGAAGATCATCCAATTATACTGCCTGTTTTCGTAGCACAGCTCTGTAGCTCTGACAGGTTTTGTGTAAGAAAAATATTTCCGAGGTAGGGGTGGTTTGCATATAAGGCCAAATATCTATGAAACGACTGCTTCAAATTACTCATCATTCCGGTATTTTTGTCACTTGTGCCAACTGCACATATGACATGAACTACTGCACTATTATGGCTTTAGTATTAAGAATAGCAGAGCTTTTTAATAAACACATTGTTCACGTTTCTGCGAGAAGCGCCGGTCAAAAAAGTTCCAATTTTGCAATTTCGTAAGTACAATCCAAGGCACTTAAGTCCACGTTTCATCAGCTCTCTAGATCTTCCAGATTTTATGTCAAAATTAATTCAGTCACGGAAGTCACAAAAGCAACAAGGAAATCACAAGATATGTAGAAGTATCATCTGTCAGACGAGCAGCGTGAGACTGACGTCAAATGTTTGGTTCACAGACAAAATCTGCAAGTATCGTCACTGCTTCCGACATTTCATCAGCCCTCTACATCTTCCAGATTTCATGTGAAAAATAATTCAGTCGGAGAAGTCACAAAGCCAACAGGGAAATCACAAGACATGAACAAGCATCCTCAGACGATCTCAGTGCTAGAGGCTCACGTCAAAAGTTTAGTTCACGGAATTGACGTCATCTCTCTCTCTCTCTGTATGACGACCTGCCTGAGGCTGACGTCAAATGTTTAGTTCACGGAACTGACGTCTCTCTCTCTCTCTCTCTCTCTGGGGAGCCAGGGTGGCCGAATGGTAGAGCGTTGGACTTTCAATGCTTGGGCCGAGAGTTCGAATCCCGGCCGCTGGGGCCAAATATTTGTGCTGGCCTTTTTCTCGTTGCCCCGTCTTTGATATCACCCTTATGTGGGGGAAAAGGACGTTAAACTCCTAAACACCCACCCACCCACCCTCTCTCTCTGCCTCTCTCTCTCTCTCTCCCCCTTCTTCCCCCACCCGGCCCCACCCCCAGTCACGTGGCTAATCGGTCGAGGTCGTAGAGGATCTAGTGTCATTGGTAGAACTTGGAGAGGGGAGAACCGGCAACAATAACAACAAAACAGACAAAATAAAATGAAGTTTGGAGAAACAACTTTGTAGGACGGGGCCGTTCCTCCTTGTTTACTTTGAGTATGAATACAAAATTCTTTTAATACTTGTTCTTCATCCAGGAGATCGCGTGGCAAAAATCGTGAAATCGGCCAAACTGTCATAACCACGATCACAAGGGTCAAAAAGAAGGATTGCACTTTGTTGGACTGTTTGCCTAATCGGTGACCAGTGGTCTAGCTGTGCGCTGTTAGTTCGCGCTCACTTTGTATAGTACCGCTCTCAGTTTGAACAGCGGGCAATCACGACGCACAAGGAAATATGTGTTGCTGAATAACCTTCGAGAAAGCAAACAATGAGTGTGAATGGAGCAGACACAGCTCGTTTATTCTTTCCCTCACATAGTTAGACAATGGACGACTACGCTCTTGTCAGGCAAAAGTGCCGAGTCAACAGGATTCGGCCAATCGCGTCTCGCGGCAGAATGAGTAGAACACATGGCGTGGTCTGGCAGGCCTTGTGTCAAACACTACAACGTTGGAAGCACGTGTAGTTAGATATGACTGAAACATGAAAAGAGGGCAGTAAGTCCAATGACATCATTTGAGGAAAAAAGACCGTTACATCAATGTCTTTCATCTTCACCCCTATTTTCATAAAACGGGGGGGAGCCGGGATGGCCAAATGGATGGCGTTGGACTTCTAATGCTCGGGTCGTGAGTTCCTATCCCGGCTGGGACCAAATATTTGTGCTGGCTTTTTCATCGTTGCCCCATCTTTGATATCACCCGTATGTGGTGGAAAAGGACGTTAAACCATCAAACACCCACCCCACCCTGTCGGCTTTACTCTGTCAGAATCAACCGTCGCGCACCCTGCGTTCCGCTGGCTAAAAACCTGTCAAAATTCCCAAGCGTAACATGAAAACGGCCGCAGAGCCCTCATTCAGCTTCTTGGCCCCGGTTGTCTGGAACTCCTTGCCAATCGAACTCCGCCTTCAGCCCTCGCTGCCCATGTTTAAATCCCATCTGAAAACCTTTCTCTTACGTCAAGCCTTTGACAGTTAAATTTCTGTAGAGTCTGTTTTTGTGTACCATCAGTCGTTCACCTGCTAAATTGTAAATAAGAGGGGATGTCAATAGTGTGTGCGTGTGCTTGTGCGTGCTTGTGCGTGCGTGCGTGTGTGTGTGTGTGTGTGTGTGTGTGTGTGTGTGTGTGTGTGCGTGCGTGTGCGTGCGTGTGCGTGTGTGTGTGTGTGTGCTTCAAGCGCAGCGAGTCCTTGGTATTTGGAGAGCATCGCTCTATAAAAGCTATGTATTATTATTATTATCAAAATCGCATCGAGCTCCAGACTGCTAGTCCAACATCGCCAGGGAGATGTGGCAATCTGAGATCTTTGTTGCAACACATATTGACCAGCGAAATCTGCAGCACATACATTTCAAAACCCATGATCAACAAACGGCTGTGTACTTTACGGATCAGTGAGTCGATAACATCGCACTTTTTACTGCAACTGATCTCAGTTGAGAAAGTTCGTTATTAAACAATCAATCAATCAATCAATCAATAGGACAGTCATGCATTCAGCTCCATGCATTTAGTTAATGCAGTTCAAAAGTTTAAACGCGCGCGCGCGCGCGCGAGCGTGTGTGTGTGTGTGTGTGTGTGTGTGTGTGTGTGTGTGTGTGAGAGAGAGAGAGAGAGAGAGAGAGAGAGAGAGAGAGAGAGTTTAGGGTTATGTGAATGGGAATAAATGCTTCTCTTGAAAAGCGGGAGCCTGGGTGGCCGAATGGTAGAGCGTTGGACTTCGAATGCTCGGGTCGTGAGTTCATATCCAAATATTTGTGCTGGCTTTTTCATCGTTGCTCCGTCTTTGACATCACCTATCATCTTTGATATGTGGTGGAAAAGGACGTTAAACTTTCAAACACCCACCCACCTTCTCTTGCAAAGAAATTAACAAACAACAACAACAACATCTACAAGAAACAAAAACAACGTAAAACAACAAGCCCAGTCCAGATGAACAACAACCATCCAACAACAACCATCCAACAACAACCATCCAACCAAACAAACAAGTAAAGAAGAACCCTTCAGATCTGTTCTGAGTTTCCTTGTTTCACCCTTTTTAACTGCATTCTTCGTTCTTAATTATTTTAAGTAATTGCTTGCATGCACCACCGTTTCTTTTCTCGTTTCATCTGTTTGTTGGACACACGCATGAAAAAAATCTTTCTTCACGTCGTGTTTAACGTTAGCATGCGCACCACATAACCAACACCAAAAACCGCAGTCACATGTATACGTCAAAGGCCTAGAACGCCCCTGGCTAGACCGAAGCGTTAGACTTTTTCCTCTCTTGGCCTTTTCCCTTTTTCGTGACAGGGTCTTGCCACAGGGAGGAACTCCTTTCTTTCCCCCGCACCACCACACCACACACCCAGTGCTATGTTTTGCTGCCAACGCGACATTTAAATTGCCATCCATCATCGCTGTTTGTCGGCTGATTCTTCAGACCTTAGACTTGGAGTTCATCGCCAAAGACGAGACAGAACTTGAGTTCAAGGAAGTGATATCTAGAAGACAAGCGGCCAAGCCATGTAGTGCCCTCTTATAGCGTGTGCCATATCGCAGTGACCCAATGTTCTATAAAGTGGGTCCTACCTGAATGAACGGGGGAGCCGGGGCGGCCGAATGGTAGAGCGTTGGACTTTCAATGCTCGGGTCGTGAGTTGGAATCCCGGCTGGGGCCAAATATTTATGCTGGTCTTTTTCTCGTTGCCTCGTCTGTGATATCACCCGTATGTGGTGCGAAAAGGACGTTAAACTCCCAAACACCCACCCACCCCACCCCCCTGAATGAACAGGGACAAACCACCATAGACTCTTAGAAATTTCGTACAACTTTTTTCTTATTTTTACAAAATGCACAATGAATAACTGTGACAGTACAACATGCGGCACGTCACGTGGTATCAGTTTTAACAAGGGTCAGCCGTTGATGCTGAAACTTGGTCTCTGCCACGAAGTAGCGATACTAAAATTCAATGACTAGGGCCCGCATGTAAAAGTCGGGGTTAGGGAGTTTAGCCCCTGATTAGAGTCTAACCTCGAACTAAACTAGCTGTAGGGTTAATTTTTTTTCTGTTGTTTTTTGTTTTAAATCAGGAAGAGGGTCCATTCCAGCAAGGTGCCTATGCCGTTTCTACAGTGTAGAAAGATTTTTGTCTTTCTTTCTTCGCTTCCTTTTTTAGTTAATGTTGTTTTGGGGTTTCTTTTGTCCTAGTCTTTGTTAAGCCCCTAGCCGTGGGTTAAATTAACCTCGAGTTTTACATACGGGCCCTGCTCTTCCTATATGTGATGTCGTGCTATTGTCATTTGCAGCAACATCATTGTTTAGGTCTAGTTTACTGCATGCCGACTTCAAGGGGAGCCGGGGTGGCCGAATGGTAGAGCGTTGGACTTGCAGTGCTCGGGTCGTGAGTTCGTATCCAGGCTGGGGCCAAATATTTGTGCTGGATTTTTCATCGTTGCTCCGTCTTTGATATCACCCGCATGCGGTGTAAAAGGACGTTAAACTCCCATACACCCACCCTACCCCTGCATGCCGACTTCAAGCCAGGGAAATGAACGCGGTGTGTGTGTGTGTGTGTGTGTGTGTGTGTGTGTGTGCGCGCGCGCGCGCGTGTGTGTCCTTTTGGTAACACATGAACAAGTGATGATTCAGTACAGGAGGGCTCTTCTATCCTGAAGGCACAAATGGCTTAAATGGCTTTCCACTTTACGTAGATTTGCCCGTCAGCTGATGTGCTCTCACGAGGGCCAATGATTTTCTTTTCTGTACTGGATAATAAGCTGCCTTCACCTACGCTGACATTTTGACCGACAATTGTATCCAGAAAATGTCCAGGGCCCGTATGTAAAAGTCGAGGTTAATTTAACCCATGGCTACGGGCCTAACCCAGACTAGGACAGAAGAACCTCCAAAATTAAATTAAATAAAAAAAAGGAAGCGAAGAAAGAAAGAGAAAAATCCTTCTATAACGGCATAGGCATCTAGCTGGAATGGACCTGCTTCCTGATTTAACCTCCCCCCCCCAAAAAAAAAAAAAGAAAAAAAAAAAGAAAAAAAAAGAAAGAAAATTTAACCCTAGAGCTAGTTTAGTTTGAGGTTAGACTCTAACCCGGGGCTAAACTCCCTAACCCCGACTTTTACATGCGGGCTCTGGGCGGCTTCACAAAAAAAAATTTCTATGCAGCCATGAGCTTCGTTTGAGAATATTTCTATGAACAGCGAGGGGTGTGGTTCTTGGCATGCACGCCTGTCAAAAATGCAGGCTCTGGAACCGTTCACAACCATCCGGGCGTCAATAGCAGGGAGGCTGAAACGTGTTTTATTGTTCTGACAATCGTCAATGAAATGTTATGCCCAGCGTTTTTATTAGCTTGGTTACGCCACCGGGGAAAACCATGACGTGATACAGGGACGCATTTCGACGTTTCCTGGTGTGAAAACGCGCAGGATATCTCAGCTCGCATCACGTCATCTTTGCGGAGTGAATCGTAACTACGTTTGTGACGGACATTTGGGATTTCGGTCTCGCGTGAATACTCGCTGCACGTGCGTTATGTCATGCTCTTATCGAAGATCATAGGGGCATTCGACTGACGTCAAGATATATGTCAAGGTACTTTTAATACGAATGCAACTTGTGATTGTCCCCCTCCCCCGCTCCAATGTTAATAACCGATGCTTATCCCGATGGGAGTGCCATGTCAGATTTTGCTGCCATCAAATGTTTTAGGCGATTAAATCAAATCAAAAATCAAACCAAAACATCTTTATTGTCCAGATTAAAAACAAACCGGAAAATTTTCTTCTGGTGCCCGCTCTACACAGTATAAAATAAGGTTAAGAACATCACAACATACACGTATACGCTTAGTAATTCCGAAAAAAAGGCTAAATAATGATATTGATATTAACAGTAGAATGACTAAATGATTAGATTTTATTGGGCTGAGAGAGAGAGAGAGAGAGAGAGAGAGAGAGAGAGAGAGAGAGATGGGTGGGTGTTTGGGGGTTTAACGTCCTTTTAACGTCTTTTTCCACCACATACGGGTGATATCAAAGACGGGGCAATGATGAAAAAGCCAGCACAAAATTGAAATATTTGGCCCCAGCCGGGATACGAACTCACGACCCGAGCATTAGAAGTCCAACACTCTACCATTCGGCCACCCCGGCTCCCCAGAGAGAGAGAGAGAGAGAGAGAGAGAGAGAGAGAGAGAGAGAGAGAGATGGTTGTTTGGTTGTCCTTCACGTAACGGTGACATAAACGGTAACAGGGCAGCATAGCTATTTCTTCAGTGGACGAGACTTGAGCGGACAAAGGATGTATTGGTGTTATATTTTTTTCTTTTTACTTTTTTCACTTCTACTTGTTTAGAGATCTGTCACACTTTAGCCCAAACAAACAAATGACATAACATAGCAAAAGAGGGATTTTTTTTATTTTTGTGTGTGCGGAATTTGGTTCAACTCTTTTACTGGTACGGGATGAATTTGGACTTTAACTTCTCAACCCGGAAGCATCCTAACTCCACGCTGTTACAGCAAATCCATCGGCAACGCCACCAGACACAGAAATCGAAGCCCAAACAGAATGCCTTCTGCGAAGAACTCCGTCTCTACAGAAGCCAGCCTTTTGTTACACAGAACGTCTGTGAATGACAGGTATTCAAATTTGCCGCTCCGCGCTGTCTTTTCACGAGAGTTGCCGGCCCTGGGAGAATCGTGCATGCTGGGAAGAGAATAGCAAGAATATGAAAGGCGGACAACTCTCGGCCTAACGAGGTGCCCTCATGCACATGCCAGAGGCAAAAAGTATCGATTTACCGCCCTTTGAAAACTGCCATGAAATCTTGTCTGAGGGAAGAATGGATACTGGGCAAGGCGGAGTTCGCAGGGGTGTGTCCTTCACAAAGCCAGTTCTCGCTTTTCGCGCCAACAGCGGTATGCAACGGGAGATCATGCTAAAGGGTGGAAATAAAAAAACACTTGTAAATAAGCTACGTGACTGCATTACACAAACGTGATATCTTGTCAGATCTGAGATTTTGAGTTTTGTAGTTCCGGAATCTTTCTTCTTAGTAATTTTGATGCATCTGACATAAAAGGAAGCGGCAACGACTGCAAATGAGGGGCGGTCTAATAGGTAGCGCGTCGGACTTACCCGCTTCGCTGCTGAACGACCCTCACGGCTGTCACGGCGAAGCGTGGGTTCGAGCCCAGGCCGAGGGGCGCTGCACCGCGGCGACGCGCTTCCTCCGGGGGAAGCAGCCCGAATTTCCCCAAAGGGAATATAAAATTGTAAAAAAAAAAGAAAAAAAAAAGTGTTGGGTTTAGCGCTCGGCGCTTTGAGCCAAATATTTGGAATGAAGCGCCACTTTTAATGCGATTATTATGATTATTTTTTATTATTATTAAAATTTCTAATGGCTTTTTGCCTCGGTACTCCCGGGGAGTCTGGATAGCCGAATGGTAGAGTGTTGGATTCTCAATGCTCGGGTCGTGAGTTCGAATCTCGGCTGGGGCCAAATATTTGTGCTGGCCTTTTTCTCATTGCCCCGTCTTTGATATCACCCTTACATGGTGGAAAAGGACGTTAAACTCCAAAACACCCACCCACCCACCCACCCGCCTCGGTAGCCCGGTTCTGACATCACATCGTGTGTGGTGGAATAGGACGTTAGACCCCTAAACAACCAACCAACCAGCCAACCTACCAACCAACCAGCCAACCTACCAACCAACCAGCTAACCTCTTCGAAATGCTTTCATACGTTCCTGTATTACTCGTAATACTATAATCGTATGAATTCGATTCCTACCAAGTGATTTTGGTGTTGTGTACCAGTGGACTTACTAACAAAATAATTTATGTTTGCATGGATTTAAATTTGGCTTAGTGGGAGTGTTGCAGTGTGACCATACTCTTGTTTGCTGCAGTGAGATCCGCCAAAAAACCGATAAAGAGTTCAAAGTTCAAATAGTTTTATTCTGCCCTCTAGGGGCATAGAATAGAAAAAGAAATACAAACGGTACAACCTGTGCAGTGCATCTTCTACACACACACACACACACACACACACACACACACACACACACACACACACACACACACACACACACACACACACATACATACATACATACATACATACATACATACATACATCATGCGCACTTTTACAGACACTCACACACACATGTACACACCTACGTACTGTAACAAAGTACATACACATACATATAAAATGCGTACTTGTATATACAAGAGTCAAAGACATGGGATACTCGTGCGCGGTCGAAATGTGCTGTGTATATACTCGTACGTGTCAGCACAGAGGAATGGTGGAACGAGGCGAGTGACGGATCTGAGTCAGTGTGGAGGCGGGAGGGTGGGTATAGATTGAGGGGAAATAGGCGCCATCTTTGTCATTGTCATCCCAACAGTCATAACGGTCGCTGTAACGATGATTGCTCCAGAGGACAGATAGACATTAGTGATAGAAGGGGACTGGGGGGAGTGGCGAAGGGCGTGGTAATGTGTGTGTGTGTGTGTGTGTTGGAGGGCGGGCGGATACCAGTCATCAGTGTCCTCACTCAGTCCGAGAGCAGAGCCAATCTAGAAGCTAAGGGACGGAGAAAAATGAAAGGGAGGCATGGTAATTTTATCTCTCTTCCTCTCCCTCTCTCTGTCTCTCTCTGTACTGTGACAGTTGGATCAAGTCACGGGCGGGCCAAAGTTAGTAACCTTTAATCAAGAAGAAATTCTATAAATCAAGACTGTTTCTAATCTTACTGCCGGGTTTATTCTAGATTGATTTTTGAAAGACCTGTTCCGTAGACCTCAAAACCTAACCAGCAAAGAGAAAAAGGCCAGCGCAAATATTTGGCCCCAGCCGGGATTCGAACTCACGACCCGAGCCATTCGGCCACCCCGGCTGCCCCTCAATGCCCCGCGAACTGAACCCAGCACGCACGCTATCGTGAATGAACATTACAATCACGTGTTGCGAAGGATCAACTGAGGAATTAAGTTTTAGAATTTAGAATTGAATTTATTTCAAATTTTGTGGGCTGAACATTTCCAAAGCAGAGGAGGAGGAAGCCGGAGTACCTGGAGAGAACCCCCGGTGATCAGCCCGAATGAACAGAGAGAGAAACTTTCTTTGCCCCAAGCGGGGCTCCAGCCTGACCCCTCGCATTGGTGACAAAATCTGAACCACTAGACCAACGACCACCCCATCGAACACTCTACCAGCTGGGCTGTCCCGGCACCAAGGAGGTAGCTGATGACTGGCAGTCATGCCTATTACACAGTTTCACAGTACCCAAGTCTTAAAGGTCTGTAATCTCAGCAAAAGCCGCAAACATTGCGTTTTTTTATAAAAACTGCGACTCCTTCGACTGTGCATAATCCAGGCAACTCTGTCACAGTTGCAGAGTTTTCAGTGCTTCGGGGACCCTAATAAAACCAGAGCACGAGTTTGCCGTGACATTATTTGGCTTTTGGTCAGTGAGCGAGACACATCGCTACAGTGTCTAGCGGATGTTGAGTGCTGCACGATCTTTCTCGCTCAGTGTCAAAACGCGAACTGAGCTGTGAAATCAGGCTGCCCTTGGCTTTTATTGGGGTTTCAGGGACGCTGAAAACTCTGCAACTGTGACAGAGTTGACTGTGCTTGCACGGTCGACTGTAAATTTCTTTTTCACAGTTCGGAAAGCTTTTTGTTGGGAGCTTAGATCTTTACATCGCGATAGCTGCGAAAAGCAGTCGGTGAGTGATTGGTTTCTTCACCGGGTCCGGCACCACTCACTCAGTCACTGCAGGCAAAAAATCACCATCACTTCCTGCTCGGTTACTACCTTCTGTAGGAGCTCACAACTGATTCACAGGCGGCCGCTAATTCTCGCCCGGGCGATGGATTCTTGTTTGGCAGTTCCCAGGACACGGGTCGCCATCCAGGCACCAGTTGTAATCTGTCACGGCCACTCAGCGCCAGTTAACTATTGCAATCCTCCAAGGGATCTGTGTACACTAACACCAGTGCGTCCCTCACTGCTTCAGCTCCCCATGTCAGGCATGAGACGAGCAACGGGTTGGTCCTGAGCGGCTGGTTGAAAGTTCAGCTCCGGCCACAGACTTTTGGCACCTTTACTACGCAGAGTCTGATTGGTTCAATAATAAGATAAATTTGTGCGCATGTGTGGTGACCTTACAGCAGAGGTAGAGGGCTTCATGGTTTAGAGAATTCGATCAATACTTGTTGCTAAACCTGATTTCGTCAGACGCTTACGCAAATTTGCCATAATATTATGAAAATAACCAACTGCACAAAACAAGACAGACAGACAAAAAAAAAAAAAGAAAAAAAAGAAAGAAACAAAACAGGCACAGGTAACATACTGAATGTTTCTGTCCGGTCTGTAGATCCTTTAGAGGAAGCAAAACAGACGGGGAAGAAGAGGAAGAATGAGAGAAGAAGAGCATTGCTTACTTGGTTGTTTTTAGGGTTTAGAGTCCTTAGGGTTTAAAGTCCTTTTTCCACCAGGGAAGGGTGATATTAAAGACGGCGCAACGAAGCCAACATAGATGTTTGGCTTCGAGCCAGAATTCGAACTCACGACCCGGCTGTCCAGCCTCTCTGGAAAGACGAAGAAGAAGAAGAAAGAATGCCCGCTCCACAAAACGTATCCGCACTCGCTGCATGCTCAGAACATTAAGAGCATTTTCATATTGTCTGTAGGATACAGAGTGCAGATGAACACAATCCGGGGTAAACACAGAAATCACTGCACTGAATGACGAACATGTACATGATTCCATTACCCCCGCCTTGGCCAAGGCTGAAGATTGGGAGAAGAATGGATGCGGCGACTGGGTGCAGGCAAGAGTTGATCAATCACATCATCAGAACAGAGAACGGTATAGTTCCCAGGCAACCTCTCTACAGTTGACGGAACCACCGAGAGAGGATGACAGTGTTGGGAAGACTCACCCCCCCCCTCCCCCCGTTTGACATAACTAGCTATGACATTGGTAACTACGCTTAACTGCGAGTCACGTCTAAATGACTTTTTTAAAAAAAAACTTTCCCGATAACTCGTGGGAAGTTGGATGCGTCGAGATTTGCAGGGGTGCAAGTGTTAAAGGCTTCCCAACCTGGGAAATCCGGGAAAGAAGGAGGGACGGAGGGGGGGGGGCGGGGGGGGGGACGGTGGGGGGGGGGGCATGGTCTCGCGGCATCTCCGATCTCGCAATTGTCAGTATAACCTCAAATACTTTACAATAAATGACTATTCTTAATCAAGGGAGAGTACTCCCATGGGGTCGCGAGACACACTCTACTTTACGTACTGCGCTACACGTATTCTCGGCGGTCACCCCATAACCCGGAACTTGTTGCTCGCTGATTTTGCCCATCGGAAAAAATTGTAAAGTTCTCAATCCGGAAAATTTAATCTCGAAAATTTCTCATTCCGGAAATCCGGGGTGTTCCGGAAAATTGGCACCCCTGGATTTTGTATGACTCTTCATGGCGACAATAACTACTATTGTACAATGTCATAGAATGGTCGGTTGCCAGTGTCGCAGAATGAACAGAACTGCACGCGAGACACTGAGCATCCCCAGTGACCTGAGGCGCCTGTCTGCTACATCACAAATTCTTTAGGTAGTCTAATCAGACTCTCAGGACGTGACTAATCAGTCTCCCCTAGGGACGGAGACTTCCCTTGAATAAAAATAATGAGGGCCTCTTGAAATTAAGTTTAAACAAGTTTGTATACATGTACTATGGACACACTCAAAACAGCGAAACATATTGATCGTTCAATGCAAAAAATTCATGGCCTTTTACCTCACTTTATTATGTATTACGTATCTTTTGACGTCGGTCTCTTTTGTACAACATGTTGACGTTCTGATGAAGGCAACACGTTTGCCGATATATCAAAGGCACGAAAGGCGTTATGTTGTTTTTTTATGAGTTTCTATTCATGGCAGAATTATCAGAATCGGGCTGCCATTCTCAGTGCTGAAATGAAATATTTCAGTAAGTCTTACTGAGCTCTTCCCTTTGCAAGGATGTTCCTTAAAAGGTCCCATCCAAACTGTTTATTTTGCCGAATTTCCCAAACTTTTGAACAGAAAGAAGGAGCCACGCATTGTCATTTTGAGCACACTAGGCTGCCTTCAAACACCCTAGCAGTTTCGTGTGAACAAAATTTGCGCCAGTACGACTTGGTCTGCTAGACTAATAATAATAATAATGATGGATATTTATTTGCGCTTAATCTCTGTGAGCTCTAAGCGCTTACAGAGGTAAAATAACTAAAAGAAACTAAAAACTACTAGCACTAAAATAGCTAAAAGTACACACACACAGACACACACAGACACACACAGACACACACACACACACACACACACACACACACACACACACACACACACAGTGTCTGTCATTCACTCATCATTGTTGTTGTGCTGAAAACAGGTGTGTCCTAATGTACGTTTTAAAGCGGAGGACGATGAGTCTGTGTGTCTGATGCTTTTATAATAGTTTGGTTCTCGGCGCGATATATGTGGTGGAAAAGGACGTTAAACCCCCAAACACACACCCACCCACCCACCCTTCTCGGCGCGATAGCTCAGTTGAAAACTATATTCGTTTTAAAGCCTCTATGTCCGTAAGGCCGCTGAGTCGGAAACCTGCCGCTAACGAAGCTGTACATAAGGCCATTCGCCATATAGAACATGTTCACCTGGCCATCACGACCACATTTTCGTGACTTTGTGGCTTCTAATGTTAGATAGATACGACTTTCTTTGAGTATACGGTCCATTCCTGAACAGACCGGGACTGCGGCAAATCTTCTAAAAATAGCCGCCAATCAGTGCCGTCCAGCTGGTCTTCAGTCTGTAAAGAGTTTGACACTGTCAGAATTCGAACCCACGACTAATTAACTTTCTGAACGAGAGACTCTCATCCTCTTTCAAAGGCCACCCCCTTGGCCTCTCGAGAGGGCTAGAGTCAGATCGTCTGCTCGTACTCCATAATTCATACACTCTTGGTTAGAGCGGAATCGATAAACAAATCTATAGTATGAGCAGCATTGACAACATGTAGTGCATATGAGCTGCATATCAGCTGCATAGAGACACCCAAGGGAGGTAATGCTATTGTCGCGTGTAGGGTTCTCTCCCCTCGCTTGCGGACCTGACATGATTTGCCTCTCTGGCACATTGTCATCGAGGTGGTTTCAAGTCGGTGCAATACGAACCGTAGAAAAAAAAGTAGTTAGAAAAAATGTAGTTAGACAATATGTGTCAGTCTGACATAGATTTGAGAACAACATTCGGTGCACAAATTTTATTTCCCAGTTTGGTATGTTTTGTTTTTTTGTTGTTGTTTTTTTAAAAAGAGGGATGGGTGAGTGTTAGGGAGTTTAACGTTCTTTTCCACCACGTATGGGTGATATCAAAGACGGGGCAACGAGAAACGGGCCAGTCACAAATACTTGGCCCCAGCTGGGATTCGAACTGACGATCCAATCATTGAGAGTCCAACGTTCTACCATTTGCTTATCCCGGCTCTACTAAAAAAAAAAAAAAAAAGGAAAAAAAAAAAAAAGGAAAAAAAAAAAAAAAAAAAAAGAAAGAAAGAAAGAAAAAAAAAGCCATTTACGACGTTCCAGATAAGAAAAAGTAGTTGTGGATTCTGGACAGTTTTTTTTCACACTAAAACAAATCATCTTAATGAAATCAAAGGTCTCTTGGGATATGTATGAATGGTAGCAGAGGCAGCGTGAGTAATGTGTTTGTCCACATTCACGCCACAGCGGGGAATCGGGTGGTTTAACCGGCTGAGCTTGAGACTCTAGGTCACAAGGTTCGCGATTCCCGACTGGGCCAATGATGGAATCACTCTCCACGTGGACAAGAATTGTAAAGTCTGAATTCCCCAGCACCTTTCCGCTTGATCCCTCTGAACGTCCAAGGCAAGGCGACATGGCTTCTCAGATATATATTTATTTATTTATTGAGAGAGAGAGAGAGAGAGAGAGAGAGAGAGAGAGAGAGAGAGAGAGAGAGAGAGAGAGAGAGAGAGAGAGAGAGAGAGAGAGAGATTTAAAGTTTAAAGACGTAAAAAGTTTTCGGTCTTGCGGCAGCTTTTCAAACTTGCCGTTGTAAATTGTAGAAATTCAAAATTCAAACAAGTTAACTTTCGGAGTAGTCGATGAGAGATAGATAAATAGAGAGGGAGAGAGAGGGAGAGAGAGAGAGATTCACTAATCCTAACATCAGGAAGAATTAGAGAATTACCTCTCTCTCTCTCTCTCTCATCGACCACCACTCTGCTTCTCGATCAATCACAAGAGGAGATTACTCGATCGATTACACCCCACCCCACATCGATTTCCAACCATCCACAATAATCATTTAGGCGAGCCGCCTAATCAGCCCTCAGACACGCACACACTCAAAAAGCACACAAGCAATCGTTCAAGCAACTAATCCAACATGCATCACCCAGAGATCTGTTTGGTTTTCCACACGCGCGGCTTTCAGATGGTGTTGGAATCTTTAAGTAATCTCTTATTCAATGCTAGAGGTCGATGGAGTGCTGGAGTGAGTGCTGCCTGTTTTCTCGCCAGGATTTAACTGTGACAACGTTCTGTTGGTGTTTTGAGGGGAAAGAGACACAAAAACAAATAAACATTGCATTAATTATTGCAGTACACTGAGTAGTGCCTGACACATTGTAAAATGTCGTGTTTGTGACTGAATGGTCCATGGGTCATCTCTCTCTCTCTCTCTCAATGACGAACGTAAAACAAACTAACCGCGAATTAACTCCACATATGGCGAGATGGTGAATCAAGGAAAACAGAGAAATATGCTGGTTAGGTTTTGAGGTCAGTTTTACGGAAGAGTTCTTTCCAAAAGCATCTAGAATAAACCCGGCAGTAAGATTAGAAACAGTCTTGATTTATAGAATTTCTTCTTGATTAAAGATTACTAACTTTGGCCCGCCCGTGACTTGATCCAACTCTCACAGGAGAGAGAGAGAGAGAGAGAGAGAGAGAGATGATCAAATTACCATGCCTGCCTTTCATTTTTCTCCGTCTCCCTTGTTCTAGATTGGCTCTGCACTCGGACTCAGTGACGACACTGATGACTAGTATCCCCCCGCCCTCAAACACACACACACACACACACACACACACACACACACACACACACACACACACACACACACACACACACACACACACACACACACACACACACACACACACACATACCATTTATCTATTCAACCCGTATGAAATTGATATTCCCAAACTGTAAAATGATGCACAGTGAGCACAACACACGGCATGGTCTGGCAAAACTTTCTTGCCAAATAGCGAAGCGCGTGTAGTTCGATATGACTGAAAATAGAGAGAAAGCAATAAGTCCATTGCCGTCATTGGAGGAAAAAGGCCATTACGCCAGTCTCTTTCATTTTGAAGTCACCCCTTTATCCATAAAATGACGCCATGGATGTACTGTATTTTGCCAGTATACGGCAGAGTAGAAGGATGTGGCTGTGGCCTCGGGGCTCGTCGAGTGCAGTCGTCTTTCTGTCAATAACCCAGAGAGACGGGGTGGGGAATCGGAAGGTGGGGGGGGGGGGGGAGGAGGGGAGGGGGGTGCGGGTGTGGAAGTGAATAATAATAATAATAATAATAATAGTAAGTATTGTATAGGCGCTTTACCCAGTTTCATTAATCGGCTCAAAGCGCCGCGAACTGAACCCAACAGGCACGCTCACATGAATCACACGCGTTCTCTCACACACTGGACATAAACGCATTACAATCTGAATCACGTGGTGCGAAGGGTCAGCTCAGCTATTTAAATTTCGGAATTTAGAATTGCATTTTTTTTTTCTCCAAATTTTGTGGGCTGAACATTTCCAAAGCAGAGGGGGAGGAAGCCGGAGTACCCGGAGAGAACCCCCGACGATCGGCCCGAATGAATGTTGCCACATACGAGAAGGAAAAATTCTTTGCCCCGAGTGGGACTCGAACCCCTCACCTCTCGCATTAGTGACAAGTCGCTTAACCACTAGACCACCGACCGCCCCCATGAGTATTTAAGGCTTTAAGTCTTTCAAGCAGCAAGGTCTGCTTTTGTCTTGACTAAGCCAGTGAGCTGACCCGTCCAGTCTTTTTTAATTTAAAAAAAAAAAAGTTGAACGCTTTGTCTTCGGGAACCGAAAAAAGGGTCAACAGTCAGTATAACCACGCTGCGGGCAATGGGGCAAAGTTTAACACGCCATCCAGAACACCACTCTACATTTTCACGGCAAGCGGTGAAAAAGCCAGACACCTTCCCACAAAGCCGATCAAACAGAGCGAGTGCAGCCCGTTTCAGGGAACTCTGGCAGTAGGCTGGAAACGTCCGGAGCAGACGGAAGAAATGTGCCTCCGGGGTGATCCAGCTCCGTGCCCAAGTTTGCCGTTCGTGACCTAACTCTGGATGAGTAGCCACGCTGCCGTGCGCTGATGAGGGCCGTTAAACTGGAGGGTCTGTGAGTGGGCCACAGAGGTCCTCTGCTCCCTATTAAACGGGCACTTAGGAACGGAGAGGTTAGCGGAGTTGTGGGGGGTTGTTCTACTGGGCAAGGCCCTCGAGGGTGATTTCATCGGTAATTCCGTTCGTTGAGCTGATGACGTATTTGCTATCAAGTGTTTAATTCGGTGCACATA